>OZ037767.1:4874706-5474706 GCA_964035545.1 Bugula neritina
CGGCAGATGCTGGCTTAGAACGAAGTGAACCACAGTTTCCATTTTTCATAGTTAAAAGTTTAGTATTCTTTTTGTCGAAAACTTTGCTATATTCTTTGTAATTTTATTTATAGCTTAATTGAATACTTTGAAATATTCAATTGAGCTAAAATTATCAATGATAATTTAGAACTCTTGTGAAGTGTTGAATGTTGTGAAAATATACTACCCTAAAGCATTACGTACCAGAAAAATAATTAATTTTACGTGCTGCATCTGGTTTCTTGCTACACACAGTTGTTAGCTTTACGGTGTATATTGCAGACGCTGGGACAATTTGAACTTGTGTCCAAGTCTGAAGAAGAGGGCAGGGGTGGCGATGACGCAGAGATGAAGTATGTCAGCGATGTCGACGAATTATACGACATTCTCGGTGACCAAATTAAAAAGAGAAAGGTTTGTGCGAGTAAATGTTGAATTGCCTTTTTGACAGAAGCCTAATCCTGTCTTTCCATTTTCTATCAGTATTTTTAGTTTTTTTTCATCAATATCAGTTGCTGTATTAACAACATTATGTAACAAGCTGTATTTAAATATAATAAAATCATAACTATATTATAGGTTTGAAATGTAAACAATTTTATATATAGACAGTTTTTTACATAATTTTGAAAATAATATTGTATGCAAACTATGAGTCACTAAACTGAATTCTATGCTTTTCAACTGTTATGTCTTCTTTTGCTTTCTATATGATATTTGTTATTTGCAGTATCAACAGCAAGTCACTGTCTTCATTGTTGGTTATCAAAATGCTAGTAGCAGTAGACTCAAGTTGATGCAGCAAGTTAATGAGGTATGTTTACATCATAGGGTAATTCGAAGTTGTCTTTCCACTTCGATTTCTAAGATTACTTACCTCTAACTACCTAGTTTATCTAGTGGCTATTGGATGAATTAACTGTTTAGTGAAAATGATAAATAATTGAGCAAAACTTGGCTTAGTGAATTTCAACTGACTTTAAACAACTAAGTTTTATTGCGTTTTGCTGCAAAACACAGGCTATAGAATATGCATTTCTGCTGAGCAAAATAATGTTATACCATTCTACATTATTTAAACTGAAATTAATAAATAACTCAATTTGATTGGAAAGTTACAGTTACTATTAGCCAAATGTTTGCTTGTTTCGTATTTTCTTTCAGTGTATTTTCATAATTTGCTCACATATAATATATTTGTTGATTATTTACATTCGTTTTCTCAGTGTTTTTTAAACCTCCACTGTGTAAAGAATGATTGGCCAAATTTTGTAGCACCATTACATGATTTCATATTTATAAAAGCATGTAGTCTAATCCATAGCTTAGCCCACTCAAAGCTTTATTGTAGTTCATAGATACATTTTAATTGATATTTGAATTTATCATTAGTTCTTCAATGAAACTACTCAGCGCTGGGAGGATGGGGACCTGAACCCAACCTCACCTGACATAGATTTAGAGGAAGCCGAGAAAGTGGTCTCTGATACTCTGGACACTGCAAAAGATCTGACGCAGAAAATATCTGATATCAACAAAGAGATGATGGACTACATGTATCAGTACGCCAACGCTAAAGCTGGAAACAAGTTAGTCATTTTCTTCTTCTAGCCTCTGCTCTTCAGAAATCATATCATAAACACGTTATAAACATTATTTTTAGCATCAAACCGTCAACGGATTTATTTTAAAACCAAAAAAATTTAACAAATTTACTTTAAAATAGCATAAATAGAATGCTGGTTTTGCCCTTGATCATTTTAATTAAGTTGCATTTTTTTCTCTCATGCTGTTACTATTTCTACAAAACTGGCTACTGGTGTTTGATGATATCTAAGGGTTGTCTAACATGTTTCATATTAAAAGCTTGTGTTATCTTAGAACTGCAGAGGGCTCTTTCGTCGCTGATTGGAGGTATAATATATCATTGGGAGTTATCACTAGACATCAGTGTGTAGTTAGTTATTCATATACATCTAAATGTATAACTAGATATCAGTGTGTAGTTAGTTATATACATCTAAATGTTCCGATGATTTCAAGGTTTGAAGAACATTACCATTTCCCTAGTTATACGTAGACATTTTCTCAGTGTTGTACAGCTGTTTGTTGAACTAAAATTCTTGTTTGCATAATTTTATGAAACATGTACTTACAATGTCAGACACCAAACACAATTAATTATTGAAACTTTTGTTGAAATGTATAGCATGCATGTATGCACCACTGAGATTAATTTGTAGTTTACTTGAGAAAATGATTGTAAATTCTCTGTGCTTAAAGCAAATATTTATTATTTACAGAAGTAGAAATACAATGTTAAAATGAATGATTGTGTAACTTAGATGAACGTTAATGAGTTAACAGAGTCTAAACTAAACTAATATAAAACAATCACTAATATATGTGCAACTTAATCAATAGTCATTTAAATAGATAGCTAATAGACTCTCTAAAGGAAATGAAATTGTACACACTTACTGTGCACATTTTGGCATTCACCTAAAATTCGTTGGCATATCAACATGGTCCAATTTCACGGTATTTTCATAAATTTTGGTGTTAGAGGCTGAATTGCCACACCCAGTAGCTCATTTATCTGGTGTTAGGTGTGTTCTGCAGCATAATCCTATTTCCTGTGATACTCCTTATATAATTATATGAATGGGTTTTAGCATTGCATTGTGTTTATATGTTGTAAAGTGTAGAGTGAGTGAGTTATGTTGTTTCCCCACCAAATATAATACTAGTATCTAATAATAATGCATGTATGACTATTTTAGAAGACCTTATAGACCACAATCCGCGTAAGAATTTAGTTTTCTATTTATTCCATATCCATTTCATTCCCAGATCTTGTTTTATACACCATTATGAGTTATCTACCCACTGATGTGGTTAAGTGAGCTTAGCTATCATACTATGCTGTGATTTACTTGGCTTATGTTTAAGTCTTTCAAGTTTCTTTGCTGTTCAACAATATAAACTATTAAATCTGCACGGATGGTTAGTTTAATTGTGTGAAAATTCTATCATATTGAGTCCATGATTATAGTGATTTGCTAAATTTCTATGTCAATTTTAATTGTTAAGTTTACTCAGTACAATAATTCATGAACCTGGATCACTGAATGGCGTTGCACTATGTTTTCACTCCATTCATTTCACACCCCATTGATTTCTATTAAAATTATGCAAAATTTTATTTGCCAATTCTTAGACTAAGAACTTAAGCCGCTATTTTGGTTTGTTCCAGGAATCGGAAAAAAATGGAGAAGGCGTTAAGCACTGCCAAGGAAGATCTGCAGCTAATGAGTGAAAAGATTGTGGCTGCACAGAAAGGTGATTAGCTGTCTCTGGTCGCTGGTGTTAGACTGAGTTCTAGTATTTACTACTAACAAACTGTTTGCTGTGTTATTCAATCCAGCCTTTCTTTTGCCACTAACTATCTTTTCATATCCTTAAAAAGCTTGACACTTGCTAAATGCATTAAGTATAAAATTTTCACATGAAAAATAAAACTTCATTTTATAGCCTGAAAAAAGGTGTCATATATACTATTTGATATGTGAAGTAACATGATACCTTTATGGTACCTCTATGATACCTTTATGATACATTTATGGTATGTTCATTACACATTTCTGTAGAATATTCGATGAATGAGGTCGTAAAGCATACTTCACTAGCATCAAAAGGTGTAAAGCTTTTTAAGTAGATGTTCAAAGTTTTTGAGCAAATGTTTAATAACTGGTAGTTGTCTACTCTATATATAGGGGAGACAACTCTTAATTAGCTAATGCATTATTGCTTTTTCCTTTTAAAAAAATGAATAAAATGTTATAGTTGAATCTTGTTCTATTTTACCCTGTCATTATATTATTCTCTTTTTATATATATTATATTACGTACTGTTTTATAATATAGTATATTACATCATATTATATGCATGCTGCACAGAACTGGATGAAAAAGATGAGAAAATACAAATGCTTTACAAGCAGATTGAAGTGAAATCCATGGAGGCTCAGAAGTTCAAGACGGCTGCAGAAGTTGCTAAGGTAATTTTTATTGGAGTTATCTGTACATGTAGCACATTAATTCAATTTAACAGCTTGATTATTTTCATGTATGGCTTAAAAAGCATGGCGAGGTGTGAATTTCACAGTCTCTATAATAGAGATTGGTATTTGAGCTGGAAACCAATAAGGGTACCCAGAAATAAGAATATTTCGCCCAAACATTTCCCATTTAGTTCCCTGATCTCTACAGTGATAGCAACCAAGGAAATGTTGTAATACATTTTTGCTGTTTGTTAGTGCTTGAATTCACTGCTTAAACTGACTGGTGAAAAATTAAAATACACTTTTATGTGAGCTGAATAATTTTTATCTCTATTAAAAAATTTTATCCGACAAATTTATCAAACCCCTACTAAAGCCTGGTGCTACATGACCTACTCTTTAACATACATTTTTTTCAACTTTAACAACAAAACACTTTAGTGACTCATTTTTGATGGACTGAGCACCTGTTATTACAGTGCTGTCCTCGCAGTGGTTTATACCTAACTTTGTTATTGTTGAGACACGGCTAGACTCATTTACTATATATAGTATGAGAACCAATAGCACTTCAAGAGTATGTACTATTTTTATTATCACTGCATCATCCTGCCCCTGCATTTAGTACATAGGAAGTAAACAATGGCTTTGTTTATACCCATCTACTGTTCACTGACTGAATCACATGATCATGTAAACATTTATACTGGATGTTGATATGCTTATGCAAATCATGCAAAAGTGGTTGTAAATTATATTTTTACTATAAAAAGTCACATGCTTGGAAAATCTCGTTTTGCTTTATTTCTTATATTGGAATTTTACTCTTTTTGCTTGTTTGAAGTGTGAATTAACATGCCAATTGGCGTGTTAATTGTAAAAACTACATATTAAGTTAGATATTAGGCACCTTTTAAAATATATAAACTTGTATAATATAACCCAAACAATCAAAATTTTGTCAGTTTTGATGATAGCACCACAAATGAACTTGAATTCTGAATCAGCTTATATTTAAAATATCTGAGGGTGAATTATATGGGGTCTGGTAGGGTAAAAGTCTAAATAATATGTTTACTGTGTATTCACTATAAACACAATATCATGTAAATACTTTTAATACAATGAGATAATCGTTATTATAAAATTTTGGTGCAAGCTGTAACTGCAAAGAACTATTTTCACCAATTAAAAACTTGCAAATAACTTGTAACACATAATCATCCCTTAAAACATTCGAAAGCATTACACCAACACTTGTATTTTCGATTTCTAAACTCTCTAAAGTGGACTCATCATTCTAATATATTGTTATGTCAAATACGTTATGACGTTATGTAACTGGAACGGGTCACCCACTTACTCTTGAAATATGATTTTTGAGTTTCAAAATTACAATACAAATAATGAGAAAACATTTGGATATAATGACAATGTCTAACGGAGCAGCACTTTTTTTTCTATGGTTGACAGAGTGATTAGAATGGTTGAGTAGATTTGAATCAAGTCAAGCCTAGGGCCACTAGACTAACTACTCCATCACAACTCTTTAGTCTGATATCTCTCTGCTAGTAATGCAGCACCTGTTACAGACTGTCACCACAGACACGCTAATCCTGTAAACTTATACCTTTTTTACTCGCCTATAAAGGCTATATCAAATGAGATTGTGAAGAATGATAACCAATAATTCATCTATTATTTGCATGCTGTAGACCAGAGTTTAGACTTTGCAATAAGACGTGCCTCCCAGCAATAATAGTCGGTAACCTTAGGTTACCTGTGTTATGTGTTACTTTAAGTTCAGCTCCATCTTGAAATATATTGTAAGGATTGACGTAGTTTTCTGTATGATGTCACAGCAAATTCATAAAACCAACGATTAAGATATCTGCATCAATGTTATGCAAGTAGTTGACAACTTTTTCAGGCTTGCTTACAACAATAGGGGGTAAAAATACACCTTTCCCATCACTTTTTAAAAATAGCATTGGTTCAACTTCCTATTGACGCAAGGTTAGGCAATATACAATTAATTACCTTCATCATACTATAATATAGTAAGTATTAAAATATGGGAGTTGTGTCACCTACTTATACTTTAATCACAAATCTAGCCAGTTACATAATTGAAAGACAGGTGCAGTAATTGAGAAAAGTCTATGTTCTAGAGCAAAATGTGGCTAAGGAATTTTCTGCTCACCCCAAACCAAAATATGTTGAGCAAATAAAAGAACTTGGGTTATTATAATTTTTCCACTAATGCACCTGAATTTAAAGAATAACAAGAGAATTTTGCTTTTTTTAGCGATCAAATGTTTCTTCATTAGAAAGAAGCCACTGCAAATTATATTCATAATTCTTTTACTATTGTCAGAGTTTCTAGGTTTATTAATTGATAATGTGACACTAGTAGGTGTGTGTTGGCATTAATAGGTTAGACTCAACTCTCACCTGGTGGTCCATTATACTACTTAGTGTCAACTCCTCACATCACTCAGTTTGATTTTCACATTTGTGCAAAACTATAATATTTTTTGTTATTTTAGTTAAGAAAGCTGTTGCTTTTGCTTTTCTTTGAATTAGGGGAGAGGTATTTTAAAATTAATTTTTCACATCTACAAGTTTTAAAAATGGCAACAAATTTTCAGCCTTATTTCTGAACTCGAGCTCTCCATGCTTGCTTCTTATTAGACCAATTAGGATGTTAGCTATAATCAACAGTTTATTGCGAAGGTTTTTTGTAATCCTGAAGTAGTAAAACTCATGCTGATAACAGTAAATTGCTTACGTTGTACAAATACAGTTGTCACTATGGTTAATCTTAATAAGAGGACACTAATACTAGTTCGTAATATCCTGCCACTCATCCGTATCTTCCACCAATAAAGTGCTACACAATGCTTATTCATCTTAAAAGAACTGGCAAAGTTATAGCAATAATACTTAATATTCTACCTTATCAATTTACCAACATTAAAACGTGTGCACGTGCATGTTCTCCTCAATTAATTTAGACACAAACAGAAACGTATAAAGGAAAATTTCAGCACGTTGCACTGCAGCTGCATGTCAGGCAATTTTACATCATTTTAAACCATGACAGCTTGAAAAGTATAAATTTTTACCGTCCAGACCTCGAACCATTTTAGATTACAGTTTGCTTCATAGCACCTCAACCCAAGCAATACCATAATTATATTATGAGACAGTGCTGTATGGATCCAAGGCTACATTTTAACTGCCAACACGAAATATAGTCAATTATCCCATGCAAATTTGTACCCTATTAACTGAGCACATTGTAGTAGGCCGCTTGTTCTTCTGATAAAGCATTTTTTGGATCAGATTTCTCTATTTGAAACTTGTCATCTGCACTTTTAATGAATTTTTGTGAGAGCTTACAGTTTAGAGGTTATGTAACTGTGACTTTAGGATAACATTACATAATACTGCTGGATGCCAGTCACTGCTGCTTTCGATGTCAAATGCTAATGAGATTCATACTTAAATTTCAACAGTTAGGCCACATTTCTATAATAAATCGGATTTCATGCTACGATAAATGCTTATAGATAATCATCTTTACTCTATACTGGTTAAAAAAAGAACCGTAAACACAATACGCTTCATGCTATTGGATATTGTATAACAAATTTAGATGCAGGCAGTCGTGCGGCATTGGCTGGTTTATAAAGTTATATAAGCATACCATTTGAAGAAGGCATTGTGTCATGTTGACAGGTTGCAACTTGCCTGGTATAATAAAAATGGTTGTATAACCAGATTCTTGTTGCCTTTCCCGCCACCACCAGCCAGCACCAGCCAGCACCAGCCGCCATTCTTTAGTGGCACATCATATATTTTGATCTCACAAATATTTACACTCCCTGAAAGTCAAAATATGTCTTATTTGCTGTTGGTAATAATTTATGTAACAGCAAATTTTAGACACATTTCTAAATGGAGTGGAAGTGAGGATAGGCAAGGCCAAGCTGGAAAGCTGATTTGACATTGAATCAACCTCGTGTCAACCCTTGAAACTTGTGTATTGATCAATATTGTATTATATAGAAGTTCTATATTTTGACCATTACACTATATTTTCAATAATTCACTTACGTTCATTTTGGGAGATGTTCAAGGATATATAATTTTATTGCATAATTCATCTACCAAAACACGTACTTTAATAAAAAAAAATCCTAAAAGCTCTCATAAAATGAACCAATGAATATTACATAGATGTAGAAAGATCTGCTTTAGTTTCCTTTGCGTTCAGCATTTCTACTTCTGGCACTCAGAGCAGGTGTCAGTATTGCAGAAACACCAGTTTGTTTCCTTTAAAAGCTAGATTATGTGTAAAAAGTGGGAAAATTAAACTATAGATTTGCTGCTTTTGAAAGAAATGGAGGTTTAATTGTCATCTTGATAATTATATAAATGTTGAAACCTGTAATATTTGGCCTTAAAATATTTTGTATACTCATATTCTTACCACTTTCGTAAAAAGCATTGATTCAAGAATGTTTTGTACTCAGTAACAAAATTTAACAGGTAGCTACTCTAGTTCACCGCACCTGTTCAGCTCACAAGCCTTTCCTAGAAAGTGAGGGGGGGGGGATTACTCACCATATTAATGATAATATTGATCATTTAAACTGTTTTTGGTCTAAGTTATTATCATCAGGCTAAAAATATTCAGAAGTTGTATGAAATAGCCCCAACTAGAATAGCTGTTTTTCTTGGCCTAAAGGACAGTCTGCTTATTTGCTTGCATACATTTTAAAGGTCACTCAAAAAGGTCATTCAATTTAGTTTACTCTAGAGTCCAGTGTAAATCCGAAAAGCCCTAAAACTAAAGAAGAGTAGTCAATACTTCAAAGGCCCATTAGTCCAAATGAAGTTGTTTAATACTTTAATACATTATTTTTATTGTGTATCGTACCTAATATACTTCAGGTTAAAACCTCAAATCCTTAAAAATGGCTTGCAAATATTACTAAGCAAGTATTTTCAGACCAATGGAGCTTCAGACTAACTGGCCTTCGAAATATTGACCAGTCCCAAAACCAATGTGGTGTTTGGCGCCTTAAAACCCAAGTAAGGGCTATAGTTACTTGGGATTGAAATAGGAATCGGTTTTCTAGCCTAACATTTCTTCATCTTTATTGGTGGTTCCTTTTCCAAGGTTTTACTACTTGAGTGTGTTTAATGAATTCACTGTAGAAATTGCATAAGGCAAAAAACGTAGTATCCTTCGCCATAGGGTTAGTTGATGGCAGAATCACGTTTCTGTATGCAGGGTGTTTCCTTTGCTCATAAACTCTGCTTATAAATGATAAAAGCATGCACCAAGTGTGCCGGAAGTGCCCAACTTATCAATATAACAAATAGATCTGTCAACTTATGAAAGCATTGTTCATCCTTCAATATTACCCACATCATTAATAATAATATTATAAAATCAGTGTGTGTCGTGTGCTTTTAGTTGGTTGTATAACTATTTTAAATTATATAATATCATTTTATTTATATACTTTGTTTACACCGCAATATGTAAACTGTACAGTCAACCGGACATAGGACACATACGCTAGCGGTTTCCCTTGTCTATTATGGTCAAATTTGTTATAAAACATCGAAGGATAAGTAAACATAAATTGACCCTAGTTATGTTTAAAGGCTTTGGCTAAATTCTAGGTCTCTGTAAGTTGTTGAGAAGTACATAATATTATCTGATTTGGTGTATTGAATTTCTTATTAGATAACACTTTTTTAGGCAGCAAACGAAAATCACACGTTTTTCAAAAGTATTTCAAGCTTGAACTGGCACGTTCTTACAGCAGGTGTTTTATGTTTAAACAGGAAAATAGGGTTTAGATTTTGTTTGTCTTTATTGAAGCTCTAAGATTTATTGCAGATAATCTTTGACCTATGAAATTTGGGGTTCAGTAAGATCTCTAGTCATTATAGCTAACTGTATGTTGGCTGTATATAAGAATCTTTGGATTTTGGCGTTAAACTGGAATTTAGTAATTTGTCATTTATCTGAAAAATATCAAAGTCATTGTTTTTCTGTTACCAATTTTCAATAATATTTATAAAATGATTCCACATCACTGATTTATCATTCGTTCACATTTGACCCTTAAACTATTACACTGAAAAAATCTTGAAATATAATAAATTTGAACTATTATTTCAATGACCTCAGAAATCTTGTTGACCCTTTGTAAGTTATGGTGTTGAAATCACAGAATTTGCTTTCAAGTTTTGAGACTCATTCTCCACTGGGGTAGGGGGGGTTATACGCTGTCCCCACCAAGTTTCGAAAGCAATCTACATTGCTCAAAGTTCTATAGAAGTAGATGCAATTAATGGAGAAATTGAGACAAGCCTGTGTTCTAGATTGCAAATGTAGCAAAGAAATTATGTTCAAATTTCTATTGAATAATCTCAACAAAAAATTAAGAAAATTGCAGATCGTAGGTTGTCTCAATCTCTTCAATACTGCACTTCACTGCTTGCTATAGTATTACTATACTCGTCAGTTATATGTGTCAGTTAGAGTGATGCATGCAGATGTAGACTGGAATAACATTCTGATATTAGAGGCTTAGTGTTCCAACGCATTCAATGAGGCGTACTAGCTATGAATTTATTACTAATGTTCCCTCTTTGATTTTTGGGCGGTAAAAAGACACTCTGTCTGTAAATGGATGAGCATTAAACATGGTATATCTTATAACTAATTATCAGCAGTACGAAAGAACATCAGGAGCTTGAGCTGTTCACTTGTTGTGTTTAGATTCCATGGCTCCTTTTAGCTTTAATTGGCGATCTTTGGGGGAGTTATGATGATGTTATATTCTTAAACTCTTTTTATGGTAGCATTTAGGGTTTTGTTCTAATAGTTTATATATACAGCGTATAACATTTTATTATTGTAAAAGTTCAATTGCACACGTGACCAAAAGTGCTTGCTTCTGCCATCCAGAGCTTAGATTATGGCTAGTTTGCATTCATACCAATACCCTTACAGGGGTATTGCTAAATTAACTGTAAACAACCTACCTATTTACTAAATATTGTATAGTACAGCTTCTTGTACCTTTAGGTAACCTCCGCAACCAACACCAGTTCCTGATATTGAATATTTTTTAGAGTTATTGCAGGTATAACAGAAAAGTTGTCTTCTTTTTTGATTGAAATATTGCCTAAAATTTCCAAAATTCTATGATTATAAATGCAACTTGGCGGTTTGACCTATATGGTGATTCAACTTTGCTCGCTATAATTTATGCGTAGAAAATCTTGTATAAGCAAGTTATAGACAGTAAAATATAAATATCTAAATCTTGAGGGATACTTCAAAGGAAAATAATTGGCTTTATGCCAGCTATTATAGCAGATTACAGTCAGTTACCTTTGCTATCATTACAACCAAATAATAATTGTAAGTGAAAGAGCTGTTTATTTATTTATTGAATTTACAAAGGAAGGGGGGGAGGGAGAATTGGCTACCATCTAAGTTCATTCTATACGGTGGTACCAAAACATGTAGCTTGCTGCTATGAACTTCTTAATACATGATAATGCACTATAATACATCTTAATCAGTTACTCAACTTTAATTGAATTTTCATTACTACCTGATTTGAGTAGTTGCACAAAAATGTAATTATCATTAGAAAAGAGTTGAGAAACTCAATGTAAGTGGTTTAAAATGTAAATGAAGGCTAACCCATTTATGTACTTTTGCATCTCTTGACTTGCTGTTTGCTGTTGGTGTCAGGTAAAAAGGGTGCATATGGAAAAAAAAAGGTGAAAATGGCACAATTTCAATATTAGGGTTTGGGGTGGTGGTTGGGGGTTTGTAATGGGGGTTTGGGAAAATTTAACACCAGTGTACCATTTTACTTACTTTCCCTTTTGCTCCACCATTACCTGTGCAAATTTTACTTAAAGTTATTTGCTGTTAGCTCAGGCTCTATAGATTCACTTAGTTGACTCTTAACAATTGAGCTGCTATCATTTGTTAAGAACTCAAGCTACATTTATTTCACATCATATTTTATTTACTGTTGAAAAGCACATCTTGCAACTTTAAGTAATTAAATTAATAAGTCACACTGAGCATGCTCTTAATTTATAACTCGAAATTTTGCGACAAGAGTTTAGCAAAAGTTCTACGTTTCATATATTTCATAAATGCTGTTTGGTATTTCATACTGTATAATAACCTCCAACTCACAATTTTATTATTTCCAATGAATGTTATATAGGTAATATATTATTATACAATTAATATAGTCTGTCTCGTAGGATCACTCGACCTTTTATAAAATGTCATTTTGAGAAAAACACCGGTGAAAATAGACAGATTGAAAATGGGGCTCAGCGTCTATAAAAACCAATATAAAAGTCTATAAAAGTCCAATATAGCTTTTTGTTATAGCCCAGACTATTTTGTGCGTAGACTATATTTTAGTTTGGAAGTACCCACTAGGTTGTTAACACATTTTAAGAGATTTTAAACTCTTTTTACAAGTTTTAGCATTTATGTTGGCTTTTTAGCTTTTTATTAAGATAAACTTTTTAAAATAACAAATACATGTTGATAAAGCTTCTGTGAGTTAACAAAAATACGGGTTAAAACTCTATGCAATTTTTTTCTTAGGCAAAAGAGTTTGAATGATTGAAAGTTTAAAGAAAAATTAATAGCTCAATAGGTGGGTCATCACTGAAATTTGCCTTTCTTTCTGAGTAGTCTACATTCCAAATTTGCTTAGTTTTCACGTGAACTGTTTTGGACTTATCAGGTTTTAGATGCCCATTTCCGATCTGTCCATTTTAAAGTTCATATTTTCTACATTTTTTTTTGAAAGGTTGTGTTACCTCTGGTAGACCTTCATCAATTATCATTATGGAACATGATAGACAGACTATCTGCCACTAGGTTATAGGGAATATAGAGTTCTCTGCATATAATACTCTGCACGGGCTGGGAGATTAACTTGGTTACGTTCTCACGATATAAAAGTGCAGCTATCATAACTTGTATATATATGCATATCATATTTCTACTATAGGCTAACTCTTCTTTTTATTAATACATCACCTTCTGTATATATTATTGTGCAAAAGAATGCATAGCTGTAAACTGAAGTGCAGGTGACAACTGTTTGCAACAAGTGGCATTAAGATAAATTATATAATGTTACTATTTATTGGCAGCAAATCATAACTGGGTCATGTATTGACACCTAACTACATTTATTTATTTTCAGCCAAGTAATAGCTTAGTTTTAGTTTTATAATTCAGTTTGAAAAACCGAGAATATTGAGGTCATATTGGAAGAATTAGATTAAATGCATGGTACAAAGCATTGCCTCGTTTCAGCAATCAAAACCATTTTGAAAACTAGATTTCTATCCAGCTGCTATCCTCAGACAACCACTGTATATCAGAGATTGTATATAAGAGGTCATGTACCAGAGTTCACAAACAGCCAGTGATCACAGTGGCAGCTGATTAGAAGGTGCTGATGACACTCTACCAGCCTTTGATAAGTCTGATGATATTTAGGCTACTACGGCAACCTTTACACTTATGGTGCCTTTCATATTTTAAATGTTGATTTCAATATTAGACCTTCATAGCATTTCTCATTTGCCTCCATGTTGTATAAATATATTACCAATTCACACTTGAAAATTTAGTTCTAATTTGATTTGATCACCCAGTTTTAGTTTTATAATATTTTTTACGAAATGTCCTGAGTTAGGTAAACTTGGTTTTTATGAAATAGGTATGTTTCAGCTTACTACGTGATTGATAGTTATTTGGGCACTTAGTAAAAAATCTATGCTACAGCAGGGGTTGAGGACTAAGCTGGCTGGTGCGGTGTTACAGCATGCATGCTATGCTCAGTTCCAGGACTATATTATGGCAGGTCTAGTAAGGTTGAATAGTGTTGTATTTAACCAAGTTGGCATTAACTTTAATGAAGATAGATTACTTTAAAGCTGTCACCTTTTTTAACCAACTTCATTTCTTTAAATGATGTTTTTTAGCTGGTTTGCTACTATCCCAGGATTGAGAGTAAATAGTATAGATACTCTAATTTGCATATTGTTTTGGTTGCCTTTGGAAGGCACAAGCCCATTCCCACGTGATACAAACATACTCAAAGTTGTTGTAACAAATTTCACAATGAGCACTTAGCAACTATTTCAGAGTTTTAGCTGCTAGACTATAGGCAATATCACGTTACAAAACCCATAAAGATTTCAAGACAGATAAGAAATGTTGAAGCAATATTGTCAATAAATAGTACAATATATATTTGTCTTGTATTCAGTTTTGCATTGCAATGGCAATCCATGAAAATGCAATAATCACTTTTGTATTGAATAAATAAATATGAAGTATTTGTACAAAATATATAAAAATAAATCAGCTCAAAATTTCCCTGTACATGATTGTTTACAATTTGGTTTTATGCTAAAATACGTCTGATTCAAACAGCAGTTTCAGGTAAGATAGGTTGTGCTGGAGCAAACTTTCCCTGTGAGGCTAAGATGCCCAGCGTGATACCTATTATGACTATAAGTGTCACAACTCCCACAGCTAATCCTATTATAATATAGTTCAAGTTGCTGAGTTGTGTCACTGCTTTATCTGTCTGTTCATCGTCTGTTTGACCAGCAATCGAAGGTGGAGGTACCGGCTTCTTTGTCGGCATCTTTGTGGTTTCGAAATATTTTACTGTAGGAATAATCGTAGTGGTCCTTGGTAATGTAGTTTTAGTTGGCACTTTGGTGCTTGTTTTAGCAGTTGTTGGGATTGTTGTGGTAGGTGTGGTGGTTGTAGTAGTAGTTGTAGTTGCTTTAGTAGTAGTTGTAGTTGGTGTAGTGGTGGTTGTAGTAGTGGTGGTGGTGGTTGGTGTAGTGGTGGTTGTAGTTGGTGTAGTGGTGGTTGTAGTTGGTGTAGTGGTGGTAGTAGTTGGTGTAGTTGTGGTAGTAGTTATGGGCTTCTTTATGGTGGTTGTGGATTTAAGTGTGGTTGTGCTTGTAGTTTCTGGAAACAGTGTAACATCAACACCATGATCTGGAATGTCTATATCTCCTCTATTTTGGGCCTCCACAACAACTGTAAATATAAACAAAACAATGTTAAACATTTAAACAAAAGTGTAAACATAGGACATTGCCTGAGGGGCTTTCTACTTCTGTAAACTTGTATAGCAGCATTATCAGTAGAATAATTTTGTCTATTGTTTCAACTTCTGGAGATTCTAGTGAGCTTAGACCGCCCATGGCGAAGTTTATTACAATAATACCGGATAATAATAGAATAACAAGACTTGAGGACAAGATGATGGATTAGCAGATTGCATGAAACAGATAGTCAACATTTCAATTATCAAAACAATTTGAGAAATGTTAGCATAGTCCTAGGACGTAGACAGTAGGTCACTGTGTGCGGTAGGCTATGACATCATAGCTGTTGATTCTCTGAATTAGAAAAAAATCTGTTTCCTGTTACGCCATATATTTTCACATAATTACACACATTATACATGCAGTATATTACTACAATCATAACAAGCAGTCACTGTGAAATGGTCTCGGGTAACAGGCAGGCCTACAGTGTTTTATGAATGGGGTTGCCCCTCGTGGAGTATGATATGTATTCATTATCTGGCACTGTAATAGGCACTGTAACATCTTGTCCCCAACACACACAGATACTATGATCATGATAAAGAATAAGATCATTAATCTGCTAGACTTTACAAAAGGCATGCAGTGCAATCAAATCTTTCTACTACCTTTTTTATTAACATAATTTATCATTTGCCGAATGAACATCTCAATGCAACGAGTGTCAACCAGGTTTTTGAGAACACTGACACCAGTTACAGGTGATGCAGGTGTTACAGGGACATGGCATTTAATTCACCTGGATGCAATAAACAAGCCAAAAATACAATGAATAAAAAAACTCTGCATTCATATTATATAATGCATACTTTTCGGAGAAAAAAACAATGTTACTGGAAAATATTTCATCTTTGCTCCAGTTAAACTACCCCCAGACATATATTTATAGGAGAAACAGAAGGGTAGAGGGGTGGGACTGAAACAATTCAATTAGAAAATAACAATTTCAAATTTGTATATTTAACTAAAATGTAGCCGAATAGAATGTGGCAGGACGATTGATGCGTGTAATGATTATTATAATTCATAAACACTGGACTTATGTTGATTCACTGGCGTCAATCTGCCTCAGGCTACTAGGTTACACAACACTGCACACATGCGTACACACATGTATGGGAGTTGCTAAGGCTAGATGACCTTACATAGTGGTCAATTCACTCGGTTGAATTATGGGTTAGAACTTAGACTACCACCAGTAATTCTACCACACGTTTATAATTCATTCGACCATTCAAGTGCAGCAGCTGAGAAACTGCTTGTAATACTGGTTGATGTGGTACTGCAGTACTCCTTCTACCACCGTAACAGACCTTCAAATCAGAGACTCTAAAATGGAGACTCTAGTCACTAGTATATTGGTTACTAAATCATAAGTTCTGGAATAGGGATTAAGCTCATGTTCAAACAATAACTTGCACCACAATTATTCAACATGTCATTGCCTAACATCAGTTGGAAATTGTTTTTGCAGTCATTTTCTATTTGGCAGCATTTGGCTGCCAGAGTGGCTTTGTACAACATAACAACTACCAGCACTAAAACACATAGGATAGTATGCAGTTAAACCTACAACCAACCAGAAAACATTTCCACACTTCTGACTGGACTATTTTCTAACTAAAAACAAAGCAAATTGCACAATAATTGAGACTAAGTCATAAACATCTCTGTCCAGGAAATTGACCATTGCCAAACATTTGATGTCAAACTACACAGCCATTCTATCAATCACGTACTTGGAAACTAAATAAATCATTAAAAGGATTGCAAGCAGAAGGAGTTCTATCCTTTGACCTTACTTTTGGAGAGAGCAAATGTCACAATCCTAAACACTAATGATAATGTTGCTTGCAACTTCTTCATGGCTGTTCAGATAATTAACTCTGCCAGAGTTCTATAACTCGTAGATGACTACCAAGTTTGCTATGGTATAACCTAGCCCCTCTTTTTCTTACTCTCTCAATCTATCTAGGTAAAATTGCATGGGTTAGGATTTTAATTTTGCCTAAAACTTCACTCAATGCCCCTCCCCTCTCTTACAACTATGAACAACCTGTTCCAGACTGTCACTTTGTGATAAGCATCTTTGACTGTGTGAGAAGTAGAAGCCAGACTCCATGGTGTTAAAACTCTTATCATTAATTTACTATAAGTTCTACCATGTTTAGGAATTATGAAATATTTGCACCCATTCGCCTCAACACCACAACTATTGGTTGGCAAGCCTAACTGAATTGCCACAAAAGATCCGGTTCGAAGTTTTATAGCTACAAGTTGAATTCTCTTGCATGGCTGCCTATGTTTGATTTTAGATTAATTAATTTGTTTACGTTGGTTGAACAGCCAGTGCATGAATTTGTACTTGGAGTATGGTTAGGCAAATTAATACATGGATTACACAACTGCTAAGGAATTCATTGGAAAACAAAAGGATTACATAATTTCATTAAAATTCTTAATTTATTTCTAATTTACCATGACTTAGTGGTTAGAGCGCTGACCTAGTGTAATAAACATGTGCTAGGCTTTGGGTTCTAATCCCATCAGGGCTGTAATAAGTCCTAAGCCCATTCCAAATCCTCCTCATTTTGAACAAGCATATAATATATAGTTGTGACTACTGAATTATTCAGATATTAAATTGAAAATTACTAACATAAAACAAAAATACATACTACTCTAACCTACTATGAAATAAATATATAGAGTAATTTTGAACTGGTGTGCATATTTTTTACTAACACATATTTGAGCTGTAATTAATTACCTATAATGCAATACCATATACGCTGATGACACAAGAGAGGTATGTATCTATATATTTATATAAGAGAGATGTGTATTTAACTATTTATATACATATGTATAACTAGATGATGGCGTAACCCAAGTACCTGTTGAATAAAATGGTACACAAGGTCCTGAATCCTTACATGTCATTTTGCTTTCTCCCCTGCAGTGTTATGCTGATTTAATAAAATAATCAACTTAAACTTCATTTGTATTCGTACCTCGTATAATTTCAAAAACATCATCTTTTTTGTATCAGTGCCAACTATTACCTGCAATTTATCTTAAATTTGAAAACAAGTCTAATAATGAAATCTTTGTATATGGAGTTCTATTTTAAGCATTATTCATGCAGTAGCACCTGTACATAATATATATCAGGTACAAATTACAATGACCTTGTTTCAAAATGCACTATTACTAACTTCATAGTAGGTGTACATATTCATATGCTGAAAGTATGTTGGGATATTGATGCCAGACAAGCAGCACCCAAGAAAGAAAGCCGCTGTTGGGGCAGAAATAATAACTGGTTCCCTTTATCAGCATTAGGCTATAGCTACGTGCTTCTAAATTTTTTCCCTTAATATAATATATAAGTTTTTTTTAAAAAAAATATAGAGATCAGCTAAGTTGACTCCCAAGTGTAGTGCATGTGGCAGGTGTCTAGCTAGAAGAGCTACACGTAAGTAGTAAGGATTATAAGTAGAATATATTACTTGTGGTGCAAGTATGCTATACATTCTAACTTAATATCGTCTGCAAAAAATGTTAAATTCACTTTAATCCTCACCACAAACCCATCATATTCTACTAAGCCATTTAGACTAGAGCATTAAACAACTAGGTCAATTATAATAACATATTAAGCAAGATGTGGATAAAATTTTAGGCAAAAGTTAGTTATGGCCATGAAATGAAAAAGATGTTGAGTAAAAGTTAGGGAAGAAACTACTTTGCTGTTTCACCCCTTAGCTTATCCACCCCTGCTCTTGAACTCAACTTTAATAACTTCCGGAAAAGAGTTAAATTTGGTTGCTCAAACTTTGGAGTGCACTTGTATTTGAAAGCAATCATTTATTGGTAGTTTGAGTGAGGTTTGTATATTTCGCCCTAGAGTGCCAATTGTTCAGTTACAGTTACATAACTTTTTTTCTTATGTAAATGCACTTTATTATTTAAACTATCAACTTACTTCTACTGTCAGTTTCATTAGCCAATTGCTGTAATATAATTCAAAACACCTGGTTGAGAATTACACTTTTACTTCTCAGCATACCTTAAGAGCTAGTGATGTAATTAGGTACATATAAACGATTCCATTCGAACTTTTAGCTAAGTAATACAACAAGGTTATGAAGTTTCACCGTACTATAACAAGGTAATATATAGCAAGGAAAAGTATAGCAAAATAATGTATAATCTATTGCCTAGTTTTAGCTTATCTACTGGTTTATATGCTTTCTATACCAGCTTTCTAAAAGAATTCCTCAAACAAATTTTTCTGTTTTTTTTTGCCAATTCTACTTTATAAGAAGCTAACAGCGTTAATTTGTTATTTGCACTTTCATGCTGGCGCTTAGGAAACGAACTGCTCACTTCAACCACAATAACATTAACTTATTAAATTGATTTTAAGTATATTCTATGTAATTCAATTTTAACGTCAGCACCATGGGGACCACAGGATATGCAGTCATCGGTCTCCTGCTGCCATATTGCATTGTGTTTCTACTTTCTACTCACGTTACCTTCTCAGTTTGTAAATACTTGTATATGTAACTGGTAATTAGTACAAGGTGTGTTGACATGCAGCTGTAACAGTAGACTTCAGGCCCAACTGTGAAAGGGTTTTCATAGATTTTCAATGAGGAGCAGAAATTCAAGTTGTTTTAGAATTACTTGCTGTAGGTTTATATGATTTAGCTAGACAGCTTATGTAATTAATATCTATAATCAAATACTCGATCAACAGTTCTTCAAATATTAGGCAGCTGCAAGACCAAACAATCAGTTGTTCTTTTAAGAATGTACTAATTTTTGGCTGTTATTTCCTACAGATAAAACTATAATGTACTTTTCAAAGATTTATATGTTGATGATTACTGTCATGTGGTAGCATCATTACCAGCTAATGAAATATTGAGAAATGCTAGCTCTTATGTTGAGCCTTGTTCAGACAGCAGAGGAGTGGCGGAAGTGAGATAACAAGTGAATACTGTTTGCTAATTCCTTATTTGAATCACCTGTGTTTACCTTCAAATCAAAAAGTAGATGTCACAGCCAAGTAGTCTCAAATTGTAATTTCAAACTTGAAGTAAACTTACTGGTTTGTTTATGCTGCAAAAAGGCAGCTGCTGTTTCAACAACTATTGGCTGGTTTTCATTTTGGCAGCAATGGCCATTCATAAAACGTTCCCACATAAAAAATATGGTCCAGCCTTTGAATGTGAAGCACTGTGGTCCACTGCCCTTACTTACACTGTCAACCTTTTGAAATTAGAGTAAGTAAGCTGCCTCAAAGGCTTCTAGCTGCCTTGAGAAATAATCATACTATTACTAATCAGGGTTATAACAGATTTAGCTAATTGCTCAGTAGGTTAACTGAATTATGCCGAAGGTTAACTGACAGGGCTACCGGTTAATTTAATTAGTTGTAGATTAATTTTATTATAATTTATGTTGGCGTCTTCTTGGATGCAACAAAAGCTTCACCTATTTTGCCCTCTATTTGGGCAAAGAGTTGAAACTTTCCAAAAGATGTTATGAAACCTACAACGCTGCAACAGCATAACACATTGCCAGATTTTGCACTACATATTTAGTGCCTGTAACTGATTAAAATACCACATATTTATCAGCCAAAGCTCTTCTACTCATAACCAACACAGTCTCATCTGTTCATTTCATTCACACAAATATTTACTTTGCTCAAACCATGCACTGAACATCAAGGCTGTGATCCATCATTTCTATAAATCTAAAACTTGGAGAAGACCAAGATTGTTTCACATTTCATGATTTGTTTTGATTTGCATGCTGAAAGGGAGGGGGGGAGAGACTAGACTGATTTCTTGTAAAATAGCTCAAGGTTCTTCACTTGACCTTCACTCGTTAATCCGACTAACGAAATAGCTATGCTGCTCGCTTACTGTTTTTATTACAAAATTAAAAGTTCCTGTTTGTTATCAAATCCACTAATTAATACAAAAACTACCAGTATTCACCATAACAACTTGTTATAGCTCTCAAAAATATTTAAATTTACATTAAATTATGCACATCAAATGCCCTTTCAATTTTTTCACATAATGCAATCGCATTCACGAGGAAACATTGTCAAGAAATTCTTGCATGTCTAAATATAAAAACAAAACTGAAGAGCATAATAAATAATTTATGACTATCACTCCTTATTGTTTTTGTTAAATAAGCTGAAAGCACTGAAACGGCAGCCATTGTTTGCAGTCATGAAAAATCTTCACCTACAATCAATCATTCAATTTTGGGCATACATCTTCCAAAGCAACCAAAGATTTATGCAAGAAGCTGGTCGTAATTAGATCTTAGAAATATTTTAAAGCAAGCTGGTAAACATGATTGTTATATACTAATATTAATTAAAGTCAAACAACATCAGTAATTGGTTTTTATTTAAACTCAGTGTCTTCGAAGCTATAAAAAAGTGTCAAAACCAACTTGATACATCTAGATGCAGCTTACTCTCCCATTGAATGTCAATCAATATCAGGGTACTTGGCAGCAACTTTCAGCCAGTAAATTTTTAGCTGCCAATTTGTTGGCATATAGCATTGTTTATGCTGCTCTAAAATACCTAGACAGTTTTGGTGACGGCTAAATCTTCCAGATTAGCCACACCTGACGTCAACACAGTACTATTTATAGATTATACTTTATGGCAAAATAACTTACGTTGAAAATTTTTAATTTTTTGTTTGCCATGAATTACCATAACCTCAGCAAATTTTATTCTCACGACTTGGTGTATAGTAACTGAAGCTTGTGATGGTTATTTTATTGGGAGGAAATTTATTAATCATATGTTTGGTAAAAGGACACCCTAGTTGTATCCTATGTATGTTGTGAAAGCGGCTGTCATGTGTCAGCATGTTCTTGTTATATAATATCAACTTTCACCCCCTGGAGAAACCGACTGACAGACTAAACTCTTGCACTCTTGCAACATGCTAACCAATATTTACAACCCGTTCTTTGAATACTAATATTACATATGCCCCAAGGGCCTCCCATGTTGACCAAAATTGTAAAGTTTTCAATATAAATATTTAGTAGCGATGTTAATAAAAGTTTGACTTTTTCAATTGATTTCATTCAAGCGTAGGCTTTTGGGGTTTATATTTTACTGCATGCGGATGTATTTTGCAAAAAGTCAATAACAAGCATTTTGCACTAATTCAGCTGTGGCTGATGGCTTATGTTGGGTCTGAATCAAATGAATACTTGTGCACTGTTGATGTCCTTAGACTGGTTATGTGATACTACCAGCAGCCCCAGCAACTTGAGATATATAAATAGTAACTCACAGTAAACAAATACATCGGCACTAGAGTAAAGTAATTTTGTGAGCTTTTGTGTTGTAACATTGAAACAAGTGTTTACCATTACTTACTGCTATAATGAGAGGTTGAAAGATGCTTTCAAAAAGTATCAAAGTTTCTAATACTGGCTGAAGGGTTCTATTTGAAAACCATGAATGATCACTCAACCAGAAATTGGGTTAGACAAAAATCTGTGCCAACCTATAAATTTGGTAAAGCGTATATAAAACTGTCTAACCTTAATCTCCTGTCTCTAAATGTGTGTGAAATAAAATGGTGGTAATCCCCATAGGCATAAACAGCTTGTTTTTGATTTCTGGGTGGAGTTACGAAAAAAAACACCACGTTGTAATAACTATTGTACAATTATTGTAATTGATGTAACAATTATGATGTGTAAATTTTATGCAAATATTCTAAAAGTGAATGGAACTTTTGATAACCAAGAAAGTAAATATGTTAATTGCTTTTATATTGTCAAGCTGTGTGTTACTATAATGTATACATATCTGACCCAGTAAATGTAACAATCTAGGACTTGAAGACTAACCACAAGGTACTAGTCCTACCTAGTCTTGCTGACCTTTACTATACTATCAATTTGCTTAATGGTAATACTACAAAACAGAAGCTGCAATATCACACCATGATTGAGGAGTGTATAGTGGTGGTGTATGGTGGTTGTAATTATTATGCTATAGTTATGAAGAGAGTGTAATACTATGCGAGTATCAGTGTGTTAGAACAATACAGCCACTTTTACTTTGGCCTGTATAACACAGATGTGGGAGACAAAATCTTTCTAAGCTTGGCCTTTTTTTAACATATACAAAGGATTTTGTTCAAATCCACGTACGGTGATAGATCTAGAGAAAGAGAAAATATCTATTGCAAATGTTGAAGGCAGAAGACTAAGTTTAATGTACTAACCTGCTTCAAAATATAGCAATATTATTCCTAATAAAGAGTAGTAGATAAATCTATTATGAAAGTCTTTCATTTCTTTAGAGTATATTCAGAAAGTTATATAATATCCTTCAGGCCTGTTAGCCCTCCTTCAATCTGGAGTATATTCACTACCAGTCGCTGTGTTTACTTCAAGTTATTACCCGGTGTCTCTCTATTTTCCCTTCCATACAGATTGGTTAGAAAATCACGTTTGTGAATAACTCTTCTGAATTCCAGTTATTTAGAATAAATGAGAGACGTGGCTCAACCAATCACATTACTGCAATGATTCCGGATCATTGTACCCTGATGACATAACTCCAAAACATGTTTCGCAATGTGGTTGCGTTATCACCAAAGAGACCTTGTAAAATGATTAATATGTCGTTTTGCTAAGTAGATGCACTAAATAGTGATTTGTGAGTTGAGTTTAGTGAGTAGACGACCTGTACTAGCTATTACGCTGCGCAACCATAGCTATTGCTAAGCATCAACACATTTGTAATAAGCAATAAATAAACGGCACCACCTAAAAATTAGTTTTATTTGGTCAATAACCTTTTCATTACGTAGTTGTATACTGGTTGCCAATATAAGTGACGATGATACACTGTACAACATGATGTACAGTCAAATGTACCGGAAGACAGAGTATGCTATTTGTGTTGTAGAAGTCTTTGCAAGCTACTAATGCTAAAGAGGAAGATGCCGGCCAGAAAGAGAAAGAGATCAGGGAGTTGCAGAAGAAAGTGGACATGCTGACTCTAGAACTCGCTCAGAAAGACGCATCTAGAGAGAGTTCTCAGAGAGAGATGATGTCGACTGGGAGAGAAAATGAGGTGCTTATGCCGTCATACACGCTGCCTTTGTATTCATGAATATGTCATATGCCTATGTAACCTAAACTTTATACTTGCTTTTAGAGCTGCAAGCTGTCCTCGATCTTTTTTATTCAGATTTCATACTCTGATAAAATAGAGAGGAAAATTTTTAAAAGTTTTAAGGACATACCTCTACATAAATCGTCTCATATGTCTAGAAATTTGGTTTTGCAACTGACTTTTTGAAAACTACATTTTTCTGCTTTCAGTACCCAAGGTCTATTGTTTGTAGGGGAAGTAAGTATAATCTTAGTTTGGATGTAACTTGAGTAATTCGGACAAACATTCCTGTCCTAATTCACAATGCTATCATCTTGAATTCCTTATTTTGTTACCATCAAATAACATAAAGCCATCTCACGATTGTCAGCTATACTATAATCTAGCCGGCTCCATTTGGCCCTACATGAAATTAAATATGACACAATTAGATATATCATAACCCTGACTATTGGCTTGCTATACCGCAATGCTGACTAGTTAAAAGGATGAACTGGTGGATACTAAAAGTTCTGATGGCATTGTGGATAGCTTAGCTCC
The DNA here is from genome assembly GCA_964035545.1 of Bugula neritina. Classification (NCBI taxonomy): domain Eukaryota; kingdom Metazoa; phylum Bryozoa; class Gymnolaemata; order Cheilostomatida; family Bugulidae; genus Bugula; species Bugula neritina. The sequence continues at coordinate 4,899,766 of OZ037767.1, forward strand.
TCATTCTTATGTCCAATTATGTTTTTCTCATTTCATAGGAAAGGCATGTAAAGTGCAATAAAATGCTTTTTAGTAAATGAATGAGCCATTCCCTATCTTGTGATACCCAAACTTGTTAAGTCAGTAATCAGGATAGTTTTTTGAGAAGGAAAATTAGACAACAATCAACGTGATTAACTTCCTCATGCAATAAAATATAGTTTAGCAGCTGAGTGTGGAGTGTGTAATGGTCATGAGCATCATATGATAGTAAAAACTAGCAAGTCATATCTATGTCCACATCAGCCAACAGTTTAGTAGCTTTAGAAAACAAATGACAGTTCCTTGAAACTCTAAATTTTATTGGATTACATAATCATCTTTTGGAATATTCCAGATGAAAATCAAGGAGCTGGAAGATAGAATTGCTAAAACTGCTGCGGAACACACTGCCCAGATCAGAGGTAAATATAGTCTCTTGGAACTTTGGAATTTACCAACCAATATCTGATTAGTCTTTACTAACCATGACCAATTAGCACACGCTTTATCAGGAGTTGAGGAAAAAATTGTGATCAGAAATTGCCAGTTTTTAATAGGTTTATATTTTTATTATAGTTGAACTTTGGAAAATAAGCTCAAACAGCAATAGAGAATGTGTGGCTCGGTTGAATGAGTTCCAACCTAGCATAGCTAATTCGGCAATTACTCTTTACAATTGGCCAAGGCATAGCAACACTTTGCTTACAGAGAAGCCATTTATTTGCATAGCTTGTGTGAAAGAAATGAATGAAGTTTAGTAATATGAGATGAACAACCTCCTGTTACACAATGCCTATATTTACAGCTCAGCTGTCAAGAACCTTAGTTTGAAATGCTTTGCCAAGCCGCCTAATAATTCAGTTGTCTCCTCATGCTGAGAAATAGCTCGAGCCAAAAGATATTAAGACGATTAGCTCCGGCTACTTTTTACAAACTATTTTCCCAAGCTTTATTTACCCAGAATGCATTTCGTGACTTTTTCTAATTACCATATGTAGTAATAGTAGCAATTACCAGGATGTGATTTCAAAATTCCACTTTATCAATTTGTCTTCCTTATTTTAAAGATGGTCAACGAAAGGCTGCGGCTGTACTGTGTAAGTTGTCTCTCCGATGTAGTTTAGAGTTCCTGTCTATATTAGTTGAGAGCAAATAGATTAGCACCTACATATCTGAGAGACCATGTATTATTTGCTACTAGGTTTATAAGTCACCCTATTGAATTTATATTACTAACTTCTCAGATTTCACTGTCATGCATCTTTAGAATATAATCCTTTTAGCTAAACTCTCTCATTTGTGTGAATGTAATTCTATGGGATAGAATAGACAAGTCATAGTATATGTTATGTTTTCTTATTCATGCAAAAATTCTTTAATTCTGTAGAAGTTAGATTGTAGGTAGAATTGTCAAAACTCAGTCACGTTCTCTAATATTACACATCATTAAGTACATAACCAGTATATTAGGTTTCCTTATTGCAATATTACATGTAATTGAGGTATAAAGTGTCATCAAAAACCGTAGGCTGTTTGTCCTGTTAGCTTATAGGGTGGGGGTTTGGATATCCACAGAAGCAATGCTATGGTGGAACCAATACTAAGTTGTCATTAATAAGAAATATTTCACCACTTTCAATTCTTATATCAAATTTTTTTTTATAAAAATATCATAATGTAATGTAACATTATAATTATAAGGTAACACGATACATGTCATAAGCCCTTTTACAGTTTGGCACGTGGCATTAGTCATGTCAATTCTAGAAAAGTTTCAGTAAATGCAGGGCACTTTGCCACCGTGCCACATAGTTCCACGGCTTGGCTATGGATCTGTCATTTAATAGTTGACCAGACCCAACAAGTTTGGCAGTAAATTCTAGAAGTTGCCTCAAGTCTTGAGAATACGCAGGGGAAGGGGGGAGGGTAGTGCGGTTACACCATTTCAATTGTTTAGTCACTTAATCTCATGCTAATTATTACCATTACCTTCTTTGGAAGTATTTGAAATAATATTCTTTCCAAATTATCACTCTGGTATTCTAGAAATAGGTAAAAATTCAGTGATTCTGAAACTCACTTCAAAGTGTCCGTTTTAAAAATAGACAGTTATAAAATTGAAAATTTCATTTTAGTGCTTTTATGAGACTCATCTAAAGGAATAATTTGTATTAGCATCTTTTCAACAACTACCATTTTGTGTATCATAAATAAATCGTGAGTACAGTATCTATACAAGAATAGTATTAGTACTAAATGCAGTATAATATACATGCAATGCGAATATAATATAATGTGAGATACATATAGTATAATATACATATTTTTGTAATATACATATACAGTGATAATATACACATAGTATATGTATTTTCTTTGCCAAGTAGAGTAAAAGGCTGCACAAACTCTAAGTTTCCAAGCTTCACATTATGCCCAAAGAGTTTTTTATTCGATGTTTGGAAGCAGTTGCATCAAATGAAACCACAATCACAAGTTCATGCAAACCAAAACCACAAATTCATCCAGCATCCTTTCTCATGATGTGAAGTAATGGAATGCCGTGATGCAAACCGTGGTAACAAATAAACAGATGAAATATGTTCCTGTTGGCAAATACCATAATTATTTATTTATTGTTTATTTGCATCCTATTAGACTGGTTGGTTGCTGCCATTACGTCTAAAGTAATAACTTCTCAGTTCACATAACATTTGTGATTATTAATAATATAAGTCTATAACACAATACCGGTTAGCTACAATATCAAACAATATGCTTATTACAGTTAATTACTGGCTAGAAAAGTGTCTCAGTAATGAAAACATGGACGAGAAATGCCAAAACAATGTTTGAGCTAACAAATTTATTTTAGAACTCGGCTAACAATACTAGCTATTGTTAAGCTGATGAGATTATTATTCATAAATCGGTGAGATGTGACTGGTAATACGAACCAATCATAAATTGTTTAAGTTGTTGCACTTCATCACACTGAACACAGTGCATGAACAAGGGGAAACTTAGAATTTTAAGATGCTATACAAAGCTACCTTTCAACCCACACACATCTCACCCAATGTCTAGTAGCTGTCGTTATACATCGATAGTGATTTGCCCTTAAAAATAAAGAATGATGAGTTTCAGAACTGATGTATCTGAACACGTGGTGGTTGGTTGTTTCACATCATATGGATGGATGGAGATGAAAGATGCGTTTGTGAAGACTTAATTGAATATTAACTTTAGATGAGAGATTATATCTGACTGACACCATTTTCTTTTAATAGACTGATTAGGTAGTCGTGATGTTTATGTCTTAGTGACAGGTAAACTAGGAATAATCATGCACAAGGCGTCCTATTACATTTCAGAATCTAGAATAGGCTCCCTGCCAGCGTTGGTCTACTAAATAAAGCTACAAATGAGGTAATACAAGTTACATGGGCCATGCATTCCAGTGTGTTAACCAATACAGAGAAGTTTAATTGTCGTTTAACTTCCTGCACTATTTTAGTAGGGCTGTATATAGGTTATGGGGATGTGTTTATATCAGGTGCCAAAGGTTCAACTCTTCAATGAGAGAAAGTCAGGATGTTTTTAGCAAATAAGGTTTCAAACACGAAATTTTCTATTACTGTTATAACCAATGGTTGGAGTGTGTTATTCAATTTTTATAAGTGGTGCATTTCCTGGTTTCCCTTGCCTGCATATTCCAGTTTTGCTGAAGTTATAGTCAAGCACAAATTTTGTGTTTAACATGACTGCTTTAGCATCCAAAACACAGTCACGAATTTCGGCAAATTAAACACGGTTTGAATGGAGGAAGCATGAAAGCATAGCAAATACAAGCTTATAGCTAGAGGCTGTCTGCTTATCACAATGGCACATTTTAAATAGGCTTATTCAGGAAACCTTCCCATCTCCACCTTTGGCTTGCACCCCTGGATGTGTGGTTCAGAGACTTGCTGGGGCTAAAATGGGTGGGTCTGTTCTGTACGAGCATTGCTTCATGGAGCATGTTAAATAAATATTACTTTTGATGACTACAGTACATATTTAGTAATTTACTATCAACAACTTGCTGTGTCTTAGTATGCTCTATAAAAATTGCCTTTTTGAGTGTAATGTATGCAAACCGAAAAAGTAAGTACTTATTGATGATAAAAATCCAATTAAAATAGAGTTAATACAAATATATTGTTTTGAAATTGTGATTGACACACCTGTTTACATTTGCAAGGTACAGTAGCACTGTATATTATAATACAGGGAGATAACTTACATCATAAGCAACAAACAGTGAGGCAACTGTGTGGCAAACAAACACAACTACTGCATTTATTCTGATCATGGATTTTTTATTCTCATAATAGTTGTAATTGTCTAATAACTAACTCCTTTCCATTTAAATATCTTCTCTGAAGATATTAGTATTGTCAAGAAGATATTAGAGAGCAGCTGTGGTCTAGGGGTTAGAGCATTTGCTTATTAAACACAAAGTCAGCGGTTTAATCTCCAGTGAAGGTCATTGGTGATGTTAAAAGAACATTCAGTCATAATTACTCCTTTGGTACAATAGAAAACCATGCAGTCCTTAGCCTACTTAAAACTTCTACCATGGGTTCTCACAGGGATGGCGACTATAAACCCAAATGAGTTTTATATAATATATAATACATAAGATATAATATATAATACATAAGATATAATATATAATACATAACATATAATACATAATACATAACATATAACATACAATGCATAGTGTATAATACACAAGATACAAGCTGCAGTCACATCAAAGCCTTCAAAGTCAAGTTGCATCAGACAGGGGCAGAGTTGCTTAACCTTTTGGCTAACATTAGTACAGTTTTTAACACCTCAAACTAAACTTAATTTTCTGTTAAATTTTCAAATAACCTTCCTGTATGCTCTAGTATAGGTACTCCATCAGATTACCTTCATGCAATTTTTGTTTGAAGTTGAAATTCATCAAAAAGTAAATGTTATTTATGGGTCTCTCTTGACCAGCAATGAATAAAAATAATAATATCTTATTAGTTTCAACTCTATTAGTTTTATTTGATGAATGATAGAGTAGATGGCTACGACTGAGCAGACACCTTATTCCGAGGGTTTTATAAGCCAACTAGAATGGATTGTCAGCACTTGTATTATTTTATTCTACATCTTATTTACAACTGTTGTTACTGTTTCCATTCTAGACATCACCGACTACAATGATCGTCAGCTGACTAACATAGTCAATGCAAATAAGCAGGAACTTCAGGAGCTGAAGGCAAAACATGAGCAGGAAGTCGAAAAACTAAAGGTCGGTGAAGTTTCGTATTATACTATTTATTTGGTGAGAACAGGTGTCACTATTTATTTTGGCTAATTTCGGTTTTAAATTTATGAATGTTGTTGCCTGAATCATGTATAAATCTGACTTATTAGCATTATGGAAATTCATTTTTGTTGTTTATGTTAATCCTAGTACATAAATATCACTTTCCGGTATTTTCTACTTCATATTGTCATTATTTCTGCACTGATGTGGCAAGAATTATCATATTATTGCACTACGATGGAATGACGTAGTGTGACCTATATAATTGATTCACCAGAGACAGTTAGTAAGCCTATCATTTGAAACCCGCTGTTGTCATTAGCAACCGATAGGCATTATATCAAGGTGGCACAACTCTTATTCTCTATGCATAACCAGCTCTCTTTGGTAGTATATTTTCCTTTCAGATAACTTGCTCCTGGATTTATAGGTTAACTATTGTGTCCTTAGCCCTTTCCATCAGGGGTTCTCACAGGGATAGCGACTATAAACATGACTATGTGTGGTTGAAAAACCTCTTATAAACAGGCTTCATTCAACTTAGTACCTATATACACATACTATTAGGGGAAACAACTCCCTGTACTCTTCTCACAGTCATAGATATATCTATAGCTGCCAGCTGTCAGTTAACTCCTAGATATCACTGCAGGCAAGTCATAGTTGGCATCCACTGGCGTTAGTAACTTTATAATAGATTATCAGTACACAGCTATGATGATTCGTAACAAAATATCTAAATAATGATTAATGTTTCTAAGTCTAATAGGTGGTAGAGTCACCTGAGTCTAGATGTCACTTTGCTTCATTTATTTTCCTTGCAGGCCTAGTGTTGTGTGTTCTAATGAGTTGTTGAACTAATGTATTTAGTATGCGCAACTCAACACATACACTGTTGCTACCAAAGCATTCCTAATATTTGCACTTGAAAAAGTTCGGAATGTTGAAAGTCTATATTATACATCTTTGCATTGAATAATGCTTTATCATGCGTGTAACTCTTTTATGTACTCTTTTTACATAACTTGATGGTTATTCAATAGAAATTTTGTTCAATAAAACATTCAAATGATTGCTTTAGCTCTTTCCATGTGAATGATTTGACTTTGAGCCATCTGAAAATGATAGATTAAATTTTTTGATAAGTCTCGCAGCTAAAGTTATAAAAATTAAATATCTTGTAATATGAAGCAAAAATCTTTTAAATTAACTGTTTTTATGATGACATTTATTGATATTACTAGACTATGGAATAATCTTGACGTGTTTGTGCAGTTAATCTGTTTTATTATTTGAAAAAATGAAAATCTTTTGTTGAAATGAAAAGAAAATTAATCAAATAGAATAAGATATTGTTCATACGTAGTGGTAGTGTTAAATACAACACACTCTTTAGCAACGGCAGTTAGTATTAATTATAGTGTTAACACACGCACACAATCAATAACAACTCTTTCTGACTAGCTGTGATTTATTCTCTCGTATCTGTAGGATTAACCATGGGATTATATTACACTTTCTCCTCCTAGGTTCGTTCATTCTCCTCCAAACTATAGTCTTACATCATTTTCTACTTCGTTGCATTATTATCATGTACATCATTTTACTAAGTGACATTATAACTTTGCACTGCTATAGTTGCTATTAGTAAACTACAAGCATAGTAGGGGTTCTTAAAGATATTAGTTGGAACATTTAGTTATAACCAATGATGGTTTCTTTAAGATGTGGTTTTTGTAGCTGAGTTTTGGTTTTGGCTGCATGGAATTTCCTTGCCATTCAACTTTAGTTGGAGATTATTTACACTTTTTCATTCAAAAACTTATCAATCACAGCCAGCTCTGGTTTTTGTTCAGTCTATTATTCATCAACAGTCTCAGTTTGAGATTTTAATGGGATCAGAAATCATGCTTTCTGCGTAGCAGCCCACTTTTTGTTCTTTTCTTCAACATTCTCGATTTTATGCAATGCCAAAATATTTCATGTTTTGGTGCTTTTTTTAGAAACTTTTTATAGATTAAAACTGTTTGCTCATCACTTTGAAGTGCTAGTTATTTAAAGGTAGTGAACACAGTGAATGTGTCAGAATAATGTCTATAGGTGCAGGAAAAATGACGCACCAGTTGACACTTGAAGTTCCAGTTTTGTTCAATAAATCTTGAATAATGAGGAAGAATTGTGCAGCCAGCCAGTTTGGTTATCCAACAAAATAGATTATTGAGTCCTTATGTACCATAAATGTTTGTATTGTAAATTTCTAGTCAAATTATTTAATGATTTCAAAATGTCATTTGCGGGCTACCATAAAATAGATGAGTGTAGGCTAGAATATATACAACTCAATTGTACAGGTATTTCAAAAGACTAAGTGACACGTGAACTGCCAAACATATTTATTAAATATCCAGCCACTTTTGAAAATCATTAACCCATTTTGTGCAACATGAATATGTCAGTGGGAAATGTAGGGCCAGTTTTCCTTTTGATATTATGATCTTCCAGTTTAATATTTTCACTTCAAAAGTGGACACGTAGGCAAATATTGGCAAATAGAGCTTTCATGACTTTTAGACTATTTGAAAAATTGAACAAATGCTGAAACTGCGTTTGTGTCAATAGTACGTGGATTGTTACATGTAATGTGTGTTTAGCAAAGCAAACATGGCCTGTTAAAATTACTTTGCATTTAGCCATTGTGTTATACTCTGTAGGACTGGAAAGGTAGTAATCAGCAGCTATTCAGAATATTCTGTTTATGGCATGTTTATTATTAAGTTTTATTTATTTTAGTAAAATTCTTTTTAAGTCATCTGTTGAAAGCTCAAAATATAGTCTAACAAATATTAAAACTTCTTTTAAACTCGCTGTTATACTTTTATTGTAAAAACTGAATTCTTAACAACTGCTAGTGGATGTCAGCAATCGTTTGTTATAGTGCTGACAGCATAAAATTTTCATTATTTGAGAATCATAATCAACATTTATCTTGATTAATTTAATTTTCTAGTTTGCCTGGGGTTTAAACCATCTCGATTTTGGCAACTTTTAATGACACTTTATGTGCATTCTAGCTCTTAGTATCATTTTCACCTTCCTTGATTTGCCAGTTTGATAATTCTGTTCTACAGTCATCAGTTGCTGCTCTCTAGCTGTCGAGCTTTAGCTCTGCTGTTTCACATGGCATCAGCGTTTTATATGACGAGGGCAGATATTGCCTCACAATACAAGGATTTGCGATGTTTTATAAATAATGACCCAGTGTCCTTAGTTAGGCTACAGACACGACCTCAGACTACTTCTCAAGTCAACAAGGTGAGTTTGATTGCTGGACAGCAGAAAATTTACTTCCCTTCCTCTGCTTGTTTGCAGTGTGTCCAGGCCAATTCTGTGTCTCAATATTAATAGATGAGGGGCTGGTTAACATCTCTATACTAACATTACAAGTGTCATAAATAACTTGCCTCTACTGGGATCTAAACCCAGGGCCTGGCGCCAAACATTACACCACAGGGGCGTAATCTCAACACTACAAGCATCATCAAAAAGTGACATGCCAAGGTTCTTGCCACATCATTGCAGAAAAGGTGGATGTTGTTATGGGATATCATATTGTATTTGTGATGTCATTTCCTATATAGCAAGGAAGTGATAAGCAGGTTCAGGAACTCAGCTATAAAGTGCGAGACATTGAGAAACAAAATGAGTTACTCAACGGCGAACTTGTTTCTGTCAAGAGCACTCTACAATCGCAGCTTCTTAAGGAAGCCGATTTGATAAATGAAAAAGAGGCTCTGTTGAAACAAGTAGCCGACTTGTCTCGTGCTCCAGCTAGTTTTAGAACTGTTAGCGTGGCCTCGAGTCACGTCGCTGAAGTACGTATCGTGTGACGATAACTCTTCACGTTATTTGTCATGTCTAACAGTTTGATAACCACAAAGTGTTGATACTAAAACATGCTGTAGAAAGTGTGTGTCTACTAATTTAGTTGGTTTTAAAAATTCTCATAACTTATAGAAAAATGAATAAACAATACTAACACTAAAAATATAGAAGTAACATAGTTGTAGTATATTGCTATTGCAAGCACTTTATTGAACTGGTAAACAAAGAAAAGTGGAATGCATTGCAAAATATTAATTAATCTTTTTTTTTATAAATTGCAATCAACATAATCAATACTCATAAATAATAATTCAAAGTGTTCAAGTATTTTTTTATAGAAATTCCACACTCTTTATATAAGTTCAAAATATTTCTCTTTCTAGCTTACAAATCTCTACACCTAGTCTAACTGTTCACAAAAGTGTAACGTGCCGTTGGTAGTGTATGTGACTTCCTTTCACACTTGATATCTTATAATCCATATGTGTGTGTGGAACTTTTGTTATGTTTGATATCCAATCTGTACTCTACATTCTGCATTCTGTTTTTCTTGAATGTTCCCAGTATATCAACATTCTCTTTCTCACCTAGACGGCTGCATTCCTGCACTGCAGATGCAAGAACGACTCAGCATTGATTAATAACATAAAATGTTTTACAAATTTATTTGCTAAAACATTTTATTTTAATAAAAGTATGAAATTTGTATTCAAAAGTTTTCCTTCAAATTTATAAAATGTTTTATTTTTTTATTTTGTAGTCAATCAGATCGGACATTGATCAGGTAAGATTTGAGTTTTCTCTTTTTAACTGAGTTTTTTCTGTTCATTGAAAAAGGCCGCCAATAATAACTGCTAATTAGGCATTGATTGTGTTAGCCAATTCGGAATTATGTAACTTTATCAGATAAGGATTTCACAGGTTCTTAGAATGCCAAGTTTTTGTAAAGAGGTGCCACACAGCTGTAAGTATTCAACAACCACACTTCCACTGTCTGAATAAATCTGTTGATGCAAACTTAACACTCGTATAAACATATAAATATAAATTTGTTCAATTAATTAACATTACTGTTTTAGAATTACCAAACCTAATGGATACATTATTCTTAGTCGTTTAGGACTTTATTTTTGTTAAATCAATGGTTTTAGCTTTTTACAATGACAATGTGGTTATAATATAGTCAAAAGGTACTGGAGCTGGTAAGGTTCAGGCTAAGGCTAAGTCAAAAGTTGTGGGTAAACCAGTTAAAGTAACTAAGGTAACATTACTGTGGCTTTTGTTGTGTGACCAGTTGGTGATTTGTGGTTGTGATTTACTTTTCATATTTTTAAAAAAAATCATTATTTAAATTTCTAAACCATGTTTCATAAGCAAGGTATTGAAGAACAGTTACAGCTCAGCAATAATTACAGCATTTTTACTACACATTACTCTTGCTTAAATGCCAGGTATGACCTACTTGGTAAGGTTTTATACCATCAATTAATAGTTTCCGGAAAGGATAATAAAATCATGGCTAATAATCTTTTTTATCGACTCAAAATATCAGCCCACTGGCACCTGTGATGATCTTTATTCGTCAACTTGTTTTTAATCAACAAAATCTGTAACGAATAAATTGATAAAAATTTGATTTCTGTTTCATATCAGGCTTCGTCTGGTGACCCCCAAGCTTTGTTTTTCTGCCAAGTGATTTTCTACTGCTTATCATTGTGAACACGCAGTCGGTTTATTAATTTTTATTTTAATCTGAAAACTTTTTTCTCAATCTTTTCAGTATATTAAGTTCAGCAGTTTGATAATCCCATGAATGTGCTTCAGTTTTCTCAGTGATGTCTCCCTTTCAATATCTTTTGTAGCAATGATATCTACAAAACTAAACATTTCAGTTCAATTATTATAACATTAGTATTTTTGATCAATCTTATGCTTCAACTGCAGAAAAATTCTAAATTACAAACGAGCTTTATAAGTTCTGATGATTTCTCTATTACCATTTAGTTATTTTATCATAATGATAATTAGGGGCTCCATAGGCTGTTTTTATTTATCTGCAGCTTGTATCTACTACAAGTGATACCTCACAGGAACCTAGTTTTAGCGATTCTTTATCCAACTCAGAATTGTCCTCTCATGGTAATGAGTTGACTTCAGGAAGTGGTTTTGAGACCACCAACCATTCAAATACTGATAGTAGTGACTCACTAGCAACTAGCAACTGTTCAACTGAACACTCACGTACTGCTAGTCACTCTCTAGTAGTCAGTCACTCAACTGACTCACAGTCTTCAGTCATTTCTGCAACTTCTACTGATTCAGACCCGTCCTCACTCACTAGCAGCTCCAAATCTGGTTATGGTAGTGTCAAACACAAAAGAGAGATAGTTCCATCTATTAAGATAAGCAAACAGAAGCCCACAAAACACTCCTCAGATACGGCTCATAATTCAGAGACATGTGCTGATAAAGTTGCGCTACCATTGAAATCTAAGCTAAACTCACAGCTAGAAGTGCATGCAGATCTGAACCCTTATGTCTCATGTGGAAAGCAGTCTCTGTCAAAGATTAGCCAAACTAGGAAAAGTGAATTCAAACACTCTAATAAGGTCTGACTGTTTAGTGTGCATGTCCACCCATCACCACTACTACCACTTTCTCAACAGCATGTCCCCCCCCCCACCACCAGCACAATCTGAACAGCATGGTCCCCCACTACCACCACTTTTTGAACACCATGGTTCCCAACATCACTACAATCGCAACAGCATGTTCCAGTTACATTTTAAAGACCGCAGAAGACTACACTGAATATTTATCAGCTGATCCGATGTGCAGCTAGCTAGTTTTGTAGACTACCGATGTTTACCTGTTTTGTTAACCCTTAGGACTAGACACAGTTGTAAATACTCTGCTAGTTTTACATATATTATCTATATTATAGTAATGTATAAACTATTTGTATTCAAACTGACTATAACTGTGAGTAAACTGTGTGTATAATATGTAGGATGCAAGAAGTAAAGCTGGAGGTAAAAAGAAAGGAAAGAGTGTAGAGTCTATACCAGGTAAAGAGTTTCTGAACTTTATTTAACCCTTGTTTTCTAACCAGAAGTAATTAGAGGGGAGTTTACCCGAATACTAACATAAATTTATACTAGTAAACACTAGTGTCCTCCACTTCTATGCATTAGTTTATTACCCAGAGAAAGTGCATTACCTAGAGAAAGTGCATTACCTAGAGAAAGTGCATGTTCTGGGGAATTTGTATATTTTAAATTCAACAATAGACCCTGAGAGATTCAAATAATTAATTACTTTAATCCTTGTTGACAGTATTTAAAATTGTCAGATTAAGTGATGAAATTGAGTGTTTAATAGAATGTTGGGTTGCTAATGCCTGTCGGCTTATGCAAAGTCAGTAGAAATGTTTGGCTACTTGTAGATGATGACACTGAGGCAGCTGCACCTGTGCTGAGACCAGAGTCAGCGGAGGTTAACCTTCCTGATGACTTTGATAACGAAGAGAAATGGGCCTCATACCCCATGACTCAGGCACAGAGCGCTTTTACTAAGTATAGACAATATGTGAGTATTTGATGACCTAGGTAATATATGTGAGTAATATAATGCAGGTATATATGTAAGTAATATAATACAGGTAATATGTGAATAATATTATACAGGTAATATGTAAGTAATATAATTTACAGGTAATTTTTAATTAATATAATACTGGTAATATGTAAGTGACATAATAAAGGTATTGGGCGAATATTGGTTCTACATATTAGAGACAAGAAGATGACAGTTGTGGAGTGGTATAATTTATACACATTTTATGTTAAGTAATCGGTAGCTGCAATATTTTCACTTTTTAAAGATAGTATATTTAAGCATTTATAGCTTTAAATATCTTTAGACTCTCACATTGAAACCTGCCTTGTTTCATGCAGCTGAGATGCTTCAAGTTATTTTACTATTTGGTTGTGTTTTGTGGGCATGAATGTCTATACATTATGCACTTTTAGTAATAGAATATGGCATGTGTACTAATCTGGCGGTATACCTGACAATAAATCAGGGGATATTACTTTAATAAAGTGTTACATTTTTTGCGGCGAACTCTCATTAATAATTATTTGGCTGTATGAAGGTTACAGGAACACTGCACAGCTATCCTGTACTCACCAGCTTCTGTCTAGACTTCAACAAAGTTGCAGACTGTCTCCTTACTTGTAATTACCAAAAATTCCTCTTTTTATTATTAATTACCAGAAAGTGTGTTGTTGTAATTTAGGTCTGATAGAGAAGTGTGGTGTTATACAGTCTTGTTTTGTTTTGCTTTAGACTCATGGGTTCATCAAAAAGACGGTCACAAGTTTGGAGAAGAGAACAGAGAAGAAGGTGGGTTGTGACCTGGCAGGTTTATATATAGACTGAAGTTTCGTATCATTTCGTACACCTGGCACTTGGATTGCTATGAAATATTACAGAATCATAAAATACTTTTTGAGCCAATATGCATAATGGACAATTATGACTGAATGTCCTTCCTAACATCACAAATGGCCTTCACTGGCCTTCAAACCATAAACCTTGTTTAATAAGCCAGTGTTCTAATCACTAGACCACTGCTGCTCCCTTTACACCTCTGGTAAACATAAAACTTTATTCATAATCTTAACAGATTAGACAACCCCATATATGTATATATATAATAATAGTATAATTATGTATGTTGCAGGTAAACACCCTGAAAGGCCAGTTTCACGAACATAAAAGCAAATGGCACTCAGAACGAGCCTTGCTAATAAAGAAAATAGAAGTAGCGCAGAAAATAGTGGGAGAGGCGGAGAAAGAAGCAGACGGAGTGCTGGCACAGCTGGAAGAGTATGTTGGGGAGACAGAGCAGCAGGTATGACTAACGGTTGCTATGGCAACGTATTTATACTGCAGATTACATTCATATATAGAGAGAGGGCTGGTAGTTAGGCGATGTTTAATTGAAATTAATTAGCATTTTAGTGATGTTGTTAATTATTCACAGCACTCTGCTGGTACTTGTAATTTCCTTTATCATGTTTCTTGGAAAAGCACTATTTTTGGAATATGACAGCTATAAGCTTGTAAATGTTTTCTCTCCAACTACCCAGTATTTAATGAGAAGATTTAGTGTTATTTACAGCATTGACCTCTTTTATCATCACTCCTTGATTTTCTATAAGCCTATTAGAAGTGATTCATTAATTGCTTTGAGAGGTTTATGGTGCTAGTCCATGCATCTATTTGATGCTTTAATTAAGCTGCAAATATATGAAACCATTTCAAGTTGGTGCTACGATTGGGTATAAATTTAGAACTTTTATCTATTTTCTAGATTTTTGTCAAATTGACAGGGATTTTGTTTTGCACCAGCAAACCTTTGAAATTCAAGACTGTTGGTAAAATATTTTAATATTCCGTATGCTATATTAATTAGATTATTTACGGTTCATATTACAGTTTTATATGCCCTAAATGAATTAAATAAGCCAAGTATAAAGCAAAGTAATAATGTGCAAAGCAGTATAAAAGTATATAAAGCTGTCATGAACTTAATTATATATAGAAATTTTATTTACTAGATCCAATGGTAGTACGAAATAATTTAATTTAATTTCTGTCAGTCAGTGAACTTTGTTTGAAAAGGCCTTAATTTGCCATGTTGTATGGCAAAGGTCTCTTACTGACTAACTTATTTGTAATTATTTAAGAACATGAGTCGACCAATCACAGCTGACACGTGCACTTCTCCGATACCACCACCGCTACTTGTAAGATTTTTGTTGTTAGTTCGTTGTTTTAGTCTTCATCAGACATATTTCTACTGTAACATTTTCTTAATTATATAGTCTGCTATTTCAATTTTCTATGACTATATAATTAAACACTAACAATATTTACAGCTTTTCGTGGAAATTCTTTCTTTTTTTTGTTACTTTGGTATTGTGTTTTAAAAACATACGAAACAAAGATCGTCTCTAATAAAAAGCAGCCCTGGACTAGATTCTGAGTTTTTAAAATTGTGGGATTAGAAATTTTTACCTGGAGTCCGAAATGTTTATTAGACATTAAATACAGTTACTTTTGATACCTAATTGAGGAATGTGATAAAAGACTTTTACATCTAATTCTCATTGAAAAGACAACTTCAAACTGAAAAGTTCTACTAGTTACTTTCACCAAGTTTTTCATCTCGTCATAATTTCTCACCTGTCAACATCAATCGAGTGCTTCTCAAGGAAATAGACTTTAGATGTAAAAAATAATATTATAATCATGATGTGATGAAAGAACGTGCTTAAATGATGCAAAACTAATGTGTGTAAATAAGTTGGAACGTTGTGCACTAACAGTTGGCAGGAGTTAATTTTTCTGTTGCATAATTCAGGAGAAAGAAGAAGGAGAAAATGCGCTGAAAAGACAGGCGCAGGTGTTGGCCGCCAACAAGTCTCCCACTCCAGATCCCACACCTACACCTGATAAAGCATCTGTTCCTTCCCGAGGTGACCTCACTCCTGAGGTGGAGGTAACTCCTGACGAAGAGTTGCTGCAGCAGACGGATGATGCAAAGGTAAGACAACTACTAACAGAATGGTGTGTTCTTAGAAAACTGCAAATTAGATCTTTACACTAGGGGCTTTATTTTGTCCAATGAGCTGTCTATTAGCTTAGAAATTTATATTCTTATTTCTTTCATTAGTGGAGCTTGTTTTAACTAGCATTGGTTCTTTACAAATACTCTTTGAAATGTAAATCAATGTAACTAATTGTACAAATTATTATTTGGACATTTTGCTTGCCATATTTTTTCACTTCTGTATATTATTTGCTGCAATGTATCTTTTTCTTCTCCTATGAATGTTGCTTTCAAATGCTAGCCCTTATTCTTGCTTGCTGTATAAATGACAGAGCTTAAGGCAGGAGTCTGAGGCGTCCCCTACCGTGCCTCTCATGCAGGTGATGGGGTCTAATGGGGTGATAGATCAAACAGACTTTGTTGATCCGTCTCCCAAAGTTGAGACTTATGATCCTAGTCTAGAATTTGATCATATCACGCCTCTAAGATCTCAGGCTACACCTTTAGTGTCTGAGGCTACGCCTGGTAAAACTGATGAAGAGGTATTTTTGCACAGAGTGGTTGTTTCCAAAATCAAAACTTTATAGCTGTACTATTGAAGTCACAGTTTAGTGTCCTAATCGCACGCCAATACCTACACTTTGTTATAATACACAGTCTACTCATTGTGTTTAACAAGCACCACATATTCACATTCACATATTCTACTAACAGATGTGTATGCTATTTCCTATACTGTACATTGTCATGTTAGAGTTGTCCATTCTCTTTTCATTCCGCATTACTTCCTTGCTACTTCTTTTTGTATGTTATATGATAAGTCCTAGTCAGCCTCTAAACATAAACAAAATGCTGCATTTCCTTGTAAATAGTGGATCATTATAACTGTAACATATATCATGTTGAATATGGTTATACACTCTAAATTATATGTTTACTTTGATTTTTAGGCAGAGTTGAAGAGTCGAGATGGCCAGGTAAGAAAATAGTTGAATATAATAAATTATTAAACTTGTTAAATTGTTGAGCTCTCAGTATTTACAATTAATTATAACTTTACTCTTTGGAAAATGCATCAAACTTCATGTCATCTGCTTTTAAACAATTATTTAGTTCAGATTGTAAAAGAGTTGTCTTCTTTTTAAAGTATCTGATCTGCAATAATAACTATTATTGTACTGGTGAAACGCAGGCAGTTATTTCTAGTTGGTTCTAAAATTTTATTTGAAATGCAAATATTCTTGTAAATTAGACACTAATTACAGTGCATTAACCTTTTTTCTGTTTTAGATGTGTGTTTTATAGACTGTGAAGTGCTAATTTTTCAAATTTACTATTTTAAGTAATATGTATAGTCTGCTTGATATTTTGTACAATATCTAATTAGGATGACTTTTAGAATTTATAGATATTTGTTTGCTGCATTTCTTTTGCTAAATATTTTCTACAGTCGGCAGCGTCAACTAGTAGAAAAGGTCGAAGGTCAGTAACATTTAATGAGGATGTTTCCGACATCAAGCGATTATCTTCTCGGGAGTCGTCTGTTTTATCAAATCGACATCAGATTTTTGAGCGAGTGATTTCGAACATCAAAAACATGATGGCCGAGGACAGCTTGGATGTGGTTCAGCAGAATGCGCTGGCTTTACTCCGGAAATCTTTCAGTGCAGACGTAGAGGAAGTGGAGAGTGGTGAGCACTCGCTTGCCATGTTCAGTTTGGCCTCCCAGATCTCTGCCGAGTCGGTTTACCTGGGCTATAAGCCAGATAGTCTGTTCTCTACTATTCTCTCGATGTACTACCGGGCCGTGGAAGAGTATAGCCTCAGTACCAGCAAGCCGTCTGCGGATGATGACTCATCCGGTCCCGTTATTAGCGATCTGACTAAACTGTTGGCTGCAGAACACGCAAAGTCTCCTGGAGTTGTCTTCAAGGTTTGTTAGTGTTTCCGTGGAGATGCTGTCACGGTCTGCTTTGTGTCTTCCTTCTTCGGTTCACATAAATGTATTAGTTTGCCGTTTTGTGATCTTTTGTTGTATTTGTTGTGCTTATGGTGAATTATGTTTGGGAAGTTTTGTGGCCTGTGTTCTTGTGTTATTTATGTTGTCTTGTCTGGTTGTCTAGTCTGACGCCCCGCAGCGTTTCTCTCCAGAATTTGATGAAACGGACTCGGCTAAAGTTCGGTTCGCGTCTGCAAGCGAATCACTTCCTCCCAAGACCTCTACAACTAATAGTTCTGCAACTGCTCAAAGGACTCCTGCAGAGTCCGAACTTGAGGTAGAGGTCGTGTTACGCTTCCTCTAACAGCTGACTCAAAGCTTGAGTGAAGATAAACTCGTCTACATCTTGAGTGTGTTTGAACTACAAAGCAGCAAACTCATTGCAGTCGCTAGCAGCTTTGCACGAAATAATCTTACAGTGTGTTTTAGCAAATTAAACGGTCATATGGCATACCAACGTTACATGCTCAACACATTATGCTAAGTAACGGCAGCGTGACTTGGTGTATATGTGACTTTATAACAGCTTCGTGTGACTAACATTTAAATAAAGCAGTGTAACATATTGTATATCAGATTTCAGTTCTAGTGTGCATATAACTGTAGATTTGTTGTTTGTGGAAATATTTTTATCCTTATATGTTGAGGTTTTGTGTGTTTTGCTTTATGCTTTGTCTAAAATAGGCATACCCTCATATGCTCTGTTTGCTGTGCTCATTTGTTTTATTGCAAATTAAAATTTTAATTTTAATCTACTAGTTCAGTTTGATACTAATGTAAACAAATTTTATTTTACTAAAGCAAAAAATGTCATTAGGTTTTCAATTCTCAAAAGCCATAGGAATAGCAAAAGTTGCATATTATTGCCTATACTCATTTTTCATAATGACACTAACAATACTTTAGCAAAACTTGAACTTGTGGCTATAAACAGTAATAGTTTGAGATATTTAGAGTAATACTTTTGCTTCTAGAATGACAAAGCTGAGAGTGGTAGATCTACGCCCCACTCTCGCTTCTCCAATAGGTTTAGAACTAACTTAGAAATAACTAAACAGACAATGGCTGAGAGAAGATCTACCAGCCCCCGGATTGTTGTGCCGGACAAAGCCAGCTTTGAAGATGCCGAACTAGATGAAAATGCAGAGTTGGATTTTGACGAGCCAAGTAAGGAGTTTATAAATAATCAGAAAAGCTAAAAACAATGGTTGATGTTTGGGGAGGGGGGCATGTCGCACCTCTTCGTATCTTATAGCTAATCACTGGCTATAGGAATTTTGTGAACCAGGCTAGTTGGTAAATTGCTAGAAGCAGCACCAAGTTGGTGGTTACAGAAAGCATGAGTTCAGGGGGGGGGGGGTGAGTTTGAAGTTTGAGCAATGATGTGTATACAAATACTGTACTCAATAACCCCAATTTAGTGCTGCTTCTAGCAATATTCAGCTAGTTATGGTTAAAAGTTGTTCATTTCTTGCATTTACAACTAACATGAAGTAGTGGCTATCTTTTAAAAGTCAACATTCGGACACCAGTTTGTTTGTTTTTATATAATGTTTGTTTACAGTGTTGTTGTAATTATGTTGGTTGAATCACATTCTAAAACTACATTGTAGAAATGAACAGAAGTACGTCTATAGGCAGCAGTTTGAATGCAGTGGCAGCAGATAGTGGATCTGTGGCTAAGTCTGCTGCCAGAAGTGGAACTCAGACTGGGTTCAGTAGTTCCAAGACAGCATATTCTTCTGTTGACCCTTCAGTTCCCGGAGCACAAACCATGGTCTGTTGAAAACTAAGTTTGCTAATCTGGTTTTGAGATAGGCTGCTACTACAAGCAGTAATGTATCAGTTGTATTGTTGTGTAGGTAGTTTAGATGTGTAGGTAGTTTAGATGTGTAGGTAGTTTAGATGTGTAGGTAGTTCAAATATATCAACAATGCACATAAATAGGTAAACATACCTCTAAGTAGAACAGAATGTGTAGGTAAAAGGACAACCTGTAACAGCAAAGATGTAGGAGCTACTAACATGTTGGTAGAGCAAATGTATATACCGCGTAGGTGTATAGGTAATGAAAATGCTATAAGTTACTACAATTGTATAGTTAATGCAGATGTGTAAAAGATGCCAACTATAGGTGATACATGTGTCAATAGTCATAGTACAGGACCAGTTGTAATGGGCAATAAAATAGAGTGCAATGGAAACTGTGTAACCCAACTATATTCTATTCAAATTAAGATTACATTGCAAATCTTGAAATACACAAAAGACTTGCAAAATATACTCAGCTGTATTCCCTCAAATGATTTGAAAAAAATTTAGTCCTGCAGCATAACTATATTTTACAGTAGCAAAATTTCATGAAAAAATATAAATTAAAAATAAGTAATTTGTTTTAAAAACATGTGTTGCTACTAGACAAAACCTGGTTGCAAACACGCTAGATGACAGCCCAATGGTTGGATATTATTTTCTATCTGTCTATGTATCCTTGTTAGACACCGCATGCTCCAAGTCTGTATGAGAAAGGGACGTCTATAACCCCCCTCTCTGTAGCTGATAGACCCACCAGCTACTCTGTGACCAGATCTCCTGGAGAACTTGTGTCTAGGTAAGCATATACTGTCTCTTATTGGACAAACAACTCCTAATTTTTTCACGTATCAATGATACTGCTGTATATAATTCAAATTAAGGCAGTTATTTCTATACCGTAAAAAAACTTACTTAAAGTATCCTAACATATTTGTACCTGCAACATGTTTTACCTGCATAGCCTTAGTAACATTATCTCTGAGAACAACGAGGATGATGTCCCGCCAAGGTATAGTCTGTACAATGTTTATCGGTTCACCTGTTGACATCAATGTATTTAGTTCTCTAACAAACGTTAATGCTTTACATTTGTTTAAAGTTACTTTTAAATTGATTAAGACATGTAACATTATACCCTCAGTTTCTTCATGTGCTAAATTATATATCTACGCATGTACATATATAGTTGTTTGTGTGATACAGAAATGTCTTTATGTTATAACGGGAAGAGTGTCGGCTTTTATACTAACAATCATTTGAAACTTTGATCTGAAGTGTATTTTTTAGTAGTATATATTATGTTTGTCTATAAATTAAGCTGTGAGCACCATGGTAATGTTTGTAGTAAATTTGTATTGAAACTTATATGTAACAAGTATTGATGTTAATGGAGCCTTCATCTTTGAGAGAGAGTAAAGTTCAGTCTTGTATTACAGTGAAGCTGCTACACATTTCCCTGGTGAACCACTTGTTACAGAGTACCTGAAGTTGTACAGCTCTGTTCTGGCTTTTAAAGACGGTTTGGCCAAGATACTGTTAGATAAAGGTATAGCACCTTGTCTTCACTTCTGTCATATGTATTATATATATAAGGCCGGTGACATTTAGATATAACCATGCAAGCAACAATCTTTTATCTTAATGTAATCTATAAACCAATAAATTCAATGCCAATTTCAACCTTTGGTTATTTCCCTGTGCATTCAGGGCATAACGTTGAGAATAGTTGTCAATTTTTGTAAAACTTTAACCTAAAAAATAAACAAATTTAGGCATATAATAATGCAATAGTGGATGATGGCAAAGCACTTTAATAAGCAACCTGACAACTGTATTACGTAGAGTTACTGAATAAACTAAATGTAGTTATCATGTTATAACAAACTATTAGTTCAGCCGGGAGTTGCTTTCTTTATCATAAAAATCCATTGCGAGTTTAATCTTTACCAGATATGATGTCATCTAGCCAAGTGTTGTCGGAACTTGAAGCTAAACACGTCGACATTTCTCGACCAATCATTCCTCAGATTGAGGAGCTGAACCAATCATGTGCTCAGTTACTTGACGACTGCGGACTAGTTGTTTCGGATGCTCTCACAGCTGCTTTCAGAGAGGTACGACCAATCATAGACTATGTTTCAATTTGAATCAATCCAATAGGCTAACTTCTGCCTCAGTTTAATGCATTAGAATCTAAACTAATTTCTTTTAAATGTCATCCCATGGTTTATATTTGTTTATACAACTAGAGTAAAATTAATTACTTTAAACTGCAATGCTTTTTATTGTACTGTTGTATATAATCACTGCAATAGGCTATTAGTTTGAGACCAGATCCCTTATACTGATATATAACATGTAGTTGAACTGTATTTGAGAAGTTGTATTGAAGTTTAAAGTTCAGTATTTATCCAGTGTGATATTTAACATAATATGTACAGGGAGTGAACGCAGCAAGGGTGCACCCTGCTCAATTGAGCATGGCACTAAAGAAATGGGTGAGAGTTTTCTCCACATGCTGAAGCTTGTTATTGGTTTATTCAAATCGAACTAATTTACAGCATTTGCTAAAAGTGGTCGCTGCCACAACATGAACTTGGAAATTTTGTACTATTTGTCTGTTCAGTGTAATATGGACGACTAGCAAAGTCTAGATTCTAGAAGTTTCTGCTGCTTTTGTCTAAACCAATACACAAACTTCATAACCCCTTTTTATAGAATTCATTGTTTTGCTATTTTTCCTATGAAATCGCTGATGCATATTTCAACTTGCTTTTTTCTCTGAAACAGGATGTATTCTTGAATGTATATTTCCATACATTGCTCCTCTTGGAACCACATTTTTAGACAATTGGCTTTTGAACTGCTAGTCAGATTATTATCAAGTTTAATAATTTTAAATATGTCTTATAGAGTGAATAATGGACAAGTTACAGACATATTCGCTTATTTCAACTCGTTGCTTGCAGCAAAATATTATGCCACACCCCTATCCTTCTTGGTTATATTACTGCTTACATTTTATCATTTACCACAACAAGCTCTGGATTGATTTCTCACCAAAATTTATATTTGTTCAACTTCTATCAGAGATACATTGTTATTGTATTCTTCAGGTTATTGCATGGAATTTTATAGTTTATATTGCTGATAGTATACACATGATCTGGTGGTTACTGCATTTTCCTAATCAATCTTTTCACTTATCAAATCTCTACATAGTTTTTTTTCTGGAATTTTCCACACACGTCTCAGTCAGACATGGAATTTGTTATTGAAACAAACTCACTTTTGAGATATTAATGTTGAATTTTATTGTTTTGAAGATACAAAAGTTTTATTCTCTTTGTGAAAATTGATCCAATTTTTTAAAATTAGTACTACAAAGTAACAGACATAGAATTACTTTAAAAAATCCTGTTTGTAGTTCCATTCATAAAAATATCTTGTCTATATTACATTTCTACTACTGGGATTTTAGCTAAATTATTGTCATTTTTTATTAACAAACCATTTGGTTTTTTCCATGTAACGGATTGATACATAACATACGCTACTAATATTTATCTATATTTTAAAACTAAGCTAAATTACTATTCTAAATTATTCTTGCAGCTTTGGGTAACAATTACTTACAATGCTCAACATCCTTTACTTTTACCTGCTAGTTTGGTATTTCTAGGACTATAACGTATCATCAGTAGTGTCTGGCGTCACTTCTTACGTGGGTGGAATCAGGTCAAGGTCAGGAAGTTACGGAATGGCTCCCGCCCCGCCCACTACCAGCCCGTCAAACAAACGGAAGCTCTCTCCTGGTATTAAGAACACAACTCCACTCAGTGTTGCCCGTCACACACCCGCTGACACAGCCAGCTTCTCTGAGCTGCAGCAGACTCTACGCAAACTGTAAGCTGGTTTCTTATTGGTTGTTACAATAAAGAGGTCAATATTTGAGTTAACTTGTTATAATGTAAGGTTCAACAACTCCCATGTGGGTATGCTTGCTCAGGCTGGCTGCACAGTAGCTTAGGAAAAGGCACATTGTTTACATTTACAAACATCATGTGTTTGCAAGTTATATGTAGTGTTCTAAGATTTCTATTCATGAGTATTTTTGTGCGCAGCTGTTAAAAACATGTCTAAGAGGACTTGTTGGATTATGACTGCTGATTGCTTCGGCAAATTTTTAATATAAAGTAAGAAATGGAAATAAAATTTTTAAAATCATAATTTTGTTGGTTGGTTTTAAAACCTTTTCATAATGCTTTTAGTGTAATGCTGTGTTGTATTTTATACTAAAGTTATCTGGGGTTTTTTTCAGCACACACAAAATAGTACATTTATTTTGAAAATTTTTTCTAATT
Organism: Bugula neritina; assembly: GCA_964035545.1. Taxonomy (NCBI): domain Eukaryota; kingdom Metazoa; phylum Bryozoa; class Gymnolaemata; order Cheilostomatida; family Bugulidae; genus Bugula; species Bugula neritina. The sequence continues at coordinate 4,923,819 of OZ037767.1, forward strand.
TATGTAAGACTCAAGAAGCATTTTCACATACCTGCATAAGCATGTCTCTAATAATCAAAAGTACATTTTTAAATCCTTCTAGACAAGAAGATTTCGATGTTGAAGTACAAAATCATCAGGATGATGTCAAGTGAGTGTTTCATGTGCCCTTAAATCTATATCTCTATGGCTAAATTTTTTTAATACATTTTATTTTCTGTCATTCAAAAATAAACAATAGCCACTATGTTATACTCATTATATATTTAGTTTTACTCATTATACTGTCTACTCTATATTCAAGTCATTACACTGTCTACTCTATTCTCAAGTCATTACACTGTCTACTCTATATTCAAGTCATTACACTGTCTACTCTATATTCAAGTTATTACATTGTCTACTCTATATTCAAGTCATTACACTGTCTACTCTATATTCAAGTCATTACACTGTCTACTCTATATTCAAGTCAATACACTGTCTACTCTATATTCAAGTCATTACATTGTCTACTCTATATTCAAGTCATTACACTGCCTACTCTATATTCAAGTCATTACACTGTCTACTCTATATTCAAGTCATTACACTGTCTACTCTATATTCAAGTCATTACACTGTCTACTCTATATTCAAGTCATTACACTGCCTACTCTATATTCAAGTCATTACACTGTCTACTCTATACTCAAGTCATTACACTGCCTACTCTATATTCAAGTCATTACACTGTCTACTCTATATTCAAGTCATTACACTGTCTACTCTATATTCAAGTCATTACATTGTCTACTCTATACTCAAGTCATTACACTGTCTACTCTATATTCAAGTCATTACACTGTCTACTCTATACTCAAGTCATTACACTGCCTACTCTATATTCAAGTCATTACACTGTCTACTCTATATTCAAGTCATTACACTGTCTACTCTACATTCAAGTCATGACACTGTCTACTATATATTTTCAGTCATAACACAGCCATGGTGATGGAGCTACAGGACACTGTTGCAGAACTGAGAAGAGAGCTGGCGATAGTGAAGGAGCAGGCTGAAGCAAGAGAGTCTGCAGAGCAAGCTAGTGTATGTCTAAGTGGTGGTTGTGGTGGTGGTTGTGGTGGTGGTGGTGGCAGAGGTGGTGGTGGCAGAGGTGGTGGTGGCAGAGGTGGTGGTGGTATAACTATAGTTTAATGTAATAGTAAAACTTGTCGGAGTGTATAGAAAGTTTTATTATAAATTTTCATATATTTATTTTATTTCCCACTCACGTATAGCAAGTTGACTTTATTTTGAAATTTTAAATTGTTTTTTATGTTGTATTAAATTGTTGACCTTTTGTCCATAAGAATATAGCTTTTCACATTCAATGGAATCTTTTGTCGAATTGGCAGCACTTAGCAGCAAGAATTTGACACTTTTAGTTTAAATGCTATTATGTTGGTTCATGGGGCAGTCAAGGTTTACTAACACAATAATTCATCTGTTATACATAGCTGTAATGTGAAATTATATCTACTTAAAGACTGAAGTGTGTAAACTTTTAATACTATACAAATACATTGGCCAACCTTTGTTATTGGTGATTGAATGCAATCAATTAGTGCCTTATTAGTATTATAATATTCCATCCAGGATCAGGACTCGTCTATAATGTTCACTCGTTTGGATGCTGAGAGAAATGCAAAGAATCTGAAAAGAGCCGTTAACAATAACAAACTGACAGAAGAGCAGTACAACGAGGCTGTCGACAAAATGGACGAGTACGTGTCACTTCCTGCTAGGAGACTGTCGGAACTCGTGAGAAAGTTTGTTCACCACAAGAATATGATGCGGATAGAAGGTAGGCTGGAGGATAGCTGTCAGCTGCAACTCTGTGTTTCAATAAACATTCATTTTAGTAAAAGCAGTGAAGTAAAATTTTGTATATCCAAGCTGGAGGTTGACCTAATTAGGATTTAAAAAGTGTAGAGGATGATATCATTTTCTGTGATCCTGTGTTTGAAGCGCCACTAAATATTCATTACTTAAACATGGATGTACAATATTTTGACATTTCTCTTTCTTTTCTCAATGAAGTCTACTGAAGATTTTAGTTAAAAACAAAGGCTTCCGATTTAAGTTGCGTTTATACCTTCACGATTTTCGATCAAAATTTCAATTTGGCCGGGTTGAAATTTCTCCGAGTTGCATTGCATTGTAAAAGCCACTCGTTGAAATTTTTGTACTGTGATAACTTAATCGGCCAATTTTGGAATAGGAGTAATAACTCCTTGTAAACATCGTTATTTAGTTATTACTTTGGCGATTATACAACGTACTTATACGGTTATAATTATATAGCCTGCGCTTTCTCAATTATCGCTTTTATGCTTTCCGCTTCACTAATTCACGACATTTACAAAGGGCATCAAATAGCTATTATGCGAGTCAAATTTCAATTTCAGAAAGTGAGCAACCGCATCAATATGATTTCAACGAGTTTAAGTTTGACTATAAAGGGCTACCCAGAAAAGCGTTAGTAACCTAAACTCGGTACTTTTTTCAGCAGAGGTATAAACGCAACTTTACAGTAAATCAGTCTTAAAAATGTAGTTGCACTTTCACCAATAATCACAATTTTATTATAGTACAAGGATCATTTAAACTTAAGTCTCATTCACATACACTACTAGTATAATATTAAGGCTTGTTCGCATCCAACTGTAATGTTACGTTGATTAACGTATTCTACGATATAACTAAAAGGTAATGACATATTTATATTACTTGTAATTATTTCAGATATTATTAAAAACAGAGAAGATTTAGATGAAACCGATGTAGTCATGCTGGAAAAGATGGAAAACCTGCAGAATAAAGTACGACATATACAAGTGCTTTCAGTTTCATTTTTTAATTTATGATAACTTTTTTGTAAGAGCTGAAACAATGTGTGCTTGGTAGAACATTACTCATGGATCTATTTTATGTAAAAAATATGTTTAGATGTCAATCGTAATTTTTTAATTTTGAGACACTAAGTTTTCACTAATGTTGTAATCATCAACTCCTATTTATGGTGAATCGATAATATTTCAGCGAACTCAAAGATGGATGAACAAGATGGATGCACTGGCAGAGAAGAGAGCTGAGTTGGCGAATGAACTTATGATGTCTCTTGAAGATTTAGAGCAAGAGTCTGGGATATTTATGATCAAACCAATGTTTTCCTACAGAGGGGCCATGTAAGAATACATAACTCCAAATTTGCTGTAGATTTTGGCTCAATAAGCTATAGTAGATGAATTAACTAACATTCTTGTTGTATGTGACAGTTGAAATAGAGTGTTATCTGTAGTGTGAATCATACATGTAGAATACAAATCTGCATTGGGTATTTTAGAATAGTGAAAAGTTGGTATATTATTATCATGGATAATTGTTTTGTCAAATTTACTGTATAGTTCCAATGCAAAATTATATATAATTCATATGTTATGTTTATATAATATTTTAATATAAATTTAATAACTCCAGAATACAGCATACAAGTGTATAACCTAAGTGCTGTATTTTGCCGGCTGCATAATTTAATATATTTTTAGCTTTTCAAATGCAAAGCCATTCAGAAGCCAAAAAGTCAAGGAAGGACCAGCTACAAGGATGGGGGTACCTGTACCCTCCCAGCCTGAAGAAGCGCCTAGTGCTAGATTTAATCCTCAGACAGCCACAGATGCTCGCTGGGCTACTCTACCAAAGAGAGGTTAGCTGGTACCTTCAGTGTGTTTATACACTCTGCTTGTCAGTTTAGAAATACACTGCAATAACATTGCATGTAAAGTTTTTTATTATAAATTGAGTTTTGATATTCTAACTAGGGATTCATTTCAAGAGAAGATAACTTTGCCTCAAAACTTTCTACAATATACCTATTACATTAGTGTTACTTGCTTTATAAACTATATCTTGTAACCAACTTTCCAGGTATGATGGCAGGTGAATTTCATTTCACTGCTTTTTATAAGCAGTCGTATTTTTCTTAAGCTAGTATTTTAATCTAATTTAAAACACAATATGATTTTAATTTTAAGCGTTTGTCCCATATAACTATATTATATAGTATATTTTTATTTATGGTAATGATTTTCAACAATCATTCTGATTACTATGTAGATGATGAAAAATTGCTTCTGAAACCCAAAAAGCTGACTAACAGTAATGGTTGGTATTTTCAGAATTGTGGTTAATGCATAATGCACCATTATAATTATTGAGTAACTGATATTGGTGAAACTCTTTTCTTTGGTTGCATGAAGAATCTATAAGTTTTCACAGTTTGATTATATTAGTTGTGTGTAACTTCTCACCTGTACTGAAGTATGGCCAATGTGAATATTCACTAAGTTGTAAACTCCGCAATTCTCCATTTTACCAATTCTAAAGTATTTAATCTAAATACGCAGATATTAAGTTTATTTCTTATTTAGTTTATTCTTACAAAGTTTTGTAGTGGTTTTCCAAGGAAGTATAACTCTCAACATTGGTATTATTTTTAGTCAACATCATATATGCTCTGTAAAATTTCACTGTAAACTGTAGTGCAGCTGCATTGTTTTGGAGTCTCACACTACATAAATTGTACGTGCTGTATGTGGGTTATACGGCAACACCAATTCATGCTTCTGCATATCTGTAGATGTAAATATAATATTACTAGATGTATTATTGAGTATGTAATATACCAATATTGCTATTAATATTGAATACTAACTGTTTTATAAATGATATAATAGATATAGCTGGCTCCCTATATTTGTCTGTAGTCTATGTAAGAATACATAGTAGATGTTATGCATTCTTAGACTTAGCTAAAACAAAGTCCCTTATTGTTACTTGGGTTACTATTGTATAAGGCTGTAATTTGGGTGAAATCTGAACTTTGAACCCATATGGCAGCTTACAGTAAACAACCTTGGTCTGGTGGTGAGTGAATGAGGGTTCATGTTATGTCATTTTGTAAGCTGGTGTCAGCAGTAGTTCAAACTACTATGTATCTGTCAGCATCACCTAAACATGCTACTATTGCGTGTAATAATATATACTGTGTGTAGGAGGTAGAGGGAGAGAAGGGAGAGGCTGTATGTGGGAGGAAAAGGGGAGAGAGTGTAGTGGGGGGAGGGAAGGGAGAGGGTATGTGGGGGTAGAGGCTGTGTGTGGAGGGGAGAGGGGAGAGAGTGTGTGTGATGGGAAAGAGTGTGGGGGGAGAACGTATGGGAGGAGAGGAGAGAGGAGAGAAGGGGTTATATGTAGTTTGCATACTTACTGTATATACTTTAGCTAAGTTTGTGTATTGACTGTATATACTTTAGCTGCAGGAACATGGAACTTGGCAAGCTCAATGCCCAGTGCAGATGATGCAGATATAAGTACAGTAAACATTCCCAGAATTCTAGAGCTGGATGTTAACAGAATGATGTATGGGCAAAACCAGGTATAAGCTGTTCTTCTCTCCGTCTAGTCATGTAAAGCTCTTCTGAAAGCACTCAGGTTATAATTAAGAACACCCTTTCCTTATTGGGTTTTTATTTACGAGTCTCGTAACTTTTGTGCACCTGTATGATGCCAAGTTTATTCTTTTTGTTTTGCAATACAAATTGGTACTAGCTTTTGTGACCTAATTTGTGGTCTACTTTGACTACTTGCTATTTGATACTTGCTGTTAGAGAAAGATCAGAAATGGAAGCAATAATAGGAAGTACTGATCTGATCACCATGGTGATTATTTTGTTTATTTGTAGGTATCTGTTAAGAGCAGTCCTCTACTTAGTAATGATAGATTAGTGAATGCTGCCAACTCTAGCACGAGGTCATACGTTACGGTAAACAGGCCGGCAGCCAGCTACACCAGACCGGCATCTAGCGGTACGTTGATAACATCACAAGCTATTAATATGTCCACAGGCAGCGTACTATGTCAAATAAAATTGTAAATATTGTTTTTTTCAAAGTTCAATTACATAAAATAGTGTCGTATAACTATGAAATTATTCTCTGTTTTTTTGAAAAACTTAAAAATGTCAGACAGTTAAACTCTAGTAACTTTATAATGCTTATTGAAAGATATTTTTAAATGTTTCGTTTGCAGCGAACTTGCTGCAAGACACAAGCTAGATACTGCTGCCTAACTGGTTTTCTGTTAGACAGGTTTTTTTTCCCAATAAATCATCCAGTTTGATTAGACAAAAACTTAAACAAAGAAAAACTTCACTGGTTATAAAATAAATTCTGTAATCATTGTTTATAAATATTGAAAACCTGCACTCTCACATTGTATAGTTTTGAACATAGTGAGGGGAGAATATAGGTAAGCACAGTAATAGAGAAAAGCCTGTGTTCTAGATTACAAACGCAACAGACAATTTAAATGTAACAAAAATTTTAACCAAAACGTTTAAGAAAACCAAAGAACTCAGACTATAGAAATTTCTCCATTACTTCAGTTAAATGGGAGAATAACTCTACTCTTCTAAGTGTGTTTTAACCATTCAGTCAAACTAGTTATATCATATTTACTTACATCACTTTTGCCTGGTATGTTTGATTCATAAAAACTGGCAAGGAATGTATAAATATTTTATATTTATTAGCTAGAAGATGATGAAGTTCTATTTATAGAATGTGTTTTGTTTTTATATCTGACCAATACAAACCAAGTGCTAGGAATTTCTTACACTAAAATCATAAAATATTTATTATATTTTTACGGCTGTGAGATATAAATAGCTACAAACACTCGGCAGGAAAAAAAACATGTTTGTGTCTTGTACTAAAGTATCTATCAAACCATTTAATATAAGATACTCACAATGGTATATTAAATACATAACTTATCTATCAAACCATTTAATATTGTGGCGTACTAAATACATAACTTGCTATGGAATGAACAGCTAGTAGTAAAATACTGTTAGCAGGATATTAGATTATAATAGTGTAATGCATCATTAGCACTGCTAACTATTTCTATATACTCTGTACAGGTGTACCTGTGACCTCTAAGTCAACAGGAAATCTACCTGATGGTGCAATGAAAAGATCAGAGAGTGCTGAGATGAGTGGTAGACTGCATTCTATGCCCCCTCTGCCCCCCATAGCTCGCACCAATACACTAGCCGCCCCTGACACAGCAGAAAGATTAGGTAAATCAGCTGAAGTCATTTGAGAATTGTGGGATAAAAGGGTTTGGCCAATTGCCGTCGGAAACATTTCACATTCTCATTAGCTGATGTGCTAACTGAGTCCATTATTACTTAATTCAGTGTTTATGTAGTTAATGTGTGTCCCTCAAGACTGCTCAACATCTTTGTAGGTAAAAGCTGTTATAATGTAATTGGATTATCTCTCGATAGTTGAGATGTAGATTGTATTAAGATGTGTTTGAATGATGTAATAACCATCTTAGATACAAGATGTTTCTTCCTTAAGTAATGCTACTGTTGCAATTAACCAAACATCAATACAATAGGATTACTGAAGCCAATATAAATGTTTATAGATTACACAGAAAATAACTGTATTTTGCAATTTTTGCTTCTTAGATACAAGTGTAGGAAAATAGTTTCATGTAGTCTAGAATCCAGCTTGGAGTTAGGATATCAAATGTTACATGTAGTACCTATAAAATGCTGCACTAATAATAAATAGAATATTTGGCACATTATATTAATTATCAACATATTGTAGCCTCTTTTTAAGCGTAATGGTAAGTAGTATTTGAACATGAGTGACCCAAATATCATTATTTTATGCCCCATAATTTACCCAAGTGTCATTATGTTTTTGTATTGTTCATGGGAATTTTAGCTGCCAAAATTGCATTTCCTTTTAAGTATATTTTAGTGGTATTTGTGTGACCCACTTGTGCTTTGGTTTAAAGAGTGACCCAACTATGCATTCTATATGATTCAAGCTGTGTCAAGGAGTGGTTAATCAGTTAGTGGTTCAACAGGAACAGCCAAAGTCTGGTTTAATGAACTTTTAATCAAATTTCTGTAATATTTAGACTTTAGAGATTGATTCAGCAGAGTTGTTGATAACTGACAGCTCAAACAAAACCAGCTCAAAAATTATCAAAAAAACAAGTTTTATTTTTCCAAACATTTTCTCTAAAACCATGTTTTTCTCTACCCAAGCTTTTATTGCTTCCTTATAAAACATTTAGCTTTTCAAAAGCTACAAACCAACTTTAAGGAAGTATAATAAATAGTAGCATGATTTTGTATGTTATAGTCATTTGTATAGATATTAATTGCTGTTGCATTCCCAAAATATAGCTTTCTATGTTTTACAGGTCATCAAACAATAGCCTAATAAACTCTCATATATGTCTACTATGTATCATATCATATATATTAATTTGTGGTCTAATTTCTGTTTTCATTACATATATTACCACTATTTCATATATATTACAACTACATCATGTATATATAATAAGCACTGTGCATATATATTACAACTGTATGATATATATTACACAGACACCGGGAGAGACTCCTCTGTCAACGCATCACGTTTAGCCCGAGAGTTTACTGACGACTCCATACACCTCCTACCTACACACGTGACTCGTGTGGTCACTAAGTCTATCAGCAGTCACAGTCTAGTACAAGAATAGTAGAGCACCAGGTTGCTAATGGAGGAATTGAGGGGGTTGCTGATGGAATAGGAAAATTTTAGCGAACTGTATAGAACAGTAATAATCTTAAAATGTCAATCAAGTTTTTTTCGCCAGTTCAAGACCAACAATGTTGGCATTACAGAACACACATTTTATTATTCTTCTATGTTTGTCAAAGTTTTGTATAGTATGTTGTGATAACTTAATTTAATAAGTAAATGCGTTATCTAGTTTGATATATTCTAAAGACTTGCCATGCGTTTTATGTTAAGCTGAGGTCTTATATAGTATGTTTCCCCCAAACCCTCACCCACTTCAGTTATGTAGGAACTTCTACTATATTTCCGTCCGTCCTTTCTTATATGCCGTCCAAAACAGTATATGTTTTATAGAATAATCTCTTTTTGGAATTATGTGCCTTTTAATATATTTTACATACCGTAATGTATTGAGAGTATTAGTGATAAATATTATTAACCAGTATTTTCTAACAAGCTCATGACTGTGGTTTTAATATTGCTTTTAGTGCATGTGCGTTCCTATGAAATATAATATGTTTATGAAATTAAATAAACAGTTTTTGTTTATAGATTTTAATAAGGTCTAGCCTCTTCAATATATTACCATACTTGTTCACAAACTATATGATCATATAATATGCATTTGAAGCTCTAGAATTCAATATACAACTCATCTGTATAACATGCCTTGATAGATATGTAAGCACCTTGATTAGCTGATGGAAAATGGTGCTACTTGTTTCTAATTGCTTTGAAATAATATAATCACATAATAACTGAAGGTAGATCATCTTTAGCCTGTGCACTACGAAGAAAAATGCTATCAATTAACATTACATAGTAAGCTAGCATTTGCTGCAATGTGGGACAGAGGTTGTGGTGACCTATGAACTCTAGATTAGAGTTATCTCCACGTGTATTGAGAAGTGAAATATGGTAGTATTATACATGTTGCTGATGAGACAACATTGAGTCACTGACAGCTTTACATTCCTGCCAAGTGGTAGATTCACTATCTAGTGGACAAGACATACAATGCCAAAGTTAAAGGTGCCAGTCATTTCCAGAGAGATTACTTTAGAATTTGGTGAGCAAAGATTTTCAAGCAGCAGTATTGCTACATTGTACTATTGTAATATATTTTACCTAAGATGTACTATTGTAGAAAAAACTTAAACTTATTAGTGTTACTAATTCTAGTAGCATGTGTAAGTTTTCACTAATGATAACACAAGTTAGGAATTAGTGTTTTAGTTACGATTTATGAGTGATTTTATTATTTATGAATAAACCAGCAAGCAATGTAGAGTATATTCATTGTCGGCCTACTCTTGTCTTGATCTAGCTATATGGCAGTAGACAGCTAGTCACAGCTGTTGTCTACCACGTGACTAAGTTAGTTACTATAATAGATTTGGAAACATGAAATAATCTATTTTCAATTTAAGATAATATCCTATATTTTCACATCACAGTCACTACATTTCTAAGCTTCAATCTGTGGATTTTTCATTTATGTTACATGAATAAAACTAAAATCACAAGTTCCTCCTATGAGCATTCATTTAATGCGAAGCAATGGAAACACAGCTTGTAGCTAGTTTATCACGTAATTATTATAAACTCAAGTAACTGTTTAGACTACAGTTATGCTGTTAGAAATTTTATGATATTTTATGATCCTTTGCTGCTATACTAAGTACACTGACACAGTCTTTGCTTGACATGATGTCTTGAAGTGTGGTGTTGAGTTTACCCATGTAGTGCCCTTGGTGTAATAGTTTACTCTTCTGCTTACGAGGCTGAGGTCTCAGGTTTGAACCCCAGGGAGGTTGAAAGTTTTATTTAAAGTCTGGTTGGTCTGCCATTATGCCATTTACAAAAGGGGTGTGGCCTAAAGTCTTGTATATTTACAATGTTAACTAAGTCATCCAGTTTTAAAATTATTGCAATTTTGTTATATATTATACTTGCACTAAAATTTATGATTATTATAAATACATTTGGCTTGCTTCTATAAAGTGTCTACTGGATGCTCTCTTTGTATTGCCAAAATAAAAACTCCGAAACTTTATAAACTGTCTTCATTCACAAACTTTTAAAATAATTATAATTTGGAATGTGGAATTTGAAAACTTTAGTGCAATTATTTTTGAAATTCTGCTTCATGCCTGGATGTTTTTTGTTATTTCTTCATCAAAATATACAAAACCATTCATTGAACATGGACAAGTTTTTATTTACAAAAAAACATAACAATAAATAACAAATATATTTCGCGGTGGCGAATGCCGGTGGAAGTGGTTGCCCGCAGGGTGACCAAGATCTTCTGGGCTGAGACGAGCGGGTATGCTGCTCAAAAGAATGTTTTATAGGCAGCATACCCTAAGGCAGTGGCAGCTAGACCCACAGCAGCACAAATACCCACTTTTTTAAGTGTGCTGTATTCCTGTAAATAAATTAATCAAATTACTACAAGGTGCAAAAGTATGATAAAACAAAACAAAGTAGCGAGTGAGCAGTGATATAAGATATGCAGAAGATAAAAGCATACTCTTATACTTACTTCATGGGTCTGCCACTGCCTCATCTCTGCTCGTCTCAGCCGGCCACCCTGCTCGATAGATCTTGTGACAGCTTGGGCTGTTTCAACCACTTCTACAAATATTGAGATACACAGTTGATACACTAAAAGTATACTAACATAATACTAATACGAATACTACATGAATATTTGAGCATGGTGACATACTACAATATTTTCCTCTCATGCATTTGTTATCGATCTAATACATTCAAGTGCTGTTACTTTGTTAGCATGTTCCTATCAGCTTGGTATCTCAACAACATAACTATTGACTTACCCACTGTTGTGGGAAGACACCAGACTGGTGTACCCTGTCTGGTGTGGTGACTCATGTTTAAGAGTTGATCTCTCATTTTCAGAGGGTACACCAGTCTTCCTTCTTCCCACAATCTCCAGTGCAGGTAACGCTTCTTGATTGCCTGCACTGTGGCATTCGCCACCGCATCCATATGGGTATCTACAAGATCACAAGATCATGGAGTGTCATCTCTGGGAAATACTGTACATGTTTAAATGTGAATATTCATATCAACATACTCTGCAGTTAGCGTGATGGTTGTGCCATGGCATGTTCAGTGCTGTTAGTTTTGAAATGTCTTGAATACTTACCATTATGGTTTAATGACCAAATCTTATCCTTTAGGTTTTCTGTGGAATCCACTAAAAAGAAATAGTACATATTAAAGCACTGCAGCTAAACTCTTTAAGCCCAATGAAACAAGTTAAATACGTATGCTTGGGCCAAGAGAATTATATACAGTCTATATATAAATTTATTGAATTTTTTCGGCATTTCTCATTTTAAAATATGCATTCTGGGGCCACACCATGTATAATGAATTCGGTTTGAATACAACAACTAATATTATAAACATAGAATCTACTTACTGTAATAGTCTATGTCCGACGGTGGCCTTCTATCTGGGACAATAACGTACATGTCTTCACTGTTTTGGTGTAATTTCCAGTCCAATTGACTCTCCTCCCTTATCACTGGTATCATACTGGGCTGAATTTCTGTAGTTACTTCAGACATCTTTTAAATTGTTTCTCTGTAGTCTTTCTAGCTGTAGGTATGGTTTTGACAATTAAGCTCGACTGATTTTTCATCAAAATCTGCCCCCTTTTATACGAAAAAGAACAATCGGAAGACAATCGAAACTTTTTAATTGGCCGGTAATGGCTTCATCGCTAACTTATAATCATCTTATTGGATAACAATTTTGGTCAAGAATTTTTTGCTCGTGACTATTTATTCGTGATACCACAAAATAATTAGAACAATGCTCAATTGTCATAAGTTTATGTTGAGGCTGCAGCTTCAACATAACATTGTATGAATATTAAACATTTCTAAAATTATTTTGTGGTTTCAGGCATTTCAAAATTAACCAACAAATTTATTCCATCTATTTTAGCTATTTATTTTTATTTTTCTCAATTATACTGAGCTTCTATCAACAATTAAAAATATAATAATACCATAAACAATGCTGTATCCAATTTCCATGGAAATAAAAAAGAGCAATTTACACTCCTTATAGCAAGTATTTATTTTCTATGATAATGGTTACGCTAATTTCTGCATAGTTGAACTGTTAACAATGGGAGGTTAACAAAATCGAGAGTGACAACGAAAACTGCAAACATGTAATTAATGTAGTTTAATAACTTTGATTAACCAAGAATTTTTTTATGTATTTTTAAGCATGATTTTACAAAGTTTGCAATAAGTTCTACTAATCTAGCAATATGTACTGTGCAAAAAATTTCTCCTTTTTTATTTAATATAATCTCCATTGTGTCGAGAACATTGCTAGTTTCCTGTGTTTTCATTAATCAAATTTTCCATTAACAGTGTCACGGTGTAAATGGGTTCTTACAACAATAATGTCAAACAGACTGATAGATATTAACGTGAAATCAGTAGAATGCTACTTTGTCTTCTTCATAGTCTGAGTCATGGTGAAAGAGAATCCAGTCTCTGAATATTTTTATTAGTAGTTATTGTGGACAGGCAAATCCTGAAATTCTTTTCAACTCGCGAATAGTTTTATCTACTTTTATTTACCTGCATCATTCTCTAGCTTTCACAGAAAGAAGTTTTCTGAACTTATATAGGCCTATTCACTGTGATCAAATCTAGTTATAATATTTTGGAGTTATCTTCTCAATGATTTTATTAATTAGAAAATTGTCTTGTTGTGTTACTGTAAAGAACATAATGATTGTTTGATATTGAACTAATTTGCATGTAAATTTAGGCGTTCAATAAGTTCAAGAGTGTGCAGAATATTAATTAGGTAATTATATTAGTATTACATATATAGAAACACCTAATCATTCAGCATGCATCTATTCAATGGTTTAAACAATGCACTTAAGTGGTTAAAACCAATCAGTTCTTAAAACTCAAACTATAATGTTGGCTAAATATCACAGTGCATTCCATTAACATTCTCAAGCTGTATGCATGGCTGCAACTTATTGTTTGATTCCAACTAGAAGAATGCCTGAAATAGAGCGAGTGAGAGTGTTACACTTTCAACAAGTGCATGCTAGTGTCTAGAATGTAGAGAACTTATGTTACTGATTGAATATGAGGAAGATTTCTATATTCTACACTTATCCAGGTCAGATATACTATGTTTATGCTGCTACAAAATTAGAAATATACTTTTTTAGATTTGTTAGTCAACAAATTCTACATCTTATATATATATATATATATATATATATATATATATATATATATATATATATATATATATATATATATAATGCTGTTATTTATAAGTTGTTAGGGTATATAGTCTGTTATCAAAAGTTTAAATTACAAAGCAAGCAAATATAAGTCAAAACATTTTAAAAAAGAAAAATCATCTAGTAAATTATTATTTTACGCAGAGCAAAACCTGCATTATTCCACATGCATGTCAGCTACCACGTAATTGTCTTTGCTTTACATAGGATAACGAAGAATATTTTGTTAAGCTATCATAACAGAAGCTTTATTGTAGACCCAACCCAATGCTGAACGCCCCTCCAGACTAGGCCATGTTGAATATTCGTCATTTTCCAGATGTCATTTTCCAAATATCCGTTTGCTAATTGTCTATTTCCCAAATGGGTGTTTTTTAATTGTCATTTTCTAAATGTCTGTCAGGAGAGGCTAGTACTTCACTTGTGTCCAAGAGTTCGTTGACCTTTGTCTAATATATGCTTCTGTAGATTGAATGGAATCCATCAACAGGATATTAAATGCATAATGAGTTGTAGATAATATATATGTGTGATGAAATTGTTTTGAGAAAGTAGATTGAAATATAATGATTACTTGAAGCTCATTAGAAAGCTTAAATTACGTAGTAGCATGTCACTATCTGAGGTGAATGCAGAAACCCTGGCTTTTAGTCTTTTTAGCTTGAGTTTCAACCACTATTTTTAGCATGTGAGAGGGTTCGGTCTCAAGTGTCCAATCTCCTGCAGACAGACAATAAAACGAAGGCTAAAAGAAAAGCAAGATTTCTGTAGTTTTTATCTTTTTTATGCATAAGTGTTTTACAATGCTGAATATGTATATGAAAGTGCTAACAAAGTTAGCATAAGGTCCAACGGGCTTGTGCATAAAACTTAAAGTCTTTATTTAATACGAGATGACAGTTTTGCCCATGGAATTTCTCTCTAGTATGTTCTGGAATAGACCTGAAAACTCCAGTTCGATATTTGGTTATGATTGTATGAACAAATGTAGTATAGATGGACTATAAACTAGTAGACTAGGATATGTCACAGTGTCACAAAGTATTACCTAATTATTACTCTCCAGGGGACACAAATAACCTCATCCCTCTTCTTAAATACATAAACAGAGAGCAGCGGTGGTCTAGGGAACACTAGCGTAGTAAACACAAGGTCATAAGTTCAAACTCTGGCAGAATAATTAGTGATATCAGGAAGAGCATCTAATAATAGTAGTCATACACCGGCTTTCCATGTACCGATCTCAGATCGATCTCGCTGAGATCGATCCATGGAAAGACGCTAAAGATCGATCTCAGTCGTTCTGAGCTGGTCGGTCTGTAGAGCTCGAACTCAGATCGATCTCAAGGCAATAAGGTCATGGAAAGACGAAAGTTCGATCTGAGAAATAGAAAAAGACTGTTCGCTAAAATGTCGCCGCTAATAAAAATGATAATTTATTGGTAATTACTAAGCAAATTACTTAATAATTACTATAGCCACATTTTCAGATGCCAAAACTTTGACTTTCAGTACTATGATTAAACAAACTCAATTATATAAAATTATAGACGGTAGAAGGTGGAAAAAGTAGGAGCATTTAAATTGAATTTAAATGGCTAGTAAAACTTACTTTCATTAGTTATTTGCTGCTTATTTTTAAGCCCAATAGTCCTGTAAGTTTATGAATAATCTGCACAACAGCTATTAATTTTATATAAGCTGTCAAACTAAAATATTAAAATGAATTATCTTAAGTTGGCTAAATTGCTTCTTACTAAAAGCTTTACTGCGTAGAGTTTATAGCTGGCACTGAATTTTAGACTATGGAAATTTTGTTTTTTCAAAAGCATTAGCTTGAATCACCCAGGTGGGTTAAAAAATATAATATTAAAGTACTCTTCACTTAAGAGGAGGCAACTCCGCTAGATCGATCTGACACTCTCATGGAAAAACGATCGATCTGATCAGCACATTTCTCAGATCGATCTCAGCGAGATCGATCTGAGATCGGTACATGGAAAGCCGGTGCTTGTGTCACAGCATACGCAGCAGTAGCCTGTTTGCCATCAGAGGTTTACACTGGGAACTTTAAACAAATGTAAGTTATTATAAATGCATCAAACCAACTTTTAGCCTAATTTAAGTAGAGTTAAAGCTATATTTTAAGAAGCTGCAACATAGCTACTTGTTTGAACATGTAGTGGCTACCAGTAAGTATCTACAAACTGATCAGTATTGTTGGGAGGTTTTGCAGAGGTAATAGTACTTTCACATTTTACCTTCAGCAGTACTAAAACTTGGGCATTTGTAGAAATTTGCTAAAATTTTAGTAACAAACTCTCAAAAAGCCAGAGTTGAAAAAATAAATTATTCATTCACCTCAATGTAAAATACTAGTCATAGAAGTTCTTCAAGCTTCTAAAACCTACAATGTTGAAGTTCTTCATTGCTTTGAACGAGCAGTTTTAAACTTTTGTAAAGACAGTAGCAAGCTGAAGGTGCAGACATAGCATTTGCACAGGTAGTCTTAAGTTTTCAGTTGATTGTAGGGAATTAGATTTGAAAAAGTATCGTAATTATATTAAGCTATATTAATCTATAGTCACAACTTCTAAAAATATTCAGCGTCTGTTACTATAATCTCAACATAATATATATGCTTTCTTTCATACTGTAGAGGTTTGAACTTTGAATATTGATTTGCATAAATACAGATATTTATAAATATGTCATGTCATCATTTTTCTTTACCATTGAAATGTTTGATTTTTTTGTTACAGGTTACATAATATAATATAAAGCAGCTTCACAACCGCTACTAAATGGAGGAAACATACCTCAACACCACAGAGCTTACTCCAACTTCAATAGCTGGCCCTAACCAGACAATAGATTGGGAATTCCAACAGCTATTGGCAGAGTTTGAGAAGTACTCAGAGAAGATACAAAACTTGACTCACTATACTGGAATAGCGTTGTTTATTATTAGTCTCATTGGTATATGCTCTAACACTCTCAACATTGTCATACTCTCCCAAATAGTGAAGAAGAGCAAACTTCCTGTGTACAGATGCTTTCTGGGATTGGCCGTGGCAGATTTATTGGTGAGTTTGTAACTATTCAACACATGTGTCTTGTAGAAGTGGCAGTTTATTAGAAAGTACTCTATGTTTATATAGTGGGAAGATTGTTTATATTGCTGGTGCATATCTATACCAAAAACTGTGGGTGGAAACAGTGTGATGCTCTGGTAGTACAAAACTCAAAGGCTATAATGATACCAGTTACTAAACACAATTGTTCTCTGCTTTGAATGTTTCTAAAACTTCCTATTTATAGGTAATGATAAATTTTCTATGGTCTAAAAGTTGTAATTTTGTTGATGAACTTTGGTTTGAGATGTGGGCTGAAATTCTATAAAAACAACTTCTTTAGCTCTACATTTCTCTTCTAGAAAACAGGCA
The DNA here is from genome assembly GCA_964035545.1 of Bugula neritina. Classification (NCBI taxonomy): domain Eukaryota; kingdom Metazoa; phylum Bryozoa; class Gymnolaemata; order Cheilostomatida; family Bugulidae; genus Bugula; species Bugula neritina. The sequence continues at coordinate 4,941,279 of OZ037767.1, forward strand.
TTTTTCTCCTACTTCAAAATCTTGCTGTTACATTCTTTTGCTGATAGTTTTCACCTATAGCCTTCAAAATAAACTGTAAAGTAGCAGGTATTGCTAATAAGTTGTTATATAATATATACAGTTCATCCATCAAAAGAGCTGTGAATCCTGTTACCTATAGAGGGTGCAAGCAGATAAGGAAAAGTAAGCATTGCAATGGGTCATTGAATATCAAATAAACATTAAATGACTCATTACTCTAAAGGGGAAGAAACTCTAGTCTAGGATATAAGATCACTCAGTTATGATTACATTTCTACATACCATTCTATAATTATTATTACACTGTATAATAACACGTGTTGGTATCATGTAATATATAATGGGTACACAATAGTGTAAGGATATTCATTCAAACTACAGTTAGTATTAGTCTATTGCATGGGTAAGACAAGCTTAACATAGTAACATCACCTCCACAATTACTATTGACATTTTCTGGAAAAAGCTTACATAATAAACAACTTTATTGCAATTCATAAATCTACATTTTGATAAAAGTTAATGAATAACTTTGTACATGTGATAAGCTGCAAGTTCCTACAGTAAAGCAAAAGCAATATTTCCAAGTTAAATGCAGGGTATACTTCTTCCTGCGTTCATCCTTGAACAACCGTTTCAAAATCTGTCCCTCATCAACATAGAGTACAGCACCACTGGTATAAATTTGTCTTTCAAGTTCAAATATCTTTTTTAAATTATAAGATTGAGAAAATCACAGGCTGGAATATTTGATTTTAGAAAACTTAGCAAGATATGAAATAATGTACCAAATAATTTTATATCTGTTCTACAAATTTGTACATTAAGAAAATGTGGGGTATGCAGTGTATACATCAGTTGAATTAGACTTAAGAGTTAGTACAGCGATTACTATGCCTTAGGGAGAACTCATATAGTAACTGCATATATAAGAAATATATTATGCTGGGTGTGCAGAATATACAGCCTTCAATAACTCATAAATTACACCATTCTCTGAGTTTTACTTTGAAAATAAGTTACCATTATATAAGTATTGGAACATAGTTTACAAAAGTTAAATTGATGTAACTCAGGTGGATTTAAAATCTTATGCTGCCAATTATATGGAAAATTCAAAGGGGCCTAATCAATGCCCCCCCCCATTCTTGTAATCTACAGTAAATAGCCTGCTTAACAGAATGTAGGCTAAATGGTTAAAAACCCAAGGCTATAATCTATCTTTGATCTGGAAGGTATAGATTCACTGCTCTACTATAGCATGTAGCACAGCCTATTAATAGTCATAATAAAGCTCCTAATTATTGTGTGCATGTGTCTTTAGTTACTGCCCCTGATGTTACATAATATGGAAAAGTCTTATCATTCATCAATCATCTTCAATTATAGACAGATAATAGATATGCCTGATATCATGGCATAGAAATTAAGAAGGCCTGTGTATACAAACTGTATTATTGATGTTCATTCCATATGAAATTGTGTGTACTTAGAACATGTGCAATAAAATATGTATTATATACAGTATATATTATATAACATACATTATTTCACATGTGCATGTAATGAAAAATGTTCATCAATAAAAAAACAAACCATGAATATTCAGATAAAACCCATTTGTTATAAGCATGTGGTTGACTTTATAAATATTTAAATAACCTTTACATGCAATATGGTAAACATATAACAAATTAAGTGCAATATAATATAATAGAAAGTTGCATAATGTTGCAAAAAACTGCATGATAAAATTTTAAACTTTTTAATTCTATAATCATAACATCCATTCATGATCCTAAGCTTCAAAGAATTTGTCTATGAGCAGCACCAAGTTGGGGGTGACTGAGTGCAGTAGTTTGGGATTCTGGAGTTTGGAGTTTAAGTCGGAACTTTGAACCTCAACTCTAAACTCAATAACTCTAAACTATTGCGCTCATTCACACTCAAATCATAGCTGCTAATAGTGAAATTTGCCTGGAGCAGTCTTTGGCCTGCTCAGAGATGAGTGCAGGCTAGGGAGAGGAGAGTATTTAGAGGACAAGGGCGGTGATGACCTAGACTAAGATTTAAAACAGTTTTACCAAATTTGTAGGTGATGCTACTGATGTCTATAGAAAATGGAGTACAATATTTCCAACTCTCTAATGTGATCACTCACGAGGAGGCCATGAGTGAGAAGTCCAAATCGTCGGCCATATTGAACTTTGTGTTTGAGCTTCTTCCTCACATACTGAATATAGCGTATGCTGCCTCGAACTGGTGTGTCGTCTCAATGAGTCTACTCAGGTAACACTAAATATACCTATCAGATTTTGTGTATAGAGTTGTAAACTCTACAGGTAAACTCTTATGTATATATAAAATAATATCTTAAACTCTATCGAAAGCCTCAACAAACTGTAGAGGTGTGTCACTGGTGCATGGAAATTGTAATTAGAAATGTGTTCTAATCATTAATACAGGTTACATCTCATTTAATAGAATTTAAGCAATAATCTTAGCCAGACTAATATCAATTCATTATAAATTGCGGAGACTACTTCTAAATTATTAGTATGATTTTTGTATGGACATTAAATTGAATGCACCTTTTTCATATAGGTGACGCAATGATTCACTTAAATGGATTCTTTTTTTCAAAAGCAATCAACTATTGGCTAACAGCAGTAAAGTGTTATATGATTGAACCATCTCACTTAGTATTCAGTTTACTTGCTGGCTATAGAAGTTGCTTTCACATATATGACTCAAATATTGTCACTAATTCACTACCAGCAAATGACATGGTGATATATGTATATCCAAGTGATTAAACACTATTTGTATTACCATCATTATTTCATTCGTTTGACACAATTTTCTAATCTTGCACTTTACATCTGCAGAGATTAAATAAAAACAGGAACAATATCAAACAAATAAAATTTTGGAGTTGCCTTCACTTTAGAACTTGAAGCTTAAAGGATTGCTCTATCTTAGTTTATTACAATCACATTATAATTATGAACTATAATCTAATGTGTATGCAAACAATTGTGACTTTGCAAAGGGATATGTGCCTAGAAAACAGCTTTTCAAAATTCCAATTTTGAGGGAGGTAAAATTTTCAGCCATGAAAAAGAATAGCCTAATACGTGACGTGTGAACACCAGTAACTATGCTGCACGTGCTAACTATAACGCTAGTATTCAAGGTTGCTGAGCACAACATCAACCAATAACGCTCAAGCAGTTACAGTGCGCTATATAGGTCAGCTTTGGTGCGCCCGTAATATTGCACAATCTGACCTAGTTTAGATCGATCGCAGGCATTCATCCTAAAGAATGCATGTTTTTGCAATGCTTTTTTCTAATGTTTACAAGCAAAATATGGCCTAATGTTATCACATACATGTTATTTAACATGTCAAAAAACTATAGATTGAGATAATTCACATTTGCACTTCTATAAATATACAAATTACGAGCTGAACGATCACATCTCACAGTCATATTTCTATAGTTATTCATTTGTATAGTCACGTGACCAGCAGGAATGCTGGCGCTGTTACGTCACATTTCCCAGCTCATTTCAAAATCGGCGTTTTGGCTGTTACCAATCTACACCCTCAACTTCAACTAACTTTTTCTACCTTTGGTCAAATGCTTTTTGTCGATGCATGCTTAGAAAAACACAATATTATGTGTGTTTGACCTAAATGGCCATTTATTAGACAAGATAGAGCAATCCTTTAAATGAAGGTTTTTATTCAGATTCAAACATGCTTGAGCCTAGAAAAGGGAAAGCAAACTTGTCAAACATAACCGTTGAATAAAGCAATCATTTTATCTGCATGATTAACAAAACCTATCAACTACCAGCCAAGTAAATTCTCTTAGCTTAAATTTCATTCAAATTGAATTGAGCGAATTATTTATTTAAATTCTGAAACTTTTGGCCTCATCATAACAAATATGCAACTTTTCTCTTATGTCCAACAGAAATAAAGCTCTTCAAATCAAAGAAAAATGTCAGCAAACTTGACTTGCTCTAGTCATGACAACTGCTTAAATTGTCTGAACTATTTTCCAATGCTTTTAGTTTATATTTATAAAGTTAGTAGAAATTGTTCCTTTAAAACAATATTTAGTTTTTTACCCTGCTACAATCTGTGTACTTATTTTATAGCCTATAATGGGGCGATGTAGCAAATAATTTGTGCAATACGTTGTTATTATAGATTTGTGGCTGTGTTTTCACCCTTGCAGTATCAAAGGCACTGCACTACTGCCATTGTCAACACTCTAATATTCCTAGTATATGTGTTTGCCATCATAATGAATATACCCACATTCCTCACAATTAGGTAAGTTACATTCCCTGTAAGGTAACATACCATTCTGTTTGTGAATCATTGACACTATACTTGTATCTTATATAGTTATGTACAAATATTGTATAGATATGATATTGTACGTATAGACATGGTATCATATAGGTGTGACATTGTATAGATATGATATTGTATAGGTACGCCATTGTATAGATAGGTATTATATAGATACCTACAGTATTGCATAGGTACAATATTGTGTAGGTAAAATATTGTATAGGTACCTACAGTATTTTATAGGTGCAATATTGTATGGGTATGATATTGCATAGGTACAGTACTGTATAGATATGATATTGTATAGGTATGGTATTGTGTATAGGTACGATATTGCATAGGTACAATGTATTGTATAAGTACCTACAGGATTGTATAGTTACGGTATTGTATAGATATGATGTTGTTTAGGTACGACAAAACAAGGAAGTTTAGAACGTTACAACCTGAAGAAGTTGTCAAGCAGCTGGGATTTAGCACAGGTTCCTTGACGCTGATTGTTCAGGTGGTGGTGCCGATGGTGATAACCAGTGTTCTGTTAGTTCCGCTGCTCATCAAGTTATGTAGTAGCTCCCCCATCCAGCGGTGAGACCACTTTCTATGTTTTGATACTCTGCTTATATGTTTCTAGTTTCTGAACGACAATATTATTATTCTTCATATTGATTTTAATATTTTATAGCATACACTAGTTTGTGTATTCTTATTCTGTACATTTTTATTTCCTAAATATTACCTACTTTGCACAATATCACATGCGATAGAGTATAAACAGTAAGGCAAACTTCTTAGGAAATTGGTTAAATAGTTGTCTTCTCTTACATAAAAACATGTTAATATTATAGCAGCTTTGTTCCACTGGCTCTAATCAGGACTATATAATATAGGTGTAATTGAATTTTAATTTAAATTATCTTTCTCCCTTTTCTTATAGCTTTTTGAAGGTTAAAAGACCATTTTTAACATTGATTATATACATGTGCATAGAGATGTAGTTGAATGGCGATCATAAAATCAGTTTTGTGTCACATAATTGTAAGTTTCCCACTTGTCAGCTAACATCCATTCTTCTATAAAAAGAAAATAGGTTTATGTTTGTTTGTTAAAATACTTAGAATAATGTAAACTAAACTAATATTTCTAAACTTTTGTAGCTCTTCGTCGAATGCCCAGTATAGAAGGAGAGACAAACTGCAATCTTCTATTACTCTAGTCAGCATATCTGCATTCTTTGTGATTTGTATGTTACCAGATGTAAGTATATATGTGTGTCGCCAGGTGTAAGTATATATGTATGTTACCAGATGTAAGTATATATGTATGTTACCAGATGTAAGTATATATGTGTGTATAATACCAGATGTAAGTGTATATGTATATTACTAAATGTAAGTATATATATGTATCTTACAAGATGTAAGCCAAATTGTACATATGTATGTGTATTTGTACATATGTATGTATATTTGTGTAGCAGTAGATATACATATACTGGCATGTGTGTTTTCAAATAAGGAAGCTAACAAATCTATATCCAATACAAAATGTCAATAATCAATATTAGTTAGCAATAAAGAGAAAATACATTGACCTTCCATTATTCTGCACCAATCTTTATTTTATTACCTGAATTGTATTAAAGCCATTCTATAATGACATTTAACTTACTCCCATATCGCCTTGTAGATCATATACTATGGACAGGAGCACTTTGGCAACCCGGCACCATTATGGAAAGACTATAAACAAGCGTATGAAAGAATTAGATTTGAAACGGCTGTACGATTACTGTTAGCTATAAATTATGCAGCCAACTTCTTCTTCTATGTCATGCTAAATGGTATGTACGTCGTGTGCCAGGTGTGTGTGTGCATGTGTACAGCGTAAGGTGTAGTGTTTTCATGGTAAGATTGGACTATGGAGTTATTCTTTTAATGAGGGAGATAACTCCAAAGTCTGAACATACAAATATCGTATGGGACACAGATGAAAATATAACTTCAAAGCAATACATGGTTTTAACCAAACATTTTGTCAAAGGTTTTCAATAAAAAAATTATAAACTGTCCAAAAATAGTTAACTCGCTCGATATTTATAGATTTTTTTATTATCAATAACTTTAGCTCAAAATTTATTTTCCACCTAATCAAATTTACAACAATGATTATATATAAACTTATTAGTGTTTCAAGAACATTTTTAATGTAAGATATCTGTTTATCAATTGCTCTGATATATTATATTATCTAAATGGTGACTTTCTTTACTCGCTAAGTAATGTTTGTAACTCTTTACAGCTCGTCTCAGAAAGAGGCTTCTGCTGCTTCTACAATGCAAAAGAATCTCAAGAAGAGGCTCTCAACACTATAACACACAGCAGTCTTCTTTCTCAGGTCCTAAGTCTATATACAACAACAACATCATTATCTTTCCTGCACGTCAGCAGTATAACTTAAAAGTATAACCGATGTGGGTTAGAAAACAAGACTACCTACAATATAGTATATAGTCATGCGCCTTCTAGTATTAACATGGATTCTCATTTATAACTATGCTGTTATTTAGGAGTCGGACTGACGGAGAGGAATCCTACAAGCATATCTCGAGTTAGGAATGGAAATGGTCCTTATTGCGGCAAAACCTCACAGGTTAGCTATAGAAATTAAATTAAAAATACTGCTGAATTTTAAAAATGTGAACTTGTTATTAAAACTAATATAAAACTTGTGTAAGTATGAGATTAAAATAAGAACTAGACTGGAAATGCATACATCATTTAAGTTTATACTGATGCTCTTTTGCTCTGCTAAATTCTGAAAGAATTAAATCTCTGACTGCCGTGACTACATTAGTATTGCCATAATCTATGTTTTGTAGGCTAAGTTAAACAAAAATAAGCCAGTATACTGCAACAATTGTACCGAGTTACATTTCATTATATCAATGCAACATGGTATAATTATCTATTTCTGTTCCATTCAAGAAAGTTAAATCACATCAATAAAATATCATATTATATTGTGTGTGTACATGTGGTTACATTATTATATATAATAATATAACCAAAAGTGTGTTTGCATTTTCCTACTTTTAATGACTAAATATTAAGTAAGTAGTGTTAAATATATGGCAAAGACTTGACTATAAGAGATAGTCAACATCTTTACAATTTTACAACTAGTATTATTATTCTCTCATAACTTTCTGTTAGGAGATGAGAAGCAGATTATCAAGGCAGAGATTGTCATCCTCCACAGTGAACAGACAATTCTCAGCCGATGTGACTGACGGGAATACCAACGGAAATCTCCTTGACTCTGAGGAAACGAAACCTGATGAAATCAGCAACTCGAAGCACTTATTAGAAGGCAGTTCACAAAACTCAGCAGAATGTCTACAACTTATAAACAAAGAGGAGAACAATAACCTCATATGTCAGAATAAATCTTCATCCTGGCAGCAGATTGCTGACTCTGATAGTGACATAGAAATCAACGCAACAACCCACACTATGAATGACTTGAACCAAGATGACAGGAGCTCTCTTGATTCCATCAATTAATGTACATGAATTCACACAATGTGTGCATAGTTTTATAAATACCTGGTGAATGAATATACAGGTATTGGCTTTAAGCTAATAGTCAGTAGCGGCTTGATAGTGTATAAATGTTTACATTGTTGGGCATTAAAATAAGTTAGTAAACTTTTTGACAGTTTTATAAATGCAGTGTATATTTATAGTCCTAAATTTTTATTTTTATATTATGATATTTTCAAACATCAGATAGCATAATCAATTTGAAACCCAGTCCAAAAATTTGAGCTGTCATGTAATGTAATGTAATTAGTTTATATAACCATTGTATATATTATGATTTAGATGCAGTATTAGTAGACCTACTGTGTTTAAGTGATTTATTTGTTTTTAATCAAAATATTAAATCTTTTTTATCATGACAATCTAAAAGTTGTACATTTGTTGTACCTATGTAGTGTGTGAACATTTTTGATTAAAATAATACAAAAAACTTTGTCAAAATTACCTAGATTCTATTTTTAAGTCTAAAATCTGTTCACATTAGCAGTTGTTTGTGAAAACAAGCTATATAGCTAAAATTGAATCACAGCAACCACACATTAGTCAAACTCATCATCTCTTTTCATTTGAGTTGATTTTTACCTTAATAATCTGTCCTGACTTTAGCTAGATTGAAATCAAATTTCTCACAAGCCAATACAAAGCTTCTATAAACAGTTGAATAGCAATTTTTGAATGCTAGATTTTAAAAAAATGTGCAGCACAATCTGGAATGAATACACTCTATTTCACAACCAACAACCATTTTGCCGATGAACAGGCATATGATTCTTATATCAATACTGAAACAGGAGTAAAATGGCTTCTCTTCTTTGAATCAGAGTGCTTCCTAAGTTGTTCCAAGTTCTTTGGTACTGGAGACAAACTAAAAGGAGTCCAGAGACGTTATCTGTGAAAGTATACTGTTAGAGATAAAAAAGCATTTCTACAGCTTTTCTCACCAAAGATGAGTATAAATTATAAAATATTTTAGGAAAACTTGTATAACCTAAATTATCAAATCTATATATTTGTAATGGAATCACACAGAAAATACATTTTGCTGCTTAAGTTTGTTTAAAGGTAAAAAGCAGCTGCTGTTTGTGGGTTAGGTTACTAAAATGCAAGAAGTTTTGCCATAAATGCTTATTCTGAATTTTCACATTTTATGCCAAATTTCAGTAAGCATAGTCAGGAATGCATTCAACTATTAAAACAGCTGTTTTATCATTTATATAAACATATGACCATATTATACCGTCAGTTATACCAAACTTCTAAGTGTTTATACTCTATTAGTAATAATATTAGTATGAAAACCTCGCAGTTAAAATCCACTGTTCATTTGCTCTATGGGTCTATCATTATTAGTCATTATCATTTTATATATCAGTCTGTATTAATATTGATCTCTATCACTGAGATGGTAACTGTAATATTTATGGTATTGTATTACCATTTTAGCATTATGCCTATTGTGCTTACTGTAGAGTAGATTGTCTCTATCTCATGCAGATAATCTACAATCAGGATTTGTCTCCCTTTGTTACTAATCTAATAATCTTGAGTGTAATCTGTCAGCCATTATTAGCATTATCTGGGAGAGAATATCTCAACAACAATGAATAGATAATTCATTTAAAATAACAATGATAAGTGGTATAAAAACACCGCAAAATAAATAGCACAAATTGTCACAAATAACAATTAACAAATCCAATAATAGTTGGTGTAAAAACATCAGATAAAAACACAAACTAACATGAGCCCTGCTTTGTTATAAAATTTGCTTTTCTCCTGTTGTGTGAATTATTTCTGCCACTACAGTGATCAAGTACCGTGTAGTAATGTTGTTACGTGTGTTTGCTGTATATATAAACTATAGCTGCTCCCATACTGTTCTCTACTTCTTAATTTAGTTCAAAGACCCTAGCTGATATCCTGCAGCGGCATTTTCTCCACTTCATTAAACTTGAAGAATGCTGCAATTTGGTAGTTTATCTGGCAGTCTTGTGCTAATAGTTTTGATTGAGATTTCACATGAAAGAAGCCCATTACTGTTAGGAGTTACCCACCCTTAAGACAGTAATCGCACTTGCAAAGTTTTTGCCTCTCACACTATATTTGATCTTTCATTTTGATCTTTAGGAATATTTTCAAGGTCATTAGCTAATAAATTTTACGAAGTAATTTCTAACTTTGAATCTAAAATTACACTAAAATTAAAACGATTTTTTATTAACCATATAAAAAACACAAACTTTTTTATTTCACATTCTGTTGCATTTTATGAATTAATGGCTGATATTGAAAACTTTAAATTTTGAGATTTGACATGAGCTGCAGCACTGAATATTTATGCAAGTAGTTTATTATTTCTCAATTCTAATACTTCACCAGGAATTGTATTTTATTCAGTCTATACACGACAAATAGTTGGCACAGATGCCCTAGCTCTCGTATGCGATGAGCCGTGTCAAGGTTATATTTAAGTATTTGGTTGACTGAACAATCTTTAGTATGCAAAATACTTGACGGCCAAAGAGATGGATTTTGAGGAGTTTTGTGGATCCAAATTTTGGGTGAGATTGCACCTCTTGTATAAATACAAATTAGATGACATATTCTACTAAAGAATTTGTTATGTATATGTAAATTGCCTGATTTAAATACCAGTGCAGTAATAGCTTTGTATATCATGCAACATAAAAAGAAAATGTTTTGAACAATTAGTATATTAAACTTACAGAAACTGTTAAACTTAAAATTAGACTGGTCAACCCTACTAAACATATTAATAACTATAAGCTAATACAGAACATGAATACAATTTATATACCTTTTTGAAAAAAATTTCTATGGTTACAAATAACGTTGTGTTTGTTTAGTAAATATTATGAAATATTTAATAAGTTGCTTTAACCCTGCTAGGCCAGGTGTAGAATATACGCTACATCAACTTTAGAAAGGACATAAAATTAGAGTTTTTTAAATTGTATATGAATTTTTATTGCACTATTAAAACACACACTTTTTGGATAACTATTTTATTCTACTCACCCATTCTCTACTTAAAATTTTATGTGGGCCAAGTAAATATTAAATAAACCTTAATAACTAAAAAATTTGAATAGCCTGAGTCATTTTATTTACGATATATCCTACGTTACGGTTCATTTAAAAATTGTTAGTTGATTAGAAGACACACTATTACTAAAATATTTTTGCAGACTTTCTGGGTATTAAATTTTGTTCGTTATTTTAGGATGCAAACCTCACATGGAATACTCCAAACAACACTCTGCCAGATCTAACAACATGCATGGAAAACGTTTGCCTAGTCTGGGCTCCCTGTGCTTTTCTCTGGATTTGCCTTCTCCCTTATTTCTATTCATTGAAGTTAAATTATCGAGGGCGTTCATCTCAGCCCCTCACTAAATTTACAATTTTCAAATCAGTAAGTTAACTAGACACTAGTTTTATAACTTATTATGTGATGATGAAATCTCTTAATATTGGCTTGTGATTAGTGAACCAGAATATATTTAAAGGAGTTGTCCACTCATCTGCAGTAAACTACATCTGTTGTGAAGCAATCAATAAACTTGACTATCACAGAGTTCTGTCAATGAGAGAGAGTTTGAAAACATTTATTAGCAACAAATACTCCAGCTTTCAGTAACTTAAGAGAGAAAACCTGTAGTCTGTAAAGCATTTGAGCAAAACGAACACCCCTCTAGTTTCCTTAAAAATAGAATTACTGAGTTTAGGGCATTCCCAACTTTTTCGTATACATGTATTTTTAATGGTGTGTAGTTTACACTAGGAAAGTACATGCTGAATAGACTTGTTTTATAGTAGATATTATTATACCACTTGAACATCTTAGTGTGCCTGTATAAATACCAACTTACTTTTCCTCTTTTACTCTACAAAATATATAATATAAATTATATAAAACGATCTTGAAAAGTTTCTTATCAATACATAGTGTTACTCATGAGTCTAACATATGATTATAGATGCTGCCTTTGCTATTAGTTGGATTGAATGCATATGATTTGATTAAATTCTCACCTCACCCTTCCCAGGCCAACTTTGTGTCTCCCATACTGGCCATCATAACACTAGTAAGTATTACTGTATATACCAGGCATATATGTCCACATTGCTACATCATAATTCTTCTGGTTATTTTTAGTTTCCTGCATTCCATGATGCTCTATAAAATTGCAGAACTTTTTCCTAAAGCTAATGAAATAACTTTAATATGTTTAATATGTCCCTCATCTACAAAATAATAGTAAAGTAAAATATAATGTCAGCGTTTAGCTGTGTTCACTTGATCTAATGTGAGTGTCAATTGGCATATAATACCTCCTTGTTAATTTGACTCATTTCTTAGGTTACTTTTTATCTCAATTACTATTTGAATACGGAAGTGTGTTTTATATTAATATTTGAAACTATTTAAATTTAAAATTTAAATTCAAATTAAAAACTGTTTTTAACATTTTACCTCTCCCTACAGCACATTTATTAATATTCAGTCATATTCAGTATACATTCAGTATGCAAAGATACTTCTGTGGTTTGTTAGTGTTAATGTTATCTATTGTCTATATAAGCTGAAGTATAATATAACCTCTGTATTAAACTGATTACATAATGTGTACACAGGTATGTTCTGCTGCTCTGGTACATCTATACAGAGTATATGGACAGTTCACTAGTGGACTATTGTGGAGTTACACTCTCTTGTCTTCACTCACCACTCTTGTTAGATCTTACCTCTACTGGAAGAGGTTTTTCCTGGTAAGTCTGCAGTATTTGGTTAATATCCAGTCATTAAGTAAGAGTTGAAGACTAAAGTTGTGATGGGGCTAAAAAAATCTAGTTTAATTTATTGTTACACCTAAAAGAACATAAAACATTAGTTGGTGTTAGCGTAAAACTCGATAGTTAGTTTCAGCAAAATTAAATTAAACACAAGTCATTGAGTTTTAATTTGGCTGAAGGTTTAGAGATGTATTTAACTGATAACATCACAATTTCATTTATTTCACGATATTTAATCATAACATGGATTAGTTTAGTGTTTAGATACTGTAGACAATAGAGAGTTTAGTACTTTGGAAATAATGCTCATCATTATTATGTTCACCAAGTAGAAGTATTATAACTGTATATGATTGAGGCTTTAGAATACATGACGCAGTATCATAGCTGCTAACTCACTTAAGCTTCCACCTGTCACAAGAAGTAGTATTATATTGTGATATTATATAAATGCTCACAGTATTGAAGCACTACGGCTTATAGTTTATGATAACACAATGTTTGTAGGATGGGGATGGGGATTCTAAATTACCCATGATATTATACTCATGTCACTTCTTTCTCTACACTGTTGGATTTATTCTCTCTTCAATATCTGATGCTAGTGCTGAAGTCTTAGAGAGAAGTCAGGTGAAGTATCTATATTTACAGCTCTACCTGATGTTACTAGTATATTATATGGTTTATTATGTGTTGTATAGTTAGATATAGTTATATGTTAGACAGCTCATCTAAGTATATACATATATATGTAATCTACTCATTTTAGTATATACATATGTATGTAATATACTCATATAAGTATATACACATATACGTAATATACTCATCTAAGTATATACATATATATGCAATCTACTCATAGGACACTTCTCCTGAAGTTACGGCCTCCTTTCCATCTTATCTGGTATTTCATTGGCTACAACCGATGATGAATGCAGGATACAAAAAGAAACAAGAAGGGGGCGGTATTGAGCGTTCCGACCTCTATTTTCTTGCACCTCAGGATAGAGTCCAGTTCTATTTCCCAAAGTTTATGAGACAGTGGAGTGAGGCAGTGGACTCATGGCGCCAGAAGTGAGTTCTGTTGTTATATCTGTTTGTCTAGTTGAATGGAGATGAAAAATTTACAATATTTCGTGGTGTGATTAGTGAATATAAACCTATCAATCTAATTGTGGCATCAAAAAACTCAGTGAAAATGTGCATTAAACTTGATATTTTTTATTTATTGACCAGTATTTTGATTCATGTATATTACAATTTTCATTTTTGAACATAGCAATGTGGTGCCGAAAGAAGTTTTGAATCAGATGCAGTCAAAAAATGATGAGACACTCCAATTCAAAGGACCAGCCCAAACTGATAAGAACTTTGGTAGTCCTTCACTTGTTGCAGTTCTACTCAAAAACTACTTACCTATATTGTCTCTTGTAAGATATATACTTATCTATACTGTCTCTTGTAAGATATATACTTACCTATACTGTATCTTGTAAGATATATACTTACCTATATTGTATCTTGTAAGATATATACTTACCTATTCTGTATATTGTAAGATATATACTTACTTATTCTGTATCTTGTAAGATATATACTTGCTTATACTGTCTCTTGTAAGATATATACTTACCTATACTGTATCTTGTAAGATATATACTTACCTATACTGTCTCTTGTAAGATATATACTTACCTATACTGTATCTTGTAAGATGTATACTTACCTATACTGTATCTTGTAAGATATATACTTACCTATATTGTATCTTGTAAGATATATACTTACCTATTCTGTATATTGTAAGATATATACTTACCTATTCTGTATCTTGTAAGATATATACTTACCTATACTGTCTCTTGTAAGATATATACTTACCTATACTGTATCTTGTAAGATATATACTTACCTATCCTGTATCTTGTAAGATATATACTTACCTATACTGTAATCTGTAGGTAATATCCAAGTTGTGTTTCTAGTCTGTCTAGACTTTAGCTTCTAGGGTACTTAGCATGATTTAACGAAAAAACTCTTAATAGGGTTGGAAATATTAGAGTCAAGGAGGCAAAGTTGTGTAATGTATATTATAGAGTGCCAGATCAGCTCTGATTGGCAGTTGCAAGAACATAAGTAAACAACCTTGGTGGTTTGCTTCCTTACTACCTTAAAAAGTACTTTTTTGAATTATTAACCTTGTCATTTTGTATTATTTTCAGTAAATTATTTTAATAAACAAATATTCTACAATAAACTATTTTAGTGCTATAAGGCATTTAGACAAATGTTGTACTTGATCGGAATGCTGAAAACTTTATTTTTAAAGCTTATGATGCAGTTTGATGCATTTCTATTCAGAGTGTAATAGTTGCAGTAGTTGAGTAGCAAGCTCAGGTTTGTCATCTTGCTTGTGAGGCTGCTTTGTAATTATATTTTATTATAGTATAGTATCAATTTTAATATTTTGTAATTTCAGGGTTGGATGTTTAGATTGTTTGCAGTGTTGCTGGCATTCACCAATCCCCTACTTCAAAAGTTAGTAAATTAGGCTATCAGCTTGTAACTGTACTATATGTGTTTAACTTTATCATAAAGAGCTAAGCTGAATATTAAATTATTGAACTCAAAGTTGCACTTTTGCCTGTCACTGCTTTTCTCTTATCCTCAGCTGGTAATTCTCTGTTTTCAGCTTTATTATCGAGTACATAGAATCTCAGACCTCTGATAGCCCAGATCCTCTGTGGAAAGGGTTGTTGTACTGCGGGCTATTACTAATCAGTGTTACAGTCAACCCTCTTATCTATAATTTAATGCTTCTCACAAATCTAAAAGCTAAACTAAGAATCAAATCATCTCTAACATCAAGCATTTATAGAAAGGTATACATTGGTTATTCCCTTCATTTTAAATATTGTTTGTTCATATTGCCAAGTTGTAGCTTATATATATTGCTAAAAATATGTTTGTATTAATATAATTGTGCCACATGGTCCAAGCCAATAGTTTAAACTATCACACAATAACAAAACTCTGTCCCATCAGCTTTCTGTATTGAACAGGCGCTGACAATGAGTGGTGAAGCTAGAGAAGACACCACAACTGGAGAGATCGTTAACCTCATGTCGGTAGACACGTGTAGAACTGTATGTTTCATAAAGTACGTTGATAGTTTTTACCCCCCTCCCTACCTCTTGATCCTCTTTCACGTTTCAAATGCCTCAAATTTTTTTATAGAGCTTTTTATTTGTAAATCAACAGTAAACTTCCATCTAATTACCACAGATGCCATGGGGAATGAGATTTAAGAGAATGGAATTTTATTCATAGATAACTTTCTGTTTCTGTTCTAGTGAGTTCTGGGTTTTCTTCACGACTCCCATACAAGCCACTGTTGCCATCTATCTGCTCTACCAGTTGCTTGGTAACAGCGTATTTGCTGCCCTCGGTATTATGCTTGTGACGGCGCCCGTTTCCTTTGGCATCGCCTATTTCCAGCGCAAACACAGAATGGCTGCCATGAAGATCAAAGATGAACGTATTAAGATGATTAATGAGACTCTGTCTTCTATCAAGGTGTGTCTGATTTCTGTAAACTTCTATTCTATCCTTTCTTTCGAGGCAGCCTCCATATTTGCTTTTTTACATAGCTGTGAAATACGATCAAAATGTAATTGGAAAGTGAGCACTACGTCATCTCCTATTGGTGCTGATAAAATTAAAACATGTTGAATAATTTTTTGTTACAGATATAATTGAAGAATAAAAAATAATAATATATACATTCTATTACAATGAATAAATGTGATAACATAATTTAATCTATTTTCCATTTTAATTCAAATACAGAAAATGCCTTAATTGTTGATAGCACTATTTTGCAAAATCTTGAATTTTTTGATATACCAAGTATTTTACACCACACTCTTTGTTTAACTTGTGGGTTACTGCAGGTTAATTTTACTTTAGGAATTATAAAATTAATTTGTTGGGTTTTTTCAAATTTTAGGTCCTAAAACTCTATGCTTGGGAGCCTTTCTTTGAGAAAAAGATTTCCGCTTTGAGAGGCAAGGAAGTGCTGAAACAGAGAGTTATTAATGTTCTTATCTCATGTCAGGGAATGATATATGACATGCTACCAATTATTGTAAGTCACATAAACTTAAACTTATCTATATTTATTTTTTGGCATAAGTCGGTTACTCACTCTTGTTTTCATACGCTACATATTTCCTTAAAAAAATACGCAACTATGTAGTCTGCAGTATAAATAGGATAATCTATCTTTTAGATGACTAGTCTACAGCATAAATAAGTTAATATACCTTTTAGGTGACTTTAGTGACCTTCTCAATTTACACGGCAACACAACCAGATCATAGACTGAGGCCCAGTGTAGCATTTGTAGCCTTCACTCTTTTCAATCAGCTTAAAACGCCATTGAATCGTCTCCCCAGGAGCATATCTTTCCTTATAATGGTACTTCTGTTCTCCATTTTTATTATTTAGGAGCATTAGTGGAGAAATTGAGATAGCCTAAGTTCTTTAATTTTTTTAAAAACATTTTGGTTTGGGGCGCAGGCTGAAACTTTTGCAAAAACAGAACTTCTCATGCTACATTTATAATCTAGAACACCAGCTTTTCTCAATTTCTCCATTACTGCACCTACACCTCATTTTTTGTTGTAACATTCTACCAATGCTTTGAACATCATTATATAGTCTGAATTTACTTGCCATTTTAGTTTTGCAACAGCTATCAGGGTTTTTCATTTTTTCAGAAGCAAATGCATAAATTTTTAATATAAATAAGAGTAAAAAATATTTAAATGGATACATTTGAAAATGCTGAAAATGCGTTTTGCATAATTATGCTACATACACAATGATACCAAAGCAGTTATAGCCTATTGAACAAAATACTTTTTTACATGCAGTGTCATTATTGAGTGAAACTTCTGGCTTTCCTAGTTATGTGTCCCATTAGGTTCATGTGATGGGCTGGAAACTTAAGTAACATGGTTTTATTTCAGGGTTGGGTCTCAGTCACCCGTATTGTAAATTTCTTCAAGAATGAGGACTTGGATGACACTAGTGTGAGACTGGATAGAGATTTAGGTTGGTAACTTGACAACAACAAAAACTTTCTTAATATTTCATTAGTTCATAAACAAGTATAATTTATTTTGTGGATTATACTGATACTCTATTGGAGGGATCTGCCCAGTTGAATAGCGGACTTTACAATTTGCATTCTTATAAACTCCAATATTATGTGTTGTTTATGGGAAAAGTTTTGGAATTGTCATGTTGAAATTTTAGCTATTTAATTTGTGACATTTTTGCAATCTGATCTATATATTATGTCTCGATTTGTTGAAGGCAGTTAAATTCTTTATACTGAAACCAACACTTAAAGTGCTATAAGAGGAAATACTATATACTACTTTAATTGCACAGCAGACTACACTAACAAGTTAGCCTCAGTTATAAGCAAACATATAATTCTTGTTATCTAGAGGATGCAGTGCAGATCAGAGCTGGTACTTTCTCACACATCAGAAGTAAACCCGTAGTGTTACACAACATTCACCTAAATGTTAAACAAGGTTCTCTCACTGCCATTGTTGGCTCGGTAGGAGCCGGTAAATCTTCTCTTCTGTCCACCCTCATTGGAGACATGTACAAACATAATGGAACAGTTTCAGTTAAAGTAAGCTAATTCTAGATGACATTTCAGTTGAAATATAGTCAGCCTGACTCTACTAAGTTTTATCACTAAATTTTGAACACCACTGAACTTGTGTCTTATTTTACCTTCTTTTTATGGCTTAAATAGCTTCTGTGGTGCATTTACTGAGTGGAAGTAGACAGAATTGTTGCAAGCCTTAGCTACTAGAAAGTGTTACAGAACATGTATTAATTAATTACTTCAATCACCAGGGTTCTGTGGCGTTGGTCGCTCAACAAACCTTCATTCTCAATGCTACAGTCAGAAACAATATTCTCTTTGGTGCTGAGTTCAATGAAGATAAGTATAACAGAGTTGTGGCAGCTTGTGCTCTGCTCAGTGACTTTGAGATGCTGCCTAAAGGTGACAAGTCTATGATAGGTGAAAAGGTATGACAACTTCATGTCTCTACACAATTTTGATCATTGCTGTTGAGTTGACACAAACCCAGAGTTTTCTGCACCTGAGAGCATAGAACATTCAATGATGTTTAATCTTTTTGTTGGTACGAACAATTTAATTTAGGTGTTCCTTAGTTTTCAATTAGCAGCCACGTTGTGTCGCTTAAATAGAAGTAGCTAATGATTGTAGAAAGTCAAACAGTAGGCAAGTTCATGGATTTTTTAAGTTTGTTCTTTTCTATTTTCAAAACTGCTGCAAACTGCTAGCAAAACACATGAGGTCAAAATGTGTGTAGTTGAAATGGTGTATACATGACTGAGTTTTGTGCAATCACGGACTGTGCCATGAACTAATATTCTTGCAACCATTATTTTAATAAAACAGGGTTGGATTAAGCTCCTATGTTGTGTATAAACGGCCAATTAGAACCATTGTTACATGTTTACAGGGAATCAACCTTTCAGGTGGACAAAAGCAAAGAATCAGTTTAGCAAGAGCTGTGTACAATGATGCTGACATTTACCTGTTAGATGACCCGCTCAGCGCTGTGGATGCACACGTTGGCAAGCATGTATTTGACAATGTGATTGGTCCATCTGGCTTACTCAAAGAGAAAACTCGTATTATGGTAAATAAATGAACAACATTATCTTAGAGTTATCACAATGAAAGTAAATGAGTAATGCCTCTGTCTCATGTTAGAAACTGTTCAATGACACTTGAAGGTTACACACGGAGTACACTGGTTACCTGAGGTAGATGAGATCTACATTATAACAGCAGGTAGAATGTCAGAACATGGTACCTACGAATCTCTACTGAGTCATAATGGTGACTTTGCTAAGTTTCTCAAAGAGTATTATATTGATGGTGAGGGTGTAGCTCATTACATCTGTATTCTCATTCTCATTTACCTCATTATTAGCTATCAATGTTGCTTTTTTGCACCAGCAGGTCTTTTCATATTCTTAGAGCTGGATAAATTAGTATATGTAGCACTCACTTGCGGTGTCCGGTAATGGCAAAGTGGGTGAAAATGACACATTTTTCGTATTATAGAGTTTTGGGTGGGGGTTTGGGAGAATTTAGCATCAGTGGGCCATTTTTATCTAAAAATCCTCACTTGCAGCTATAAAATTTTAGGTTGCAAAATAGTTTTCTAATTCATTTGCATGTTAGTAGCAAATATCTAAAAATTTAGAAGGATATAACTCTGGCAGTTATGTAAAGAAGCTGGAGAGGTCCAAAAATGAAATGCTACGTAGACAAAAGTCCAGAACTGTTTCTGTCACAGAGTGCAAAGTTGACAAGAAAGCACCCGCTAACGGCTCACCTTCTAAACAGGGATCTCAACATTTTGAGGATGACGATGTTTATGATGAACAGGAAGAAGTGGAAACTGGGAAGGTAACTATCTGTTACACGCAGCTACTCCATTCTGAATTTAACCAATGGTCTATTTGGTACTGGCCTACCAGAAGTTTGGTTTCAATGTGCAGTTACGCCTGTTTGTGTACTCTGCGTGGTGGTGAATGGAACTTTTATTTTGGCACTTTTCACCATTCATTTGTGTGGTTTTCAAATTGCTGACTGCTAAACTTGTGGTTGAATAATTTTATTTAATGTAGAAAAGTAGTCATTGTATGAGTGACTTTTGTATCCACAGGTGGCATGGAATGTCTATCTCACCTACTTCAAATCCATGGGGTTGAGGAATACTCTTCTGGGTCTGCTACTAATTTTGGTTTCTGGTGGCTTCAATGTTGCCTACAGCATTTGGTTAAGTTTGTGGACTTCAGATGCAATATTTTTGAGTAACTCTTCAGAATCTGTGAAACAGGCAGCTATGGAGAAATATGTTATAGAAATGTCGGCTCTTGGGGTTGGAGAGAGTAAGCAGTTACTATTTAGTTTGATTTTTATGCCAGTCTAAAGTATGAGTGAGGCCTATGAGTCTATCTTCACCTTTATGAACATAGCCCTACACAGCTCTACAAATTGACATAGTGACTGTATTTATAATGAATGTTTTTTGTTGAGTTAAAGAAACTCTCCATAATGGCTCAGTTACAATAGAACCTTTCTATTTTCATTACAGGCTTGTTGTACATTTTAGCAACAAAGTATCCCTACTCCTGTTAAAATCACTCAGCTAGTAAACCTTGGAGCTATATGTCACTACAGATATATAGAACACTAGTTTAGCATGCTATAATTGTGTGTTGCAGTCAGCGCAGTGCTGTGTTTTACCCTGGCCGCTGCCTACTGTTTCTGTGAGGCTAGTGCTAATCTCCACAGAACACTCTTGAGTAACATACTTCGTGCAAAGAGCTCTTTCTTTGACGTGAAACTCTTAGGGATGATCTTAAACAGGTTTTCTAAAGACATCGATGTTGTTGGTGAGTCAGTCATGATTTTTTTGTGTCTACCTAATTTTGCTAGTCATTGAGTTATTAAAAGCTGACAATCTGTAACTGATGATAAACTTATAGCTTAAGATTTTCTAACTGCACTCACAGCTGAAATTTATATAAATTTTCTTGCCACTGAATGCCAGATGGTATGAGACCTTCAAGTACATTTGTACTGTGTTTTTGCTGCTATCTTTAGAATGCTCAATATTCACTATGCATAGCCATTATAGTGCTTTTCTATTGTATGTTACAGACACTGGAGTTGGTTGGTCTGTCGTTTACTTAGCTTGGACCATCATAGGACTAATAACATCAATTGGGGGGATTTTGTATGCCACCCCTTTCTTTGTTGTAGCCATCATACATGTAGCTGCTCTGTATTTATACATACAGGTGAGTGACTTTCTACGACAATTTCAATTTTTTATGCATTTATTTTATGAAACTACTAAAATATGTTGAAATAAAGGAGTAGCTGTGGTCTAGGGGTTAAAGCGTTTGCCTATTAAACACGAAGTTATGGGTTCAAGCCCCGGCAAAGGCCATTGGTGATGTTAGGAAGAGCATTCAGTCATAATTTGTCCTGTGCTCCATCTGAGCAAGTCCTTAGACCGATTTAATTAAAAAAACCCCTTCCATTAGGGGTTTTCTCACAGGGATGGTGACTATAAACTTGCCTGAGTTAAAGTACGTTGAAATAAGAGTTGTGCTCTTTATCTTTAAATATTATAGATATCTTTGATTCTCGTTGCTAGCCGAGCTAGGTCTTTATTCTTTTCTCCTTCACTGCAGAGGTTCTACATATGTACAGCTCGACAGCTGCGTAGACTTAGCTCCAAGGCATCCTCACCCATATACGCACATTTTAGTGAAACTCTACATGGATGTCAGACTATCCGCGCTTATAAACACCAAGAGAGGTTTATTAAGGACAACCGAGATAAAATAGAAAATTTTAATGTCTACCGTTACTTTTGTGAGTCTTCAGAAAAGTAGGTTTATACAAATCAATATATCTAATGATTTTTTTAATTACGTCTTTAAGATTGTTTGTGGGTGTACAGCTCACCTCTATATGTTGATAGCTGGTTAGATGTAAGGATGGCAGCAACTGGAGGATTGCTGGTTTTTCTGGCAGCGACGTTCTGCGTAGTTTCAACTCAGATACCGTATTTAAACAGTCATCTCACGTCTAGTCAGGTTGGATTGGCTCTCACCCTAGTGTTTAATGTGAGTGCTTACATAAATATCCTAACTATTGCGTTAGTAATGCTTGAAAGTGTAGCAAAGTTGAACTGATTATTTAATTACAAGACTTGCAATTTATTAAAATACTTTCAATCACTGGGCTATCAAAGTGCACGTGTCAAGCAGACAATAAAATATTATACCATTTTCCTTTTCTATGATGGCTCTTCTGTAATTCATATTAGATGCAGCTAGTCTATTAAAATGTACTTAGGCATGGCAATAGTAACGAAATAGGAGATGAGTCAACATTCGTTGCGTTATGTTATGCATAAGACCAGATGTAGAATTCTCATTACCTACTTTCAAAAAGAGATTTCATGAAAATTGTCTTCTAGTTTTTGTGCCAAAATTTCAGACTTTTAAAGTAAGACAAGCAAGCTGTGTTCATAACTAGGCTGAGTACTGCTAAGTATTTTCTTTTTGTGTAGATAACCAACATACTTAAAAGAATGGTAAGGGCAATAAGCAATGTAGAAACTAATATAGTGTCTGTTGAACGAATCAAAGAGTACTCTGAAGTGGAGAGAGAAGCTGATTGGACAACGGATAACAAACCCTCACGGTATGACATCCCTGTAGATTATCAATCAACAAAACTATTTCCAATAATTAGAGTTAACTAGTTTTTCTCTAAATGATAAACTTGATGCTGTCTTTGTTGTAGACACTGGCCTTCCTCAGGTGTGATAGAGTTTAGTAAATATGCAACCAAATACAGACCTGAGTTGGACCTTGTCATTAAAGATTTCAACCTTGAAATACAGTCTAAAGAGAAGATAGGAATTGTAGGTAGAACAGGAGCAGGGAAATCATCTCTAACACTCGCTCTCTTCAGAATGATAGAATCAGCAAAGGGGTGTATAAAGATAGATGGGGTTGATATATCCACCCTTGGTTTACATGACTTACGCTGCAGACTAACTATACTTCCTCAGGTAGTTTTACCTCTAGCATGTTACCACTTTGTATGTTATACTACAGTGCTGCAGTTACAGTGCTGTGAGTGCTATGGATGCTATACAATTGTTATTGAGTGCATAAATTGCAATGAGTTTGTTTATTATTACTGGAGTTGTCTGATCATTTATAATAGCGTAAGCTAAGTGTTATATCTGTTTCCCTTTGCAAACAAAAATCTGCTATAACCATGTATTATGTAGTATTTAGCATTCTACTGGTGTATTATATTAGAAGCCCTCATACCCATAAGGCAAATAACTTATCTAGATTCTAGATTCTAGACTCTAGAGTGAAGCAGACTACGCAGATTATTGGAGTTGTGTTCCCAATTTCTGAATGAAGGCCTATAGGCAGTAACAGATAAGCAAAATGTTTTGAATCCACTGTTTTTGGGTGGTAGCAGCACTGGTTGCAGCGGCTACAACACATACTAATCTTACTACTATTACTACTGCTGCTGCTGCTGCTGCTGATGGTGATGGTGATGCCGCCACTACTGCTACACAATTCTGTCACTACCAATACCACCGCCACCACCACTACTATTACTACTTCTACTATTGTTATAATTAAATTTTTTATAAAAGCCATCTTAAAAACTTTGTCCTAAAAATGAAGATATAAAATAGCCATCTTTGATGGCTGTTATACGCTTGGCATTGTGGTTACAGTCTAAATGTTTTTAAAATCCTTCAACACATAATTCTTCTGTTACAGGACCCCGTATTATTTTCTGGATCATTCCGAGACAACTTGGACCCGTTTGGTAGTTACACTGACTCACAGTTATGGGAGGTGCTGAGTCAATGTCAACTAAAGGAGTACGTCTCCCACCAACCTGGACAGCTCACTGCTGAGTGTGGAGAGGGAGGCAAGAATCTGAGGTAACATCATCTGCATGTGTGCTATAAGTACTGCGTGTTTCTAACTAGTGGAAGAAAAGGTAGTAGAATCAATGTATATCTTGTACTATATAACAGTTGTAAGCCCATCATAAATAGTTGAATTATAATGACAATATTACATACTATTTTGTTTATAAAGAGGCATTGATTGCACTACATGGTGTAACTGCATGCAGATGTGCTTGATTTGTAGAGAAAATAACAAAATTTAAATGGTAGATATGTTGACAGGTAAGAACTGGTCAAACAAAAAGATGATCACATGTTAGTGGTGGTTGTCCTCTTCTGTGAATGCTATTGCTTCCTAAACTCTGTAATGCTATGGAACCCAAGCTAATACTCTGCACATGTATAATATACAGCTGTTGGTTCTTATTGGTTAGTGTTGGCCAAAGACAGTTGATATGCTTGGCACGAGCTCTTCTCCGTAAAACAAAGATATTGATAATGGATGAGGCTACTGCAGCTGTAGATCTCAAGACTGATGATGTCATACAGATGACAATACGAAGTGAATTCGCTGACTGCACTATTCTTACTATTGCACACAGACTCAACACTATAATGGACTGTGACAGGTGTGTAAGCATGGGTATACATCTTACTCAATATTCCTGGTCATTCAGATTACTCTATATTCCTGGTGTATGTAACCGAATATAACTGCTTACTGTAATAATATTCACAGAATACTGGTGATGAGTAAAGGAAGTATAGCTGAGTTTGACTCTCCCAAATCATTATTAGACAACAAGGAGAGTATTTTCTATGGAATGGCTAAGGATGCTGGTCTAGTTGAATAGTTTATATCCTGTCTTCTGTAAGCAGGTGCTTGTCACCTTCTCATCAGAGTCTGTCGGTCTGGAAGAAGAGATTTATCCGCAGGTTCTTGCTCCCAAGGATCACCCATCTAATGTACAATTGTCTAGGCAATATTATCTTTACTTATTGTGAGTTCTGTAGTATAATGGGTAATGATCATGTTCTACAATGAATAACTTTATTATTTAGTAAGAAAGTTTGATTATTTTTTATTTCTTTGACTTCTGCTCACCTAAATATTATTTTTACTTTTAATATTTTTGTGACTACTGGCCAAAAACCATCAGCATAGATATTGCTTTCAGTACGCTATTTTTCTGTAACACCTATTCTCCGTAAGACCATCTCAAGTTACCAGGAATGTGAAGTCTTTGGCTGTTCACATGTGGATTTAGTTCTAAGCAATGACATTAATTTTCTCTAGTACTAAAAGACAATAACTGCATACTATTTAATCACAGCTAGTCCAATAATCCTACATTTTTTAAGCAGATGTTTAAAATGCAGTTGCAAGACTGTTAAAATGAAAGATAAATTAAAATGACTTGGGGAAAGGAATTCAGTTTGTGGAATTATATGCTTCTAAATTTTGTCTGCCACGCAGTATATCTTGAGAGAATATAATTTGTATTACAGTATTAACACGTATTTGCACTGAAATATACTGCATACAACATTGTTTGTATTGCGGCGTTGCAGTGTTTCCTGGTTGCAAGAGAAATAATTCATAGTATGCTGGTTTTGCTAATTATTTCAATTTTATTGCTGCAAATTAATTTTGTTCTCCAGTGGAGTTTTTGCTTAATGTTACAGCAACTCATAGCTGGTAGCCTTCTACTTGGAGTTATCTCACTCAGTTTGTTGCCTCTTTAATCAAATAGCAGAAATTGTTGAAAAGCAAACCTGAGTAAAAGTTGGAAGTGTAAATTCAGTTTTAGCTTTTTAGATGAAGTATGTTTTCAACTAAAAATATACAATAAAATGCTTTAAATTTACACTTGTATGTTTATAGAGATTCAATAATAAAATAGAATAGTCCTAATTTATACTTTGTGGATAATGGTCAAAGTGTTTCTAAATACATTGAAGGGCATACTTTTATTTGAATAAATGTAGAGTTGTCTTCTTTTAGTTTATGAATATACAAATTAGTAAACATGACCTTAGCACTCAACTTCTTGAGTTATGTAACAAAATTTGGCGATGTCCTTATTGGGCTGCAAAACTCTTTAAACTTTCAGGCTACATCATGTAACCCGGCGTGACACTGTTGGAGGCTGCTGTTCACCTTTATTTTACTTCAATTTTAATTTTAATTTCAAAAGTTCAGATTATTGCTATCTTTATGAACATGTTTATGTGTTAGGTTAGTTATAAGGATACATTCTGTTCAACCAAGAAAATCTTGGGTGTTACACAATTCCACTGAATTAAGTGCTAAAGATAATAGCTGCAACATTTTTTATCACACTCATAGTCATACGCATAGTCATAGTCATACTCATACTCATAGTCATACTCATACTCATAATCATAGAGTATCATAGCGTTACACTTACTGTTAATGTTAGGCAAAATGAAAATGATTATGGAAGTAAGATATTGACAATCACAATCAGTATCACAATGAATATGACATTAGAATTAAATATTAATAACTATAACATTAACTATAACTATAAGTAAATATTAAATTTAATAACTAACTAAAAATTATCCACTTGAGCTAATATTTTCTGTTTTCATATTTAGACATACATTTACAATTTCAATTACGTGATAGTCATAGTTGATACTCATACTGCCTACTGGTCTTAATTTTCAATTTTTTAGCTATTGCTTTGAGATAATATTAATTATAATAATAATTTTAATTATATTATTGAAAATTAATAAATTAAGCCATACTTCTCAAGCGCTTTATTTTTTTATTGGGCAACTTTCGAGTATTAATATCCCGGGATTATCATTAAAAAAGCTTAATAATAATTAGTAATGTTGACGCATCTTTAATTTCTTTTAATTTTTTTTATTCAGAGCTGAAAGCCAACATAAATGAGTAAATTACTTATATTCTAAAGCTACTCTTATTCCTAATTTTGCCTGTAAAAATGTATCACTATTAGTATTAGACTAAGACTTGCTACTCAGTGTAACAATGTTCCTTATCGATAATAGTCTTTTCAAAGTACACAGAGGTGAATTGAAAAAGTTTTAAATTGAATGAAATATGCCAATATTTACTTAAACTAAACTCCTTGACCTCCTAATAAATTTGTAAATTTGAAATTAAATTTGTAGACTTTGAGCTTTCAGCACAATTTGAGATTTCAGGTCTATTTTAACTGATTGACTAGAACTTTAAATTGAGATAACATGTTTTCATTTACTATGTATAGTCAACAGTTTCATTATTATAGGAAAATGCTAGCTATATAATGGGATTAAAACGACTCACTAAACTCTTAGCTGGTGGAGTCATCGCCCTTGGTGCTGGTGGTACTGCAGCTACTCTAATAGTTCACGGTGACGATGCAGGTTTTTTGCGCTTTGGTCGAGCAGCAATGACAGTAAGTTTGAGTTTTACAGAAATAATGTAGTGCAAGAATCTAGTCTTTTCAAACTTTTACCCAACAAATGTAGTCTTTTTACTGTACTGTGAAAGTGTTTGAATTAGAACCAATTTTTTGTACACAATAGAATGCTGAAAATCATTTGATGGACTTTTCTCTTGCATAGTACTTTTCTGAAGTAGTCTAGGCTACTAGTTATGATTTGATGTCAAACTGACTTTGGTATCTTACAGGGCATTGCGATAGTGATAGACTACAAAATGTCAATGAGAAATTTGCCTCCAGAAAACAATGATAAATATCAATCCATTATGTCACTGGTAAGTAATATTTTATCTTTATAATTTTACAATAATTTGCTTGAATAGGTATGGGCAGTTTAGTGTAGGTGCCCAACTATAAGAATTTGCGTTGGCTAGTTATCTTATTTAATTTGAGTATTTATTTATGTCATGTAATTTAATTATCACTCACTTGGGGTAATAGGTATATATTCAGTTTGTATTAGTTATAGACAGATTTATTGGTTGCTATACGTAATGGTTTTGTAGGTACATCAGCGCAGTGCGTCAAGACTACTGGAGTTGTGCTCTCGTAACGGTGGTTGTTTTATAAAAGTAGGTCAGCATGTAGGTTCTTTGGACTATTTACTCCCTAAAGAATATGTAAACACGCTGAAAGTGCTGCATGACAAAGCCCCAGAGACAAGTAAGGAAGACATTTTCAGAGTGATGAAAGAAGACTTGGGGGAAGAGGTGGGTCTAAAATAGTCAGCCACGGTTTATGCATTGATTTTTACACAAAAAAAAAGAATTTGTATTACTTTAAGCTTTCATTATTTTGAATAGTTTGAAATTGAGGCATTTAAATAAACAGCTTCAGTATTCTTGTAAACATTTATATAGACTTTTATCATGTTCTTGTTAAAATAGCTGCAAAGGTTATGTTTTTTATTTCCTGTTTTATATTAAATGAAGCTGATAGGGTTGACCAGTTCCCTATAAGCTAGCTAATAGTAAGGATTTGGTTGGCAGAGTAAGGATTTGGTTACTAATAGTTGAAAATTCCAACCACCTGTCCGTGCTAAATAGAGTTTAGCTATTTTGTCCAAGTCTGTGTGTTTCCTCTCCAGATATTATCTGAGTTTGAAACATTTGAAGAGCAGCCAATCGGAACAGCATCTCTAGCCCAGGTTCATAAAGCTGTTCTTAAGGATGGGACGGTTCTAGCGGTAAAAGTACAGCACCCTAAAGTGAAGGCTAATTCTTTTGTAGACATGAACACCATGGAGGTTAGTTCAAGTACATCTGATGTTGTATGTATATAACTACACTCTGCAGGGTGTAGTTGGATTTGAGCTATTTTTTAAATAAGCATATTCGTTGTTACATTGATTAAATTTGTTTTTTATGATGTTTAACTCAGCATTTATCTAAACAATGGAGTAATGCATTATTTTACACGGATCTAGACATTGTATTGTGTATTGTGTCAGTCAGTGATTGTTTGAGTATCGCATTCGGTAGATTTTGGTGAAAACTGTGGCGTGGATATTCCCCAGCTTCTCTTTCTTGTGGCTGGCTGATGAAACTAAGAGGAATTTGCCTCTAGAACTGGATTTTGAGTTTGAAGGGAAGAATGCGGAGAGAGTTAGTTCGATGCTGAGTTATATTCCCTTTCTGAAGGTATGGAGCCTTACTTGTATATGGCAATTACCATGTAATAGAGTGTGTCAAGCACCACGTAATAGGATGTCACATACACCATGTAATAGAGTGTGACAAGCACCTTATACTAGAGTGTCGCAAGCATCGTGTTATGTGAAATGCATGACATCCATATTTTAATATACATGGCTTTGTTCAACTTTTATCGTGAAATTTATAATAATAGTCTAGACTTCTTCCAAAATAGTAGCAAATCTAGCTAACTGACAAGAAAATGTTCAAGCTCATAACCTTGAAAATATCTAGAAAAAATATAAATAGAACACCTTATATTATGACTTGGAATCTATGAAATATCTACATACTAACTGTACTGTGTTAGCAGAAGGACACCCCAATAAAGAAATTAGTGGTACTTTCCAGTCTAATTGCTATATAGTGCAGAATAATGATATCCACAGGTTCCCAAGATATACTGGAAGTTTTCTTCTCCACGAGTTCTCTCCATGGAGTTCTGTGAAGGTGGAAGAGCTGATGACAGATCATATATGCTTGAGCATAACATACCTGTGGAACAGGTATGTTATATACGGTGATTGTCTGTGCGGGGCAGATGCTAATGCATATGCAATTTTGCAGCAGTAGTTGTTCTCTCCTGCTATCTGGTGTATATACTAAGTACAGTAGTTGTTCTCTCCTGCTATCTTGTGTATATACTAAGTACAGTAGTTGTTCTCTCCTGCTATCTGATGTATATACTAAGTACAGTAGTTGTTCTCTCCTGCTATCCGGTGTATATACTAAGTACAGTAGTTATTCTCTCCTGCTATCTGGTGTATATACTAAGTACAGTAGTTGTTCTCTCCTGCTATCTTGTGTATATACTAAGTACAGTAGTTATTCTCTCCTGGTATCTTGTGTATATACTAAGTACAGTAGTTGTTCTCTCCCCTTGTATCTGGTGTATATACTAAGTACAGTAGTTGTTCTCTCCTGCTATCTTGTGTATATACTAAGTACAGTAGTTGTTCTCTCCTGCTATCTTGTGTATATACTAAGTACAGTAGTTGTTCTCTCCTGCTATCTTGTGTATATACTAAGTACAGTAGTTGTTCTCTCCTGCTATCTTGTGTATATACTAAGTACAACAGTTGTTCTCATCTACAACACCAGTCTTCTCTATGTTACACACAATACCTGTGCTCCATCACTCATACCTTAATTGTGTTATATTAGTAGTTATCTTCACATATAATTTATTTTGAGCCCGGAATATTATTGTCTACAATGTTCAATTGGAGTTATTCTCTTTAATTCTTGCAGTGATTCCGTAATGATCTTTCAATTGCTATACATTTGTAGTTATCCTCCCTTATTTATAATCCCTTTATAACTGTGTCTATGTCATTGCAAATCAATATATTTGCTTGACTGGAGTTATTTACTCCTTCATCAACTGTAGCCTCAGAGTCAGCCTTTTACTGAACACAATGCGTGTGGTCCTATCACTGGCCCACAACATAACTCCTGGTGAAATACATTAATATGATGTTACAGGTGAGTAACAACCTTAGTTTGTTATACAGTGAAATGATATTCAAACATGGCTTTGTTCACTGTGATCCTCACCCAGGGAATGTGCTGGTAAAGACAACTCCCCAACATAAAGCTCAAATTGTGCTGTTGGATCACGGGCTGTACACAGTAAGTTGTATACCATGTTGATACTTACGCTAACATGAAACAAAAATTATTCCATCATTAAAATTATGTTATCCGACTTAATGCAAATCACATGTTGGAAAGTTTGTTAAAAATGCATATGGTGATTTAAACTGTAATCCCAGTTTCAATCATATGAAATTGTATTTTTAGTTGTAAATTTTCTCATTGTGACAGTATACATGTATATTCATACATGTATGTCAAGTTGTTGTCATTTGACTAGTTTGAACAGCTTTGCGTTACCTGCCAATAACTCAGTATGTAGTTATATATAAGAGTTGATTGTTTTACTCATAGACACTGACGAATGAGTTTAGAATAAACTATGCAAAGCTATGGATGTCCATCATCAAAGGAGACGAGGCGGGTATTAAAGAGCACAGTTATGCAATGAACTGTGGCGAGTTATACGGACTATTCAGCTGCATGGTGGCTGGCAGAGCCTGGTCCTCTATCTCTAAACAAAAGCTGCAGACTGGAGAGGTCAATCCCAATGAGGTCTGTATTTCCTGCAATGGTTGCCTCTTTTAGGTTGAAATTTGCTGCACCTGTGTGCAGGTAAATTAGAGATGTACCAGTTTGTAGTAAACTGAGCTACATCTAAATAGAGCAAGGGTAAGCACAGCTCTGCTTCTAAACCACTTGTTGGTTACGCTGCAGCTCTAGTACCCACCTTTATTACGTTGACTCGGGATTACAAGTTTCCTTCACGAGTGTTTCCTAATGATTGTGGTTTTGTCAGCACAGCAGTGACTGTAGCTGCATGTCTTATTTATATGCAATAGAACTTTGGTAGTTGTAATAACTTCGGAATTAAGAGTTGTTCTTCCATGACTACTAGCTTCTAAATTCCAGTCTCGCAAATTCATTACTAAATATGGGACATTTTTAAAATGAAAAGTAAAGCTAATAACTAACTGATTTATGGTAAAAATAGTTTTAATGTCGAGAAGTTATCCTCTCTTGGAGAGTTTACAGCTCAACAAACACATTATTAGTCCACTGCTATGTCTCTAAGGTCTGTTTTTACTTTATGGTTTTTATCTGTCGTTTCAGGACAATGAGATCCAAGAGAATGCAGCCAACCTGATCCAGGACATGGTGCACGTCCTGAACAAAGTGCCCCGCGAGATGTTACTCATATTCAAAACTAACGACTGCCTCCGGGGAATCGACTCCAGACTGAAAACTAGATTCCGGGCCAACGCATTCATCAGTATGACTAAATCCTGCACCCAGGTTGTGTTTGAGGAGAAGATTAAATTGTCAGGTAGCTGGGTGGGACAACTTCTACTCAAAATACAAAGAACTTTGGCTATATTAGCCATTGAGTTCACTCAGCTTACACTACAATATTTCTCACACAAAGGTTCTCAGTCTTAGCATTATTTTAGCAATTTAGGAAATATCAAACAAAAGTCACGCGACTCCGAATTAATACTAGGCAATTTATTTATTCGTTTATTATCTTTTTCTATTTATTTTTTGATTGTAAACTAATGCTAAATTATAACTCAAGACTCAATTAGTACTGTATTACTGTATATACAGCACTGTATTACTGTATACACTATACTGTATACTGTATACACTACACTGTATTACTGTGTACCCAGCACTGTGTTACTGTATACACCGCATTGTACTACTGTATACACTGCAGTGTTATACTGTATACATAGCATTGTACTATTGTATATACAGCATTGTATTACTGTATACACTACACTGTATTACTGTATACACTACGCTGTACTACTGTATACACTGCAGTGTACTACTGTATACATTGCAGTGTACTATTGTATACATAGCGGTGAAGGAGATGTCACCTGGGCATGTCCGATTTATTTTGAGAATTTGGATTGGAAATGTTGCTAAATATCTTTCAACTTATTAGGTTGTGTTAATTATAATGTATGAAGCAAGTATATTTTATTAGTGGTTGTTACTAGTGAAATGCTCTTTGAAATGTATTAAAAAGTTTGAGTTTTCTTCTAAAAATAGGAAAATAAAAACTGTTTATGTACTTGACCAGAGTTATCTTTCCATTATTCCAACGACTGGCATTGTCTACTCGATGCCGCGCATTATTTAACTGTACTGTGCTTGCATAGCTCTATAATATTTCGTCACGCTCTTTGCGATTCCCCTGATGGCCTACGTAAAGTAATGCCCTGTCATATTCAAATATCAACTCCACTGATATAGAGACTAGCATGGCTGTATAATGACTTCAGGCAACAGTAGGGTAGTTACTAAGTTAAAGGAAATCTGGTATAGTCCATCAGACCAGTATACTATTCTGAAGATTCTGGTAGCCTTGCCTATAGGGCTCTTATTGGGTGTGGGTAAGTTTACAGTCAAATTCATATATATTTGGTTGTCACGCATATTAAAATACTCAACTTCTGCTTATATTTAATAATAATTTATTGCTTAAACTTGAGACAAACGTGAAAAATTATTGTTTATTTGCTGTAATATTTATTGCACATTTATGAGAAAACCTTTAATAAATAAACCTTTGAGAGTCTGCAAACTGATCGATTTGTTTGTGGAATGAAAAGAGCACATTTCTTATGCCAATATGCTTTTTTCTTGAGATTATTCTAGAATTATAGCCTTAGAGAATAAGTAGTCGTTGAACAGTTAGTATATAATTGATAGGGTATTACTATGCTGGAGTACACAGGCTACAACTAAGGAGAGAAGTTGATCTGGTGGTTGGTACAGGTGTAGTATCAGGAGTGGCTGTAGGATGGGCTATATCTCAGCAAGTGAGGGCCACGTCCCTCCTCATTATACCCACAATGTTCACTAAGGAAGGCAGGCTATGGCTCACCACTTTCTCCTATACACTTATCCTCGAAGGTAATTTACCAAGTCCTTATTTTTTCAATCTGGTTTTTGCCTCCAAGGCCGGGTAAAAGGATATATTAAAGTGTCGAAGGACTAAGGCTATGAAATATTTTAATTGAAGCTGCTTGTGTAGAATATAATCTCAATGAAATCAACTGCAAGTGATACTACTTGTACAGTGGCTGTGTGTATCAACTTAGAATGTATTAGGAGCAAGTTGCCACACAAATGGTAACATTTTGATTGATTTCCCTGCAAAAAAAATTTTGAATCGTTTAGAGCATATTTGTTAAAATATCGATTTATCTTATATATTATGTTATATTTTATTATGCAGTACTCTGTTGTATTATCTTATGGTACATTGTATAATATATCGCATTATATTATGGTATATATTATACTTTATTATGTTGTATATTATATGTTATCGTGTGGTGTTTTGTCATATAATATGTTATATTGTATATCATATTGTGATATGGTATATTATGTTTTATATGAGTCATACTGCTGAGTTATATTCTTAAATATTGCAGGTCCAGTTGAAAACCTGATCACTAATACACAAGAAATACTTCGAGGTATTTCCTGCAGGTACTGTATGATATTCTGCACATGTTATGTAATAGTGGCAGGTAACTTGCACATGATGCTGCTGACAATACTATTAAATATTTCGCTAGTTCCATAAAGTGTTAATAGTTTGTATGTGTATTTCAGCCTCACATTTGTTGCTGAGACCAAAGCAGAAAAGGTAAAACTTTTAAATGGACCTCTAGAAATATTTGGGGCGAAGATGGATAAAGATGTGAGCTCGATGGACAGGAAATCCAAGGGGCTGTTCCTCCAAGTTTCTCCCAACCAGTTTAAGGTAGACTGTCTGGTAGTAGCAAGAGTTTCGAGGCCGAAAAAAGGTTATCTACTTCTCATTTTATAACCAATACATTTTTATGACGGCATCAATACTTATACTACAGAGTACAGTAACTAAAGTAAGCTGCAATAAAAAGCTAATCGAGTAAGGATTATCTTAGCTAGCCATAGCTTGCTTATTGTAACTTTTGTTTATAAGTTGATCGCAGTTTATATTTTTCTCACCTTTCACCGCCTTGTCCTGATCAGGTGGCGGAGTTTGTTTATTATATATTTTTATTAATTTATAATACATAATAGAACATTAGTTTCCCATGAGAGCAACAAATAGACAATTATAATGGTATATCTAATTGTATGAGACATATTAGCTATTAATGAGGTACAAAGGAATATTGTATTTTATAATAATTCATTACAGTTTTTTTTGAGGTGTAAAAATATTGTGTTTTATAATGATTCACTTGCTAAGTTATTTTTTATTATAAATCACTATAATACTATAAAATTTCTAATTATTTATGTTGTAGAAATCAGATGATGAGCTGACATTGGAGGAAGCTATGTATATCAGTGATGCCGCAACCGAAGAAGATGTTGACGCTGGTGACAAGGACTCGGCAGCAGCTAGCGATGACAGAGTAGTTGGCCATCGTAAGACTTCGGAGGAAGTCTCCTCCCACATGGAGGAGAACTGCAAAGGTATGAAACTTGGGATTCGTCTTCTCACAGCTCAGTTGATGTAGAATACTTTAGAGTAGTTTAAAGACCTTATACTCTGGTAAATGTTCTTTTTTTTACCGAAGAGTTTATGATTTTGATGAAAAGCGGAGCTTTAACTCAAAATGTGCTGCAGGAATAAAATAGCTCGACAGATTTCATGTTTTTCTCTTAGAGACATCACATTTGACTGAACGTTTTATGCAAGATGTGGCCAGTTAATATTTAAGTTATCAGGATTCCCTATTGTTTTGCTGCAAAACAACAATTGCTCGTGCTGGTGAATTTCTATTGGATAAACCAGTGTTGGGCTGAGGCTGGATACATTATACATTGTTAAACATCTGAGCAGATGAAACCCATTTAGATGAAATTGAGATAGCCTAGCTCTTTAATTTTGCTATTAAATTTTGGTTTGGGGTTCGAGGTGGAATTCTTGCGATAACATAGCTTCTTTTGCTACATGTCTAATCTAGAACACAGGCTATTACCAATTTCTCCATTAGTGCACCTACCTCGTGAAAACTGACACAGTTCATATCGCTGCCAGTGTGATTCATATCAGCTGACCTTGCGTGGTAGAGTAACTTCTCAAAGTATCTTGCTAATTGTGTGCAAAGCAGTACAGCAGTAGAGGGTTGGCATTCATTTGTTACCATTGTATATTTTTCAATCCTATAAGGTTCTCATAGGTCTAAATTTCTAGTT
Source organism: Bugula neritina (assembly GCA_964035545.1). Lineage (NCBI taxonomy): Eukaryota > Metazoa > Bryozoa > Gymnolaemata > Cheilostomatida > Bugulidae > Bugula > Bugula neritina. Next base: position 4,977,711 of record OZ037767.1, read on the forward strand.
AGTTATAAACTTTCTATTTTCTGTTGTTTATTTAATTAAAATAATTACATAATTATAAATATTTTAAATCCGAGAGTTGCTATTTTTATTATGTTGTAAATATTATTTGCATGCAACTAACACAATGCCATGCCTTGGCTTACTTGTGGCTCAATCACGTCTGCTTATGAACAGATTGATATATTTTCTAGAGATGAATAAAGAAGCAGTGAATAAATGCAAAGCTAAAGTTCAAAATGTTCAAGACAGGTGTGTTAACAACAAGCAGGAGATATTTCAAAATGCCGACTTCGTAGTTCCCAATGCTTGTGATCTCTCACCGGACGACAGCGAATGTGATCAGATGGCTTGTATGTTATATATAAGTATCGTGATGTAATCCTATGATAGTTGAGATATAATTTAGGTGACTAAGCCTATCATAATGCTCGTCAGTTTTTTTACAAAATAAGATGTAATGTTGTATTACGGTATTTTAATAAAATGTAGCATTTATGTAAACTTGTTTAACATAACTTCTTCTGAATGAGATAGGAGCAGTCGAGTTTTACATGCATTGTTCAAATAGGAGAATTTGTTAGCCCGTGTACATTGACTCATACAAGTTTCTGCTGCTAGCCGCAACATCTATTATAAATTCCATGTCGCCCAGGCTAATAGTTGGTGTCAGATCTGAATTACCTCTGCTTTTACAGCTAAAGGCGATGTTGATGCCGAGTGTGACGCCTCAAATCGAGGAGCCGACCTCGGCAACGCTTTGGAAGATTACGAGAATGTCGTGTCCAGCAACGAGGCGGGAGTTGCTGAAGAAGTGAAATTTTCTGTCGAGGTAGGACAACTCCATCTTTTCTGTGTGGTACTTAGAATAGATGTGTTTAGTTTGAATGATTGAATAAGATATTTATATAAGAATGAAATAAAGTTTGATGGCAGGGGAAATTAGTTGTGACTCCATTGAATACTAAATACAGCTCAACTTGATGCATTTGAAAAATGTTTCAAAATATGCATCTATCAATTAGTATTTGCAATACTTATCCTTCAGTATTTTCTTCCTGTTTTTATCCCAGTGTGCTGTAGGAGTTGTCTTGCCTACTATCTTTTTACTCCTCCAGGAGTTGTCTCTCTAATGCTTGTACTCAAGAACAGTATCAGTCACGGGTTGATTTCCTCTGTTATTTTATGACAGGAAACAACGTACGACAGGAAGGTGAACCAGACGTCCAGGGAGGATGTTGCTAAGGGGGTGCAGCAGAAGTTTGATGTCAACAGACGAAGGGTGGAGTTTGTAGCCACAGCGATTCGTAGACTTCTAGCATTTTCTTTTTTGCTGGTGGTCAGACGGGCGTGGAAGTAAGTTGCTGTTATGAATGAAGCAGTAAAAAGGCCATAAGTCACCACTACTGCTACACTTTCAGTATTTATATAATACTCGGTATATAGTACGGTGTAGTGTAGTACAGTATGTAATATAGTATAGTGTAATATATTATCGTACATGTATAGTGTAGTGTAGCATAGTATATAGTGTAGTATAGAGTGTAGTATACTATACAGTATTCGTTCAGTGTTTTAATGCTAATTCTATAACAACACATTTGGATTTAGCAACTTTATAGTTATTCTGCATATTTGTCCAATAAAATATCACAGTGATTTGTTTATATAAAGAGTATGCGTTGGCGGTTTATTCATGTTGTAAACTCTTTCACCCTTGTGAGATTGTGAATATACTCCATATATATGTTCAATTATGTGCTAGCTCTGAGATGAAGTTTCTATCTGAAACAGTCATAGTTCATCAGAATTGTCATAAACCTCAAGTAAATAAAGAATTTTGGCTAAACTTACACTATCATGAAAAATGTCAAATTATTGCGTATTAGTTGAAGTGCTGCATTTTTGCGTTACTACCAATGATATACATGACTATATAATTTATATGCTTATAAACTTTTTATTTTATATGTGTATATTATTTGATGTCGTATATTATGTGGGCAAATTTTGGGTGAACAGGTATAACTTCAACTACAGAACTGATATTCAATTTGACAATATTTACGTGACCGCCTACTTTCGAAAAATTGATCAGAGGCGTGCTGCGAAGGTGAGTCGTTTTTCATCCACTAACTATGTGGTTGGTATGACAAATATCTTTCATATGAACTTAGAAGTTTCCACTGAATCTCTCTTAGCACTATCTTCCAACGCGGTATGTTTATCGAATTTCACATGCCTCTTATTCACTGCTCTTTCTATAGTAACTTTATGCTGAAAAACACTCACTCGAGTCACCATCCCTCCAAGAACCACTTATGAAAATGATTTTTGTTTAATCGGGCTAAGGACTTATTTAGATGAGGCACAGGAGAAATTATGACTGAATGCCCTTCCTCACATCACCTCTGGCATTTGTACTCAAACCACTGTTGTGTTTCACTAAGCGAGTGCTCTAACTACTCTAGGCTGATACCTAGTATTTTCATGCTAGACAAGACATAAACAAGTGTTACCCATGCCTTATAGTTGGTGCTAATTATTTGATTATTTGTTTCTGACATTGAGTTGTTTGCTAGAAATTGATTACAAAACCATTGATATTTTGAAAGATTATAATATAAGACATCTATTTTTAGAAAACTAAAGTATTGCTGCCCTTGCGCCCAATAGAAAAGAAGCAAATTATACTTCTGAATTCACCAAAACTAGTGGCCGCTGAAAAAAAGAGCCTGGTATGGGTTTATATGTTTTTCTTATAGTAGGTGCTTACAATAGTTAGTTACTATATGCTTGTAATATGTGCTTATAATAGTTACTGTGTGCTTACAATAGATGCTATAGGCTTATAGTGGCGGATGTATACTTACAGTGAATGCTTATATTACTATATATATACTTATAGTTAATATGTTCTCTATGCTTGTAATAGGTATTGTATGTGTGTAATAGATACTGCGTGCTTTATATGCTGCTAATCATTTTACGCCTCGAGAGTATTAGAAGTTTAGTTATATACATGACTGAACTTCTACAATATTGGTTTCAGCTCAAGAATCTAATTATGTGGGTTCTGCGATTGACAGTTACCAGTTTGATCATTTTGATGGACTACATCTTACACGAAGTTCTTACCATTATTAGAACTCACGCTAAACTGGAAATCAAGAAAAACAGTACGTGCAACTCCACTAGTTACGTTTTTCACCTACTTTGATAGTTTTTTGACAAAACCGTCGTCTTTGGCCAGTATCATTTTTATATGGTTGTGTTTTCCTAGCCTTTAGCATATTAGAAGTGTACGTTGACGGTACGGGTGGTGTGTCAGACTCTATCCGTGACATGGTCGCCGGAATGAACTACACCTACATGTCTAATGAGACCATCACAAATGAAGGTAATTAATTGGATGTTTCATAATAGTTTTAGCCACTGAGGCGTAGTCTTCAAAATGCTAATTAGACGATAAAAATGTAAAGGCCCAGTTGAGGTCAAGGCTGTTTTCACTTTTCAAATGAGCAAAACAGTAAGTTAAAATAAATTTTAGATTTTTAATGTATCGGATATTTTCACTTCTGTCTCACTAAATTTTAGCTTTCAGCTGGTGTTTAACTTGCATTGAAAGTAAAATATGACTAGTTATAATACCAGACCTGCTTTAGAGGTTTGTATTGTTCACTGACCAATTTTCTATCTGTATATTTTGTAGTTTGTCTCCCCATGCCAACGATGTTGCCAACTTTACTCATCAGAAACATCTATCTCATATTCGGTGCCCAACTGGTCATGGCATTCTTTGAAGCTTATGGGCTGAGAATGAGACGATTTATCGCCTCAATATTTTATCACAAGGTTTGTCCAAGGACAGGAGGGGTGGGAGGGGGCTCCTAACTTAAAGAATCTATCAGACTTGCAAATAATAAACATCCGTGTAGATTTATGAAGTGTAAAATGGAAATATATTCTATCAAATTATAGAGGGAGAAGAAGAGAATTTTATATCTGTACAATGATATGCAAAAAAGGAGGAAAGTCAACCTGCACCATGCGAGACAGCAAGTTAGAAACAAAGCCCTGGAGCATCTTTTAGAGGTAAGTGGGCATACACAGCTCCAAGTTAAATCTCTACACATTGCTTGTAGTGTGACATAATTCTATTTCTCTCTCTCTTTCTAATCATCGTCTCTCCCCCCCCCCCTCTCTCATTATATTATTTTTATTATCAATAGCCTAGACTCGATGACTCCATATATTATAGACTAAGCTCATAGGAAGTTCACCACATACTAGCTATCCCCGTGGACATAGTTAATTTGGCTGCTAAAATTATTCGTCAACACTCGCTTAATTTCAACTGGTTGTTTTTCACTATTCTATACACAGGCTGAGGGAGGCTTTAAATTACTCCCCTGCTTAAAACCAAGCCAGAAAAAGAAACGGTGCATAGTGTGCGATGCGAAACTCAAAGGAAATGAGGCGCAGATATGTCCCAAAGACAAATGTCACCTGTTTTATTGCCAAGAGTGTTGGCAGGATATCAAGGTAGGTATCTCGGGCAGTTTTTTAACAATTCTGGTCACCAGAATCAAATTTCAGTATGCGATACAAATCTCTTGCAAACTACAATTTTTTTTCAAAATTCATCGCCAACGATCACATCAAAGATCAGCCTAAACAGTGGTTTGTGCAATTAGTTAACTTTTTATGCAAGTGTTTTATTGAATGACAGCACCAAGTACTCAGTAACCATATTTGGCAAGATTCACACGTTAACACATTTCGGACATCTATGCTCTTGCCTCCCCAAAATATTATGCTAGATTTCGCTATATATCATTTTAGTTTACTCTCTTCACCCCAGTTTTCTTTCATTTAAAATTTGTTGCATGGAAAAATGCACAAATTATATTAGCTGGAGTACTGGCAGCTATCAGGTGTTCACCCATTGCAGACTTAAAGAGGCTATCTAATAAGATATCCCAGTATTCAATGTTTAGGTCTTGCGCTAATGCAAGGCTTTACCACATATGTGGATCTGATTGGTGAGACAACTGCTAATGGTGGCATTTACCAGTGTGGAGTTCCGAACTCTAACTCAACTCAAGAACTGCACTATTGTCACCCCCCCCCCCCCCAACTCAGAGACCGATTCTAGAATCCAGAGACATTTGCCCACCAAAAGCATAACTTGAATTCAGTCTGTTTTACTCGGCTGGTTTTGTTACTTCAAGTTATTAATAATTTTCATACCATCACTTGCAAGGCCACTCTCATTTCTCTACACTTAATGAAGGCAACACTGTCCATTTTAAATGAACAGCAATATCTTTTTATGTACTATTATTAAAACTCCTCCACCAAAAGTAAGCAATGGGTGTATACATGGGCAACAAAGTTATTAATACTGAATTATATCTCAATTGTTATATTGTTTTGCATTGATTGATAGTGGTTGTGCTTTCCATTGTTACTTGTGCTTTGTGGTTGTTTTTTAGGGTTATTGTCTTGGTTGCACAAGTCCAACAGAGCTGGATAAAGTTTTATCAAACCTAGTTCTTCAAGAAAAGAAATCGTAGCAGATAGACAACTTTTATTCAATAGAAGACACAATAAATAGCTTGATGAACTCGCTACCTTGATGTACAACATTATAGTTATAGAACATACATATATGCCAGTGTACACAAAGTAAAGGGCAATAAATTAAAAACCCCATTCACCTACATGTGTGATGTTGTTTTACTTAAACACATTACCATCATAATAATCTTTAAATTCGCCATAATCTCCCTCATACAACAAATAAGTAGTTATAGTTTTTTTATCTGCTTCATTGTGGAAGTCTAGCTGCCTCCAATCATAGGATGGTGCATCCACATTCATGTCTTCAGATAACTACAAAAAAGTCTCTGAGGTATTTATCACTGTAGGATAGTACTATCAACGGATACAGAGACTTACTTATACACAAATTCATACAATGTATTGAATGCACAACAGCTTTTGGATTTAGTGTAGATATATCTGGAGCATAGAACAGCACTGGCCACATATATTTGAGGTGTGGCACTGCAACAAGACCGATACGAGCCCTACATGCTCTTCAGTACCAGTTGCTGAGAAAAAGTTCGATGAGCTGATAAAACTAACAAGTGGCTCACCTGACCTCAGGCGCTTTGAATGAATAATACGTGGTCAATAAAATGGTGATTCACAACATACCATCAGGCACATAGCTAATAAACTAGTTTATCAAAATGAAACATTTAAAAAACTCACACTGAAAGGCAGAACTGAGCCCTTGCTGATGAAGAGAGCACGTATAGTCTTTTTACCGTCTTCAGAAAAGTAGAAAAATGTACCAAATCCATTTTTCCTCAAACCATCAAGTCGCTGCATAAAACCTACAGTAATGAAATACCCTCTCAACTGACCATTGATACAGAGAACAGCGCACAAGAGCTTTTACTAATAAACATTAGCAAGATTTTGCCAAGATAGAATAAACATACCTCCAATGAGATTTATATTTATAAAATCCTGGGCATCAAAGTGATGTAGATACTCTTCTTTGTATGTTCCAAACCATATAGAATACTTCTCTGGGTCAAAATGCTCCCAAAACCAAGGTAAAGCCACCTTAGAAATGCAAATAACACAGATAACCTTTGCAATATTATAGAAACAGTAGTTTAGGGTAACAGAAAAATATTTAGTGGTATAGAACACCAATATGCAAATACGTACAGATGCAGTATCTTCATTTGAGTAAACCTTTTTCCACTCATCCATAATGAATTTATCGCTGTTGGGAAATTGGTCAAAAGGATTTTTAGATTTCTTAGGCTCAGCGGGCTACAAAACATATTACAATAAAAACCAGTAAAAGGTGAAAGTTGTATTAATATAAGCAGTAAACAAAACTGGAATAACAACTCACAGGGGCTGCTGCTTCCGCAGGTGGCTTGTCTGCCTTAACCTCTGCTTTCGGAGCTTCTGCTTTGGGTTTCTTTTCACTAACAGCTTTCTTCTTACCACCGGATATCTCTGCATATTTTTTTGCTATAGAATACGAAGATGGTTTGTCAACACTTGAACTATGTGCTATACATATAAACAGAGGGGACACACTTTGCTCAGGATGTCAATTGTCTTCAGATACTTGGTATCAGGTGAAGAAATTCAAAAGGTTTATCATCATAACAAAGCTCGACAGACAACAGAACTAGGCCACCTATGCAATGTTTGTATCACTGCAATACCAAGTTGATATATATCATTTTAAAATAAATCATTTATTCTATTGAAGTTGTCACACCCATGAATTGAATACAGAAAGTGCTAAACTTGTACATCTTAATACATCAAAATGAGACCACATAGATCGGAAACTAACCATCAAATTGAGCCATTTTGACGCACATCTTGAATGCTGGCAAAGCTTTCTTTACTTCTGCCTGTCCAGTAACTGTTTCAAACCATTTATTGACTACTTCAAAAGGAGATCGGAAAGCTGGATCCATGACCCACTCATACGCCAGGAGCAGAGTGGTGGCAACACTGATGTCAGCAAGAGTGATGGTGTTACCAGCCAGGAAAGGCTGAGCAGTCAGCGCGCTCTTCAACACTGACATAACAGCTAGAATATCTTCCTTTGCTTTTTCAGTATTCTATAAGTCACAAAATTATTTCCTGACTACTTTGGCGCAATTGAGATTCTGAATTTCAGTTGTTTAGAACAGTTTAAAAAGGTTTTCCCCTGTAGACTTACAGTTTTGTTGAACTGCATGAATCCCATGCATGGGAAAACCCAAGTACACACAGCTGGCATGATCTCTTGGTCAGCAAAGTTCATCCACTGCATGACCTTTGCTTTGGCCTCAGCGGTGGAGCCAAGCAGTTGGTCATTGGCCACAAACGAAGCAATAGCATTGCTTTCGTTCAGGCACACTCCAGATGATGACTCAAAAGCTGGAACCTGCAATGTTTTTAAATATTTGACAAGGAATTATTATATCAGGTTTGCACAACTGCACTTTCCGAAGTCTGGTTAGATAAAATTTAGATAACTAGCAATTACCAAACTAATCAGATAATTACTTGCAGCTTGGTACTCGTGCTACTGCTTTGATTATTATGCTGTTATAAATCTACAGTCTGAAATTTTACACTAGTTGGACTGATAGAACACATTTTGATTTTTAATCATTTTACTATTAATAATTGTTGAGTCATGAGCATTAGTAAAAATTGGCAGGTTTAGATTTTGTCCTTGAGCCCATGAAAGTTGAAGTTGGTGCTTCACTTAGACTTTAATCAAGTACCCTAACTCTAAGCGCCATGCAATTTATATTACTTGTTTCCTCAGAGTTGACAATTCTCACCTTTCCCAGAGGAAATTTTGCCAAAAATTCTGGGGTTCTATTAGTTGTGCCAAATTGGAAGCTGGCATCTACTTTCAAGTTGAACCCGCTGTAATTGGCTGCGGCCAAAACCTTGTAGGCTCTGAAGTTTTCTGGGTAGGTGTAGAGTGTCTGAAATGCAAAAACAATTTGCCACATTTAAAAACAACTTTACTAATAATAAATAATCATTTAAATTAAACTATTTAAAAATTAAAATTGATGTCTGCAACCAATGAAACACAGCATACAGAAAAAGTATCAGTGCAACGATAAAGTTGCATATTTTTATACCCTATTGAATGACACAAAACTGATGAACAGTAACATGTAAAGTGTTAGGGAATACGAAAATATTTCTAATTATAATTGATGTAGAAATCAGTATACACAATTGTTAAGATAAAAACCGAAAATGAATGATGAGAAAGTACATACACCTGCGGCCATGATTGAAGAGGAAAAGGATGTTCGTGTTAGGTGCGCAATGTTACTAACAGAATTAGCCTATGTTATCTACGTTCGTTACTTTCGTTACAATCCGAACATTAACCGGCAATAAACTTTACGATACGATAGTCTGAACAAAATAGTGAAATCGAACCACTGTATTATTATGAATATCTATTAGTATTAATCGATTGGTAACCCAATGTTCAATCATTTCGTAAACATCATTACTGTAATTACAAAAATATTTAGTGAATTTGTAATACTTCATTTCTTACAAATGTTGGCGTAAAAGCAATAAACATTATTGAAGCTATGAAAATGATTTACTTTTAGTTTTACTTTTAGTTTTAGCCATTTAATTTTATTTTCGTTTTCATTTTGCCTTTTGAGTTTTGGGATTTACATACTGATACCCATACTGATGATAGTGATACTCATACATTACATCTCTATCACTGTATTGGTATGAGTATCAGTATGAGTATCAGTATGATACTCATACTGATACAGTGATAGAGTCAGAGTCAGAGTGCGATAGTGATACATTATGATTATCATTATGATTATGATTAACAATAACTATAAGTCAAGTGTAAGTGTAACTGATTAGTTTAAGTTTAACCATATGAAATGGAATCAACTTCATATAGTTTAAGTTAACCTTGGAGTTAGAGTAAAAGTTAATTGAATAATAAAATTATTAAGTCATTATCATAATGATAGTGATAATCATGTCATGTCGATGTTATACTTATTCAGTTATTGTATTTGTTATACTTCATTTTATAGTTATTCAGTTATTGTTAATGTTAGACATTTTGATTTTATAATTATTTGATATTTTAGTTTACGATACAAAACTTTACAGTTTACTGTAACTGTTAGTGTTACTGATATACTTATTCATTTACTTTTACTGATTACATCTACTACTTCTACACTCTCACTTTGAAAGTGACTTTCACTTGGACTTACAGTTGCTCTTAGCCTTACACTTAGAGTTAGTCTTACAGTTGGAATTACACTTAATGACTTACTATTTTCACTGGTGGTGATACTGATACTAAGACTGCGAGTAATACTAAAAGTAAGTCTAATAAAATAATGCTAATAGTAATTCATTTTCATTTTATTCAAGTTTAAAATTAACTCTCAAGTTGAAATTATTTTCAATTGCTTATTTCTTTAGCAAATTAAGGTTTCATATTTATATTATGGCAATGACGTTCATACCTATACTCATAACAATTTATTTTAATTTAAGTGCTTGTAAGAAAATTTGAAATGGTGGCCTTTCATGTGTTAGAATAGCCAAGAAGCTGTAAAAAACAAACTCAAAGCTAAAAAAAGCTAAAGGTAAAATGAAGCTATGAACAATCGAGACCTTAGGCTATTTTCCTGTCACAACCAGATACTGGTGTTGTTTATCTTATCTGTTTTTTTTTCTGTCTTTACTGATTGGTGACTAGTCATCATGACATTTTTAGTCTATATCAATGACCAATTTTTCATGAGTTACATTTGACTTTGTCACAATTACAATATGAATATGACTCCGTTAGAATTTATGTTGAAATCCCCCTAAAAGTTTTTTCCATCACAGATTCTAATTAAACATTTCAGATATATTATTTGTAAGTTAAATGTCATACTATTTTGTTATAATAAAATTATTTTTTGTTTCAGGCTGTTTTCATTGGACTGAGCCATTAACCTCTATAGATTCTCTTTATTCTGCAACAAATAACATCATAAACTATACAACATGGTGAGTATGCAAAGATACTATCTGAGTACAGGGTCAATAGTTGCTGAGCTCTACTGTTCTATATACAACATGTTTCGCACAACTTTGTGCCTCGTAGATGTTTTACACGGGTTTTGTTTTTGGCTTTACGTCGATTTTACTTTATGTAAGTACTTTGTGAAAAATTAAATTTATAGTCTTTACTCATGTAGTTCAAGTTTTAATTGGTATTTTGTTTAATTTAGGGGAACGAGTCCTCATTACCCATGGAACTGGTGACGAACTGTAAGTAACATGCTATAGTAAACATTTCAATGTGTATAATTATAGACTGTTGTGGTCCATTTGTGTATTTGAGTTTATCTGCCAGTTATACACAGAGGTTTATGTGCCAGTCTTGTACATGTGATATAACTTTGTTGAAGTATGCATTCACCATGCTGTGTTAGGTTATGTAGTTTTATTATTTTTTGTTTTTGCGAATCGAGGCAGAATTTTTTCTTCAAGTCTCAAAAATAAAATATTCTGTTACATATGCAATGTCAAAGCCCTATGATAAATCTGGTTTAGTCTGTAGCACCTATAATCGTAAACACGGAGTCAGTAGTTTGAATTCTGTAATAGGCTAATGGGGATGTTAGAATATAAACAAATTCTCTGCCCACTTAAAAAGGCCCAAGTGTTCTCACAGGGATGGAGATTTTAAAAAAATAGCATGAGTAACGCTACCTATGCAGTACCATAGCCAAGTAGGTGAGCATGTATATATTGCCTACAATCATGATTACAGTTGATCCTGATGAAATCAGGCGACTTGGGAAGAGGTTTAAGAAGTTAGATCTGGACAATAACGGAGCATTGAGTGTGGATGAGTTCATGTCTCTTCCCGAGTTGCAGCAGAACCCCCTGGTTCAAAGAGTCATAGATGTGTTTGACAGAGATGGAAATGGGGAAGTAGACTTCAAAGGTTTGTCACTCTCTTTGTTTATATCCTTCGTGCAAACCAATATATTTCTGCTGTATGATCAGTCTGGTGTAGGTAGGTAGGGTGTTTGGAGTTGTCGTCTCATCATCATTCTACTACCACCATTATGATGGTGAGTGTTTATCTGTAGTGAGTATTAGCTCTAGTAGCTACTCATCACTTTATGTACTAGATCAGTGTATTTATTCCTAATGCCATGGTAGTTATCTTCTTTTTAGCGACCAAATCAGCAACAAATAGTTCTTTTATTCTTAATGTGAGAAAATATGTTTCTTATAAAGAAACAGCAACATGTTAAACAGAGCAGTTGAAAATGAATTTTAATTTTCTAGCTAGTTGGCCTACCATTACTCAAAGATATTTGGGCTAAAATTGTAATGCACTTTAAATAGAAGTTTTTTTAAACTCATGTTTAATGATTTTTTTTTTCAGAATTTATAGAGGGAGTGTCTCAGTTCAGTGTTAAAGGGGACAAATCATCAAAACTTCAGTGTAAGTCTAAACTTAACATAACACGATGAGCTAAGTGTAAGTCTAACCTTAACATTATAATAATGTTAGTGCAAAAACTGCTAGATGGCTTTATTTGCTCCCTATTAAAACTTTAACTCCAAAATGCAAGACTAGTGTTAGTTTCGTAAGCTTTCACTGTGTACTATCTCTATGCTTTATAATTATATATAATATATCTTAAAAACTTTGTTAAAAGTAAATGAGAAACATTTTTTATTTACTACTGTATGCTTTATAATTATATATAAATATGCATAATATATCCTTACCAGTTAGTAACTTTATTAAAAAAAATGATTAACATTTTTTATTTACTACTTTAGTCATATAGATCAATAAAGTAAATTTGTATTTCAGTTGTACCACTGTATCCATCTTCAGAGTTAATTACAATTAACTCTGTAGATGTATAGTAGTAAATGAAAAATATGTCTCATTTATTTTTATTAAATATGTATAATATATTTATATAAATAAGTTAAAAAAAAATTCCTCTTTTATATTTTTTCTGGCTGGCACCCATTTATAAACCATATTTACTCGTTAACATTTGTAATGTAAATGACAGGTAGCTCCTCAAATAAGTTCTATAAATAGTATAGTGTCAGTTGCTATTAGAATTGTCTCCCTCTAATTTCAGTCGCCTTCCGTATCTATGATATGGATAAGGACGGGTATATTTCTAATGGTGAGCTGTTCCAAGTGTTGAAAATGATGGTGGGGACAAATCTCAAGGATACTCAGCTCCAGCAAATAGTAGATAAAACTATTATCTTCGCAGACAAAGATGGTGACGGAAAGATATCGTTTGAGGAGTTTTGTGAGGTATGAAAATACTAGCCAATCAAATTTGTGTAGGTTTCAGGTATTTCTATGAGTGTGACTTGATAATAATAATTCTCTGGGTTTGACTTTAAGTGTGACTATAACTCTATGAATATGACTATGAGTATGACTCTATGACTATGAGTATGACTCTATGACTATGGGTATGACTCTATGACTATGAGTATGACTCTATGACTATGAGTATGACTATGAGTATGGCTCTATGAGTATGACTCTATGACTATGAGTATGGCTCTATGAGTATGACTCTATGACTATGAGTATGACTCTATGACTATGAGTGTGGGGTATACCAAGGAGAAGATGTATTAGTGTACTTTACTGGTTTCTATCAGTGAATTAGCGTCACATGAGGTTCTCATATATTCGACTTGACTGTGATTTATTGCAGTGTAATTATTAATCCACCAGCACCCTGTTTTAGCTTTTGTCATTTTACTATATGCCATGATATGTTTTTTTTTTTATATTTGCAACCGTTATTTTATGAAGCGAGCACCATATTAGATATTCTACCCTAGTCTAATATTGCTAAAACATTTTCAATTTAGAATAAAAATTTTCTGTTGAAAACTGTAATTTCTGTTTGAATTCTAGTGTTTTGTGGCTTGAAGTACGATTTGCTCAGCAAGCAGCAGATGAGGAACTCTCTTTAGCTGCAGTATTTCGTACCAGCTGTATATCATATATAATATTCTTTTCAGGTGGTTGGCAGCATGGACATACACAAGAAGATGGTGGTTGATGTGTAGCTTCCCCCTCCTTAATAATTTGATGAAATTAGTTGATATGAATATTACTTAGCCTCTGTTACTACTTTGCCTAATCGCAGTATAATTTTTGCTAACATGTTTTCGTTCAGTCTCGGTGTTCTATGCTGACTACGTCAGCCACTGATGTAGATCTATGCAGTCTTGCATTTATGGTCATGTCGTTATAAAGTTCTGCATTTCGAGTTTGGTTTCACATATCTACCAGCTTCTAAATTACCATATGTTTTTGAAAATGGTTTACAGGTTTAACACTGATATCTGTCATACATATTATTACTTAGATGCTTAGAATACCCACTTATTTTTTCTATGTAATATATTTTATGTTCTTAGATCCAATTAGTGAAGCAGTTATACCCCAGTAATGCCTTTTTGTTGATGTATGTTTCATTTTCGAGTTTATAATACTGTATCCTTGTTAACAACAGTTTCATAGTTTTATTTTCTTGGGTATCGTTGCTCTGTAAAAAGCCTGTGTTTCTTTGAAATGTTAATTTATGTCAGTCAACTCAGTGAAGCTTTATATTTATTTTTGTCATTTATGTGTGTAATGCAGCTTCACTGTTTATATTTAGTTGTTGTATTTTAAAGTGGAATTCTTTGCAATAAAATTAAAAAAATAACAATAAGCTTCTGTTGGGTAAATAAAGTTAAGCCTTTGCCTGCTGGCTGCTATATTAACTCAAATAAATTCAATAAATAAATTTAATAGAACCATTTTTGTACAAAACATTAAAAAATGTTATTTCTGCATTTTGAATTTGTCAATAATTTATAAAATTAGATTAGGAACCTAGTTCTTGGAATTGGTCTAGGTATAGTACCGGACTCGGGCCTCTCTTTTCAGGTAAGGTAGACATGCACTCTCATTATAACTAGACCATAACAAATATATTATACATGCAGAACATTACCAGGAGTGTACAAGTTACAACATCATTTTGCCCAGGCCTCATAGGTTATATCACCTATGCTTTCTGATGAGGTTTGTATATAAGTGTGACAACGCTTATTTTAGAAGAAATTTTTTCATAATTTAAAAATGTTTTGTAATTCAAGCATTCTGATTCCAAAGTTGTAGGTCGTGTTATTCAATAGGTATACCGTATACAATGCCAAAAATACATACACATGCAGGCAGTTAATAGGTAGCTGTTGTGTTGAATTTTTAAAGTTAGTGCCAAGAGTCAGGGCATGTAGGGTGGGCCATATAATTGGATGTGTCTCAAACAATGAATTGGAAGATTTATATTATAATAATATTGTTGTAACTTGTATTCCATTCAATGATCTCAAATCTATAGTGTTAATCCCAATCAGCATTAAAATAAAGATTGTAATTGGTTGCCGATGTGGTATCTTAGTCATCTGAACAAACGCGAATCCACTATTATCGCTTCTCTGATAAAAAAAACCCTGTTCAAAAAAACCAACCAAATCACAATTACTATTAGTATTACTATTACTTATTACTATTAGTATTGGTATTATTTTAGTAATTACTTCAACAATTAAAATCGCAATATGAATATCAAATTCAATAAGGAATAATGATGTGTTTAATCTCAATCACTTTAGCTGGACGTTATAATTCAAGTCACTTTGATAAATACTGATATCGCTCAACTCCTCTTGAAGTTACTTGGTTTTACTATTTTAATTAATAAATTTAGACCTTTACTTTTGGTTTTACTTTTAGTATTAACCATTTAAATTTAATTCTATTGTTTTAATCATTAATTAGAAGCAACTACTAAAACTAGGTCTAGTAATCGTGCCTTTAAAATACCTTGGAAGATAACAAACACTCAAGGGTGCTAAACTTCTACTTTTAGTTTTATGGCAGTTAACTGTTAAACTTAATGTGATGCTCATACTCATAGGAATGCTTCAATTTGATAGTGATACTGATAAGTGATAAGGCCTAAAGTGTGCAATATTTTTTGTCTGCAATTTAATGAGTGATCAATTATTATGTGTAAACTATCATGTGTAAATTATTATGTGTTTTGTTTGCTAATTTATTTTCTTTCTCAAACTTTCTGGATCTATGCCATGCACAGTTTTTTTAAATCTATGAACTTGGATCTTTTTATTGTAATGTCTTGAATTTTTTGCACTTAGCATCTTGGAGCTTATATCTGTATATATTTATTTTATAATAATTTATAGCTGCCAGCAATATATAATTCATGAGTGCAGTAGCCATAACCAATGGCATTGTTTCAATATAAATTGTGCATCTAACCACGCTAACCAAGTCAAGTTCTCTGGTAGACAAAAAGTCTCTAAGTCAAGTTGATGAATGACTTGCCTTGTACCTATTTAAAAAGATACATACAATCAATAGAAGTTGAAACATAGTTACATACACTTAGCACGTAGATGAAAAGAATAAATTTTTAGTTTCCGGTCTAGCCCATTTAAAAAGATATATGTTTAATAATTAAATTAAAAATAAGTTTGCTTTTAATTATTAATGGTCATTGAATTACAATATAATCATTAAGTATCTCTAATGACATTCAAATTTTGGTCAATTACTGAAATGCTCATCTAAATACTTGTTAGAAATGTCAGAAACTAGACTATGGAATTTGGTTCTTTGATTCATGAAAGATTTTGAGGGCTTGTATGGGTCAATCTTTATTGTCAAATCAATGATTTTACTGAACTGACTCAAGTGAAGGAATTTCCAGCACTCCCGCTAGCAAAGCTTTAAGTCAGCCATATTACTTGGACCTACCTCTGCCAGTAATTTTTCAGAATTGTTATAAATATGAAAGCTTAATCTGGAATCATAAGTATTATTAGAATAAAATTTGAAGTAATATTTCTGTGGCTTGCCAAGCAGGTGTAATAGAAAGTCTCAGTCACAATTGGAAATATAAAAAATAATAAGGTTACATAAAAATAATATTAGGCAAATGTCAAATTTACAAGCCATTTAATCTATAAATATTGCTACCATTGATTTTAATCAAATGTAATTCTACACCACTATGCTATGCTAAGTTTCTGAGAACATTTGGAAAGAGTCTATGCATTCTAGCTTTGATAATTATTTTGCCTCATTTCATGAAATTAATTTCTATTTGTATCTATCTGGTAGCGTAACTCACTTGAGAATTTTATGACTGTGTTTTGTAACATTTTCAGCAATCTACTATGTAGATGCAGCTAATTCATTGGGGAGCTCTTAAACCCATTTCCAGCAAGTCAGACAACATGTATGTTAGTTAGGGTCTTCGGCAATATGGTATATGATTTCATCTTGTTTTCTCGTGGGGTTTAGTATTCAAAATTCTTGAGCATCAATACCCGTAGTTTTGCTGCCTAAAATCAGGTCAACGAAATGTTGACATTAATGGCAGCAGTAATGCATGACTTAGGCCATAGTTATGTGTTTTGCATGGTATTGTTAATGTTTTTAACAATTGAACTCTTGTGTGCTGATTTCTTTCTCCTGGCATTTTCACTGGGTCCCCTGAGACAATGGTTATTGCCTCAGCCATCCCACTGAGCTTTCATGACGTTGTAGATTCAAATTCCTGCTCTCTGAATGTGTGGTTAATGGAAGATCATTTCCTTTCTACACATGCTACTTGGGTATCTCTAGTTGAAGGTATCTTATCTATTTCAGTGCCAACAGGATTTAGTTTCTCTACTTGCTGTCTAATACATTTCTATTATTCAGTTGCATTTTTAGATACATAAATTGAAGTTGTTGCCAAAAACCAAGTTGAGCAAATTTTACCTTCGAAATGTTCTGTGGTATCACTATAATGATAAACTTTATTTTACCCACCTTCTGACATTTAGATGCCTCATAGATTGCTCTTCTAGTACCCATTCTTCTGTTTAAATCAAACATCTTCATATGTTTCAATTTGTTTTTACTTGAAAACCATAAATATATTGTGTAAGCTTTCATAATTTGTTTTAACCATAAATTTAAAAATACGAAAAATTTTGCAGATTAGAATAAATTTATACATTTTCAAGTAATGAAAGTGCTTTCACCATGTTTATTTCCTAAAGTTTGAGCACAATGTGTTTTGTTTGTCAAATTTGCAGGCTATAAAATCTATACATATGTAGTTTTGTTCAATGATTAATTCTAATGGAATTTTTAATAAATGTTTTAGACTATTTGATCAAGAAATCATCTGACATCGACACTGTGTTACTGTTCTCTTTACACGGTGATCTTATTCACTCTTTTGGCTGCAGCTTTAATATCTCACAGGTATCAATATTCTGTATCTCCAAAACTCTTTTCCAACTTGTGAATATCCACTGATTGAGATTTCCTTCAACTTGTTAGGTCAGGTTTTTGATGTTAGGAATGATTCTATGATTAATAGCTATGAGCCTTAAATAGTTTCTTTGGCAATAAAAAATATCACATCAAGTTTTATAGGTGTTTCTCTTCTATTTTTGTGTAGGAAGAATTCGGACAGGTAAAAGCTTTGCTGACTACAAACACAACGGAAAGTCAATTTGTCTGGCAGCATACTAAATACACAGTAGTCAACAGAGCTAGCTGTTCAAAGTGAGTTTTCATTAATGGCTGAAATATTGGTATCTAGTTTTCATAGATCAAATAACCAAAGAGTGAGTACATGGGCACTTTAGAGGCCCATTAACTGCATCTGTACATCTTTAGTTTGGTTTATTTCTAAAGATTTTTGTTGCAATGGAAATGGCTTGTCATTTCAGCGGCTTTTATATATTTGCTAAAATTGTAAATAATGTCTTCCAACCCCATTATGCAGCATCACTGGAAAAGATTGTAAAGTGTGTCTCAATTCTACAGGATTGCTTATTACCTCCTACCCGCATGCCTAACAAATCATCTCTTTCTAATTAAACTATCTCTAGATTCTGCACTTACTGATCTGTGTATTCAGTTTGCTCTGTCTGCTGTAGTTTGTACGCCACGAGTCATAGGAGGCAGTCTGGTGTCTCTGTCCATCTACTAGATCAGGCCATTCTCTGCTGTATTCACAACAAGAAGGTTGTACCCTCTGGCTTCTGTGAAACTGCCTTTCGGTTTGCTAGCTTACTTTCCTCACCGTGACAGACAAAAATGAGCTCTTCGTCTCAGGGCAACGTGGTAAGTTTTCCAGCATGTACTGTCTGCCAGATATTCAGGAGTGCGCTAGTATCTATGCATGTGCATGACCATGTTATTTGTTTTACCGGTAAAACTCAATTGTTCAGCAGAAATATTTTGTAAGGAGTGTATTTTGTGTCATGTTGAAGTTTTGTAACATCATCAACTAAGTACTTAAGATAAAACTGTGCCAAGCAGTCTTTCTACCATTACTGATGGTTTATTAAACACATTTGTTCCCTACATCAATTTAGACTATCTCTAAGTTTGCATATACTTATTCTAGAATCATATTATCATTAGCATCTTCACCTTGACCTTCACCATTTGTCTTACTCCAGGTAGATGATAATGACCTTGACCCGGTAGAGTCTAGCTTACAGCGGATTCGCTGTTTAGAGAAGCACTGGGCGGTACAAGAGTGCTATGCTGATCATAAAGATTGGCGAAAATGTCAAACTGAAGTTAAAGACTTTAAAGACTGTGTTAGCAAGTCTAAAAAAGTTGATTCGCCTAATTCTTCTGCGAAACACTGACAGTGTGTTTTTTCCGGAGGTGAACTTGTGTGTTCTGGTAGTTGTATAATCTAGCTCAATTTGAAAATGTGTAGTGTGAAGTTTGAAATCATGTTAAAAGATGTGATGGCATTTAAACACAACTATGCAATGCTAATTTTGGTGATCAATAACCTTCACAGTGATCAATAGGCAGCAATTGGTTGAATTCAATAAATGTCTTTCCACAATTGGTAAGCCTCACTGTTTCCAGTACTTATTGATGATATTGAATAAGTTTGTAATAGAATTGGTTATTGTGGTTTCTATGGTTACTATTGTGAACTGTGTCTAACTCAAGCTAAATTTGTTTTACTGTTTGCTGTGCTATAAATATTACAAGCAAAAGTTTCATGTTTCTATTTTAAAATATGCATATCTCTATATTAAAATAAATTTGTTTGTTTATTGAGAAAAAACTGTCCCATTTATTCTTATTTAATTCTCTCATACCAAATGAAAACTTATGTGAAGCCTTTCTCCATAACACCAGTCTTTAAGTTCACTTTAACTGTCATTTCTGAGCTCAAAACCAACATGCAAGCATTAGTCTCACAATAGACACACAAGTGCTGTTATGTAATCCCAATATGAGACCACAAGCGTTACAAGCAGCAAAAAGTATAAAATCTATTCGTTATGCGACTCCTTTAACCACAGTATTTAAGCATTTTAATTTTGAAAAATGAACCTGATTTTGCATTTTTTTCGGAGAAAGTAATATAATTATGGCTTGCAATAAACAATTGGATGAAATAAATTAACCTATAAAATTGTCTCAATTGCATGTAACATCTCAAATGCTAGAAACTTAAATTCCTCATATCCGTTAGTTTATATTTTTGGCTAATAAAACAAATAAATATGCTAAAATTATCTATTTTCTTGGTCTACCTTAATATGAGCATCTAAGGTAAAGTTTCAGAGAACGTTTTCAAGTATCACATGATGTGCTAATGCAGATTTCCAATCTGACGTATAGTGATCAATATGTAGTTGTTGTTTAATAATGCAGTTATATAACATGCTGTAAGCTCACTCTAAATAGACCTCAGGGTATATAAAAAGGTATATAAGGGCTTGAAAACGCAAACCTCTCTCACATTCCATGTATTATAGTCGCCGAGAGATGGCCTCCGTAATAAACGTGACCAGATATAATGTGGCTAATTCAGATAATGTGACCAACTTTCCATTGAATTTACAAGATTATTTGACAGACTATATATTGGGTAAGTAAACATTAATATTATCTTAATTGTGGTAATATATTTGAAAAGTCTGGGGGTGGAAGTAAAGTGTTGAATTTTTGTGAATTATTTGGGTTCATCATAGAGTAGATACGGTAACTCTCTTATTATGATGCACTGAGAGCATCATATATTACATACACACAGCTTTACCATAGCATTCATTGCATTTTCTCATGATCTTGTATGCTAATGAAGCTGATCACTGCCAGTTCTCTTCATAGATTACATATAATTACAATATACTCTTGTTACTCCCATGCTATGAGATATTTTATAGTTCAGTTAAGTGTCAATAAAAATATTGATGGGGTTAATAATATCAGCTAAAGTTGCTGAGAAGTTACATGCTGTATCAACCTTTCATGTTGAGAGTAAAAAGAGGCACTCTAAACGGTCAGCTAAGTTTCAACAGTAAACAATCACTACATTTTTGTGGCCAGGAATACCATAAGCTCAAACTGACTTACTATATCATTATTAGTTAGTATCTAGGATATTGGTTAGCTTAGATAAATATTTGAATTTAGAACTTTGTTAAAAGTTAGTGATAGCAGCAAACTAACTGTATTTGTTTTATAAATATATTCGCTCATTATAGTGCATTAAAACTTATAGAATCTGTAACTCATTGATGGGCAGTGGCCATGCTATTTGTATATAAGATAAGAGAAGACTAGCCAACAATCAACAATTTCAATTAGCTCAAAGTTAAAAAAGGCCATGTTTTTGATTTCAAATAATAATAACTTATTAATAACTTATTAAATTGGTAACTTAAAATGTGTTGTGTGTCTGAAAATTAAAAGCTTAAAGTTTCTAAATTCTGTCATTCAACTTCAAACATACTTTTGAATGAACAATTAGGCTTCAAAACTTCACTTTCAAAACTTATATTCTGGTCTTTGAAAAGAATTCTTATGTAATTCTGCATCAGTTCCTTAAAATATATATATTAACAATACATTGAAACTTTCCATATGGAGGCTATTTTAAACAACTGCATACCTACACTATACAGTGTTTAAGACACGATATTTACATGGTTGTCAGCATACTCCTTGTGTTCCAGGACTTCTGCTCTTATGTCTGATGCCCCTGGGGGTGGCAGCTAATGCTACTACTATATACCTCTTCACCTCAAAAAGCAGGCGACACCTTCACACCAGGACTACATTTCTTCTGCGTAGCTTAGCTCTGAGTGATGGAGTTATGGCCCTTGTAGGCAGCAGTATGTTCAGTATTAGCTGTCTAAACCATGCATGGATATTTGGTAACGTAGGTGCGTTTTTAATTTACTTGAAACATAATATTATTATAGCCCATGAGCTCAATATAAATATTTGATGTGTGACTTTAAAAATAGAAATATAGATTTCAGAGGCACATTGTCGGTCAGGGAATGAAATTGGTATTGATGATAACCACTAGGACACAGTGCCCTATAGAATATTCTAGAAACTAGGTGTAAGTGCTCCCATGGGTATTTCATTTTCAATTATTGCATTAAAATTGTATCATGGAAACTCAAAATTATTTCTCTTGCAAGTAGTTTTTATAGAGCTGCAAGGTTTTTTGTCAATACAATTCATCTCATTAAACCAGTAAACTTATATAAGTATTGTAAAAGGAGTTGAATGCAATAACTATGTAGATGGAATCTGTTGAAATATAATATGTAAATGAAGAGTTTGGTATCAGAAAATTCTAAATGATTTGTAACTTTGCTTTTTATTTAAAAAGAAAAAACAACTTATTCGCTATAGTCAACTTAGAGTAGACATTGCATATTATATCAATTACAAACCTAAGTTCTGATATAGCTCAGAAGGTTGTTTAGCAATAAAAGATAGACTAATATATTGACTTCTCAGATCCTATTTTGAGGTTCTATCTATGGCAGTGTCAAGTTTAATTTTAGTCTAAAATAGCAAGGTTACCTGCCACAGGTGCAGTAGCATAGTGCATTTGATAAACTTATTATTACAAAATCATTCTGAATTTCACAAAAAGATTTTGTGCATGACTGATTACTCACAATAGAATTGATTGTTTTTCAGTCCCTGTAGAACCCAATTTATTAATTTTTTATTACAGACAAAAATTGTTATGTAAGTAAATCTGCATATATTTTTTCAAATTTACTGCTTGAGGCTTCAAAAATAAAATAGTTGAACTATAATTGAAAACTGAAATGAATATTTTATGCTTGTAACTGCATACACAATTAAATATAAACATTTAGTCCTCTAGGACACTGCAGAGACTGGTTATTAGGAGACTGCAGAGACTGGTTGCAGTCTCATGGTCTGCGTACACTGTTACAGGCTGCAAGTTCCATGGCATGATAATGTTCTGGTGTGGGGTGACCTCAATAGCCCACCTCTGCGTTATATCCATAGAACGCTGTGTGACCATGAGCAACCCAATGTGGTCGGTCGCAAACCGAGGAAAAATACCTCTATATGTTGGAGCTATGGTCATCTTCTGCTGGGCTTTTGGGCTATTCTGGGCAGTTCTTCCTCTAGTAGGTAAGACAACTACCATCTTGGCAGGAAATGGTATATAGATTTGAAGTGTTTGAATGTCCTGACACTGCATTGCAGTGCTTCAAGCCATTGATTAGGCCTAGGAACGTTAAATTCATTATTTATACTCACTGCAAGCATAAAGGAATTATTATTTAATTGTTAATTAAAGATGAAAATGAGTGCCATTAATTGTATCTAAACATAAAAAATTTAACTTTGACAGCTAAAATATTTTTTATTAAGTGGCTTGTCAATATTGAAATTTAATTTTTGAAGTAATTTATATTGATTTAGGGATTGCATACAATGTGCATTTAGCTGTTACGTAGTTTATCACAATATATATGCAGCTCTATACATATAATAACGAATGTATTTAGTTATTTCAAGCAATACAACATGCAGTACATTTATTTAATGTTACCTCATACTTGTATGTTATATGCAGGTAAATTAGTGGCGGTTATCTTAAACACCAACTTGTAGTTGGTCCATGATTTGTAGCAAATTTTAATATTATATTTAAAGGATTGCTCTATCTTGTCTAATAAATGGCCATTTAGGTCAAACACACATAATATTGTGTTTTTCTAAGCATGCATTGACAAAAAGCATTTGACCAAAGGTAGAAAAAGTTAGTTGAAGTTGAGGGTGTAGATTGGTAACAGTCAAAACGCCGATTTTGAAATGAGCTGGGAACTGTGACGTAACAGCGCCAGCATTCCTGCTGGTCACGTGACTATACAAATGAATAACTATAGAAATATGACTGTGAGATGTGATCTTTCAGCTCGTAATTTGTATATTTATAGAAGTGCAAATGTGAATTATCTCAATCTATAGTTTTTTGACATGTTAAATAACATGTATGTGATAACATTAGGCCATATTTTGCTTGTAAACATAGAAAAAAGCATTGCAAAAACATGCATTCTTTAGGATGAATGCCTGCGATCGATCTAAACTAGGTCAGATTGTGCAATATTACGGGCGCACCAAAGCTGACCTATATAGCGCACTGTAACTGCTTGAGCGTTATTGGTTGATGTTGCGCTCAGCAACCTTGAATACTAGCGTTATAGTTAGCACGTGCAGCATAGTTACTGGCGTTCACACGTCACGTATTAGGCTATTCTTTTTCATGGCTGAAAATTTTACCTCCCTCAAAATTGGAATTTTGAAAAGCTGTTTTCTAGGCATATATCCCTTTGCAAAGTCACAATTGTTTGCATACACATTAGATTATAGTTCATAATTATAATGTGATTGTAATAAACTAAGATAGAGTAATCTTTTAATATTATTATTATATTGTATATAGAAGAGATTATTTATACCATATAGTGATAAAAGTCTTATATAAATATAGGCTTATAAAATATTTGAAGAATAAAAAACATCCTTATTACATAAATTTCACTCTAAGAATATCTGAAATGGCCTCAGGCAATTAATTAACCGTCCTAAAACACTGTAGTTAAAAATTTAATATATCGCTGACAATTTATCTTTTTTACAATAGCTACGGCATAGTGATAGCCTGCTTACTAATTTCTTTCTATATACCCTGACCACATGTGTTACATACCAGTAATAATTTTACTATATTAACAATATTGAATACAAGTTTGTCTTTGTTCAGGAGTCCAGAGTTACAGTCTTGAGGGGCGTGTGTCTTGCTCCCTCAACTGGTCCAACAGAGATGTCAACTACATAGCCTACAACACGGCTATATTCATCTTCGTGTTCTTCATTCCTGTGGTTATCATCATATGTGGCAACTTGACTATGTACAGAGTGGTAATTATACTTTTTGAGATATACCTGTGCAACTTGTAGTTAGAACTCGCACTGTATATAGTATAGTATGAATGGAATAACACCCCACCCGTAAGTTTACACTCTTGCAGGGCCAACTGGCTTAGCCGTTATAACACCACCAGGTGAATCCTGATAAGGAGGCTGCATGGTGAGGCACATGCAATTTCTAATACGGCTAAACTATCTTAGACGTTACTTTAGCATTGTCCTGCACTGGCCATTGAATAGCATCAAATCCTAATTTCACACATATCACTTTAACAAATCCTCCAAACCAATTTGCCGGTGTTATTTCTAGAAGCCACCAGGAAGACCAATGCTAATACCGCTTGTTGGCTAGTTGAATTGTATTTAGAGTTTTTGTCAAATGATTTATTGCTGATATTTTTACATAAACAAATCTGTAGATAAATTACCACCCACAGGCCATGACGATGGCCTGTGGGTTGTAATTTATGTACTTTATCTCGTTTTCTTGACAAACTGAGTAATTTGCAAGCTTGGTTTTGAATTAGTACTTTCTGAATTAAATGAGAAAATATTGCAAATTTTGTTTGTTTGTGTTTTACCATTGCAATAACAAAATATTGAAACTAAATACAATTAACACACACACACACACACAAGCACACAAGCACACAAGCACACAAGCACACACGCACACACACACACACACACACACACACACACACACACACACACACACACACACACATACACACATCACATGCACACACACGCACACGCACGCATGCACACGCATGCACACGCATGCACACGCACACATATAATATGTATATAATGTGTAGGTGAAGAAATCTCTTATGATGAATGGTAGTAATGCTATGCAGAAACAAAACCAGAAAACAGAGTCCCAGTTGACACGCACCATCATTCTCTCTACAAGTAAGATACTTTAAACATAAAGCTAACATTTGACTCACTCCGCACCTTTTTTATTAAAGGAGAAATTTCGCTTTATCTGTTAGCAAACTCAATATACAGGGGTAGCTCATTAAGAATTCTAGATCTTCTGATAATTTTCAATTTTATTGATTTGTTTTATCATGTTTATATAAGAATAAAGCAGCCAGAAACCCATGAATGACACACATAGACTGGTTGTATAATATAATGCTGAAGTGTAGACTGTAGGAGCAGACTGAGTATAATCAAAGCCGTGGCTGGTTGATGTGCTATTGTGTATATTTCATACTGCAGGGCTATTTCACTACGATGTAGTCTCATTAACTAATTACTTAGTTATTGTAAAGTTGTTCCATCAACAGACCAATATACTGAATATCATTTTATTTTGATGAGAGCTAAAGCTAAAGTTGGTTAATTGGGCTTACAAAATGCTGCTACACAAACTCTAGTTTTAATGTTCTTGATTAGAGCAATGAATTCACCATCTCCATTTCATATATACTTCATCACACTGTAATTTGTAGTATTTTATTTAATGGCATGGTCTCCGTATGCTTCTATTGCTATGTGGGCGTCTTTTGGCAACTCGAAGGCCATACCTCCGAACCTCATCACGTGGCTTGCCTTTCTGGCCAAAACATCTTTTGTGTTCAACCCGATAATATACATGAGCAATAATGAACAGTACAGGTTGGTGACTTACATGGAGCTTTTACATACTGAAATTAATCCTTATTGTCAAATTGTTGTTGAAGCTTTTTACTATCTTCTCGAAAAGCATTATTTTAATTCAGAAATGTGACGTAATAGTGAATGCATGTACTAAGGTGGAAGAGGTGAAATGCCAACCCATAAAAAGAGTAGACTAAATCATTTATTTATAGTTCTATAGTTGTCTACCTTTTTCTAAAGCATTCCCAAGAGAATTCCTTATTGCATGCAGGAAAACAAAAATATAGTAAAGGTGATTTATTTACTATTAATAGAACCTATAAATGTTTAACAAGTTGTCAACCACTGAGACAGTTTAGTTTTAAAGAATACACTCTATGAATAATAAATGGCATTCCTCTAAAGTATAAGGTTTTCAATATATTTAAAAGAGGCTATTGAGACATGAGAAGACCTCTTCACTTGCGCCAAGCTAATTTGACTTGCAACTTTTATACAATTATCTTATTTAATTGCCATAGCAATTCTTTAAGAATATAACTTAATGAGCCTGTGCCATATATGGTATTGCCATGATATTGCCATGAAATTACATTTATCCCTAACTAAATTATATCAACAGGAGAATAACAATATATTGCTCTAAATGGGTTCCTTGCAAGCTGAGATAACCTTTACTTATAAAAACAGTTTGCAATGAAATGAGATTCTAAATATTTAGTCTTATCACAGCTCAAAGCTGTAATAAAACTTAGTTTAGAGCTTTATTTATAATTTTATAAAAAAAATTCACTTCACAAAAGCTATGTATATCTTTAAAAAGGTTGATTATTATTAAAAAAGACTTTATATATACACTTTTAGTTAATAGTTTATATAGCAGTTGTCTGTCCAATAAGCTGTGATAAACTATACACTATACAGGGTAGCATTAGAACAATGATAAAATATGTATGTACTTTGTAGAAAAGAAATATGCAAACTGATACTGAAAAGAAACTGGCTGAACAAATGCTGGAAAGATCGACTTAGAAGGGCTTCTACATTAGGGTCTGGAACAGGTAGCTTACTGTAGCATGTGGCTGCCTTCGTTACTTCCTGTATTTTCTGTGTTTACTGTTGTTACTATGGAGATCATCGGGTTTACTGTAACAATTGAAACATAGATTCAAGATGGGCAGCTTACTCTTTAAACAGCCCCCCTCTCCCTATCATTACAAAATCTACACAGCTTATTATTAGTCTGCCCAATTACAACAAATAATAACATAAAAACTATAAAACACTTGATAAAATAAACTAATAGTAGCATGGCATTTTAGCAGTTGAAAGTTTCTCTATAACTTAGTATTGCCATCAACGACTATCTTGTATATTGTAGATAAAATGAACACAGCACAAGAAGATTTGCAATCACCAACTACATTGAAATGTAAAACAGCGGCCTATGAATACTCAGTAAGCCCACCGGATTCCTCCAATAATGTCGAAGTCAAACAAGAAACACTCTCCTTACTAAATCATGCAACACTAAGTCTGTCAGGGGTGCATAACTCTAAAAGTGCCGTGCTGTACACTAGTCAACAGCTGTAATTCTCAGCAATAAAATTATATTTGTATAAATTCCTTGTTTGTGCATCTAGAACAATGTATATACAGTCATTTATGTGCAAAATTATTTTGTACTTATGCAATGTCTATAAAAGTTTTATTATCACTGGATGCAATTGATTAAGAAAATATATAACCATTATGCATGTTTATATGATTTATATTATACAGAATTTTGTCCTGTGTAAAACAAATGCGGTTATGTAAAGTATTTATGAAAAAAATTAAAATATTTGTTAATGATTTTTAAAGAAATTATTATCCAGGGTAAAATGTAATTATGGTAGTTTTTTGTCCAAGGTATTAGAAAGATAAACTTGTTGGTTTATAATTTATATATTTACCATGCAATTCAATGTATATAAAATGAAGATATAAATTTGATATAAATAGCTTTCATTAATGCTTTGTAGCAATGATTGCAATTTTTTTCTAAATAGAATATGTACTCTCTGTTAAATACATGGCTTAAAAGTTTGCACTTTCAATTGTGTTTATAAACAAACGTAATTTTATAATGTCAAACATTTTTTTGATCTGGCTTTAATTGAATGTAGACTATCATTTTTGTAACATATGGCAGTATTTTATTTGTAATTTATTATAAGTTAAATATATTTAAATTTAAGTGTATTTGAATAATATTATAATTTATAGTATGCAGCAGTCACAACTGAATTGATTTCAGTTTTCATCTAAAGCTGGAGGGGGGGGGGAGGAGGCTGTTGCAACAATTCAATGTAAAATTCAGCAAAACACCACAAATATAGAGTTAGCTGAATGACCAGGAATATTGAGTAAGATGTATACCCATTCTTACACACCTGTCACAGTCCATTATAGTGTTGAGTCGTATTGTCTTCTGTATGACATCATCAGTCTTGAGATCTACAGCTGCAGTAGCCTCATCCATTATCAATATCTTTGTTTTACGGAGAAGAGCTTGTGCCAAGCATAACAACTGTCTTTTGACCAGGACTCAGCAAAGATGCAATCATGGGGAATTTCTTTACAACATCTTCATAGTCACCAACTTTATTAGTCTCTTTTTAGAATACATTTCCTGTTTGTTGTTTATTACAAGGCACCACTTGCTATGTTTGAACCCAACAAACAGACTGCAGTTAGACATTCCCACTCTTTACAGAACAGAAAGACATCTGAACATGGTGATGCAGACTAGTTTAGTCGGTTGTGCGCGGAAGCACTGTTGAGGGGGGGGGGAGGAGGCCATGCAACTAATTTCGGAGTTCAAAAGTAAGGAAGTACCACAGAAGGGTGAGGAAAAAGCGAAGAGAGCAAGCTGCAACAAGAATTAATTCCTAATTGCTAAACACCAAAAAGGCATTACCATTGTCGATATGAAATAGATGCTTTCTATCTCTATAGAAACTGGGAAAGCTAATAATAGTATTATTATTTTATTGGTTATAATAATTGAGAAAAATGAACATAAATGCCTAAAAGCAACGAAATAAATCTATTGGTTAATTTTGAAATGCCTGAAACCACAAAATAATTTTAAAAATGTGTAATATTCATACAATGTTATGTTGAAGCTGCAGCCTCAACATAAACTTATGACAATTGAGCATTGTTCTAATTATTTTGTGGTATCACGAATAATTGCTATGAGCAAAAAATTCTTGACTAAAATTGTTATCCAATAAGATGATTATAAGTTAGCGATGAAGCCATTACCGGCCAATTAAAAAGTTTCGATTGTCTTCCGATTGTTCTTTTTCGTATAAAAGGAAGCAGATTTTGATGAAAAATCAGTCGAGCTTAATTGTCAAAACCATACCTACAGCTAGAAAGACTACAGAGAAACAATTTAAAAGATGTCCGAAGTAACTACAGAAATTCAGCCCAGTATGATACCAGTGATAAGGGAGGAGAGTCAATTGGACTGGAAATCACACCAAAACAGCGAAGACATGTACGTTATTGTCCCAGATAGAAGGCCACCGTCGGACATAGACCATTATAGTAAGTAGATTTTATGTTTATAATATTAGTTGTTGTATTCAAACCAAATTCATTATACATGGTGTGGCCCCAGACTGCATTTAAAATAAGAAATGCCGCAAATAATTCAATAAATTTATATATAGACTGTATATAATTCTCTTGGCCCAAGCATACGTATTTAACTTGTTTCATTGGGCTTAAAGAGTTTAGCTGCAGTGCTGTAATATGCACTATTTTTTTTTAGTGGATTCCACAGAAAACCTAAAGGATAAGATTTGGTCATTAAACCATAATGGTAAGTATTCAAGACATTTCAAAACTAACAGCACTGAACATGCCATGGCACAACCATCACGCTAACTACAGAGTATGTTGATATGAATATTCACATTTAAACATGTACAGTATTTCCCAGAGATAACACTCCATGATTTTGTGATCTTGCAGATACCCATATGGATGCGGTGGCGAATGCCACAGTGCAGGCAATCAAGAAGCGTTACCTGCACTGGAGATTGTGGGAAGAAGGAAGACTGGTGTACCCTCTGAAAATGAGAGATCAGCTCCTAAACATGAGTCACCACACCAGACAGGGTACACCAGTCTGGTGTCTTCCCACAACAGTGGGTAAGTCAATAGTTATGTTGTTGAGATACCAAGCTGATAGGAACATGCTAACAAAGTAACAGCACTTGTATGTATTAGATCGATAACAAATGCACGAGAGGAAAATATTGTAGTATGTCACCATGCTCAAATATTCATGTAGTATTCGTATTAGTACTATGTTAGTATACTGTTAGTGTATCAACTGTGTATCTCAATATTTGTAGAAGTGGTTGAAACAGCCCAAGCTGTCACAAGATCTATCGAGCAGGGTGGCCGGCTGAGACGAGCAGATGTAAGGCAGTGGCAGACCCATGAAGTAAGTATAAGAGTATGCTATTATCTTCTGCATATCTTATATCACTGCTCACTCGCTACTTCGTTTTGTTTTATCATACTTTTGCACCTTGTAGTAATTTGATTAATTTATTTACAGGAATACAGCACACTAAAAAAAGTGGGTATTTGTGCTGCTGTGGGTCTAGCTGCCACTGCCTTAGGGTATGCTGCCTATAAAACATTCTTTTGAGCAGCATACCCGCTCGTCTCAGCCCAGAAGATCTTGGTCACCCTGCGGGCAACCACTTCCACCGGCATTCGTCACCGCGAAATATATTTGTTATTTATTGTTATGTTTTTTTTGGTAAATAAAAACTTTTTGTCCATGTTCAATGAATGGTTTTGTATTGTACAAAAAATGAAACGGCATTTAAAAAATAATTGCATTCAAATTCCATTCCATATTCCAAATCAAAATAATATTACCTGAAATAAAGTAGCACTGTTTGTGAGCATGGTAACAAGCATATTATATATTTGACGCTGTCATTGGTCCATTTGGTCAATAAATCAACAATAATGTAAATCTCCCCAAAAGTAATCAACATTACAGGAGTGTTGACCATCAAACAGAATAAAATGGAATAATAAGCAAAGCCAGCAGCACAATTGTGCATTAATTCTCTTGCAACTGAGAAACACAGACTCAAAAACCACACTACAGTGTTGTATAAATCCCAGTGCAACGTCTTGTTAGTATTGTATTATAATGTATAATCTCTTAGGATCCATATAACATGTACAGGTAGAATGTAGAGACATATAACTTCACACAGTTTACAAGTGAACTTCTCGTCCCAAGTCACATTTATATAAGTAAGCATATTATTTTACTATTCTTACAATACCAAAATGCATTTTAGACATCTGCATAGAGAATAGGTGTTACAAAAGACAATTTATGTCATGACATTACCTGATGTTTATTGATGGGAAATAACAAAAATAATACAAGGAAAAAATAATAGAAGTCAAGTACCCCAAACAACAAAACTGTTGAAAAATTTGTCTAGTAACATTTTTCAAAAATAAGCATTGCCTAATATAATAGAACTCACAATAAGTAAAGATAAGATTGCCTAAACAATTGTACACTAGATGGGTGATCCTTGGGAGCAAGAACCTGCGGATAAATCAGAACTGACAAAATATCTCATAGCATGAGAGTAACAGGAGTATATTGTAATTTATATGTAATCTATGGAGAGAACTGGCAGTGATGAGCTTCATTAGCATACAAGATTATGAAAAAATGAAATGAATGCTATGATAAACCTGCTCACAGGCGACAAGCACCTGCTCACAGGCGACAAGCACCTGCTCACAGGCGACAAGCACCTGCTCAAAGGGGACAAGCACTTGCTCACAGGCGACAAGCACCTGCTCACAGGCGACAAGCACCTGCTCACAGGCGACAAGCACCTGCTCACAGGTGACAAGCACTCACAATAAGTAAAGATAATATTGCCTAAAGTCCTAAAAAATTGTACATATGTGATCCTTGGGAACAAGAGCCTGCGGATAAATCTCTCCTTCCAGACTGACATAATCGGATGAGAAGGCGACAAGCACCTGCTCACAGGTGACAAACACCTGCTCACAGGTGACAAGCACCTGCTCACAGATGACAAGCACCTGGTCACAGATGACAAGCACCTGCTCACAGATGACAAGCATCTGCTCACAGATGTCAGGATATAAACTATTCAACTAGCCCAGCATCCTTAGCCATTCCATAGAAAATACTCTCCTTGTTGTCCAATAATGACTTGGGAGAGTCAAACTCAGCTATACTTCCTTTACTCATCACCAGTATTCTGTGAATATTATTACAGTAAGCAGTTATATTCAGTTACATACACCAGGAATATAGAGTAAGCTGAATGACCAGGAATATTGAGTAAGATGTATACCCATGCTTACACACCTGTCACAGTCCATTATAGTGTTGAGTCTGTGTGCAATAGTAAGAATAGTGCAGTCAGCAAATTCACTTCGTATTGTCTTCTGTATGACATCATCAGTCTTGAGATCCACAGCTGCAGTAGCCTCATCCATTATCAATATCTTTGTTTTACGGAGAAGAGCTCGTGCCAAGCATATCAACTGTCTTTGGCCAACACTAACCAATAAAAAACAACAGCTGTATATTATACATGTGCAGAGTATTAGCTTGTGTTCCATTACATTACAGAGTTTAGGAAGCAACAGCATTCACAGAAGAGGAAAACCACCACTAACATGTGATCATCTTTTTGTTTGACCAGCTCTTACCAACATATCTACCATTTAGATTTTGTTATTTGCTATACAAATTAAGCACATCTGCATACAGTTACTCCATGTAGTGCAACAGATCACATTACCTCAGATTCTTGCCTCCCTCTCCACACTCAGCAGTGAGCTGTCCAGGTTGGTTTGAGACGTACTCCTTTAGTTGACATTGACTCAGCACCTCCCATAACTGTGAGTCCGTGTAACTACCAAACGGGTCCAAGTTGTCTCGAAATGATCCAGAAAATAATACTGGATCCTGTAACAGAACCGGTATTGAAGGATTTGAACAACATTCACAGTGCTAGCACAGTGCAAATTACCAGTAGCATTATTAGTTGTAGTAACAACAGTAGTAGTAACAACAGTAGTAGTAACAACAGTAGTAGTAGTAGTTGTAGTTGTAGTAGAAGTGGAAGTAGTAGTAGCACTGTAGTGTAACATACACAGTGGTAACATGCTAGAGGTAGTATAACCTACACAGTGTTAACATGCTAGAGGTAGTATAACATACACAGTGGTAACATGCTAGAGGTAGTATAACATACACAGTGGTAACATGCTAGAGGTAGTATAACATACACAGTGGTAACATGCTATAGGTAGTATAACATACAAAGTGGTAACATGCTAGAGGTAGTATAACATACACAGTGGTAACATGCTATAGGTAGTATAACATACACAGTGGTAACATGCTAGAGGTAGTATAACATACACAGTGGTAACATGCTAGAGGTAAAACTACCTGAGGAAGTATGGTTAGTCTGCAGCGTAAGTCATGTAAACCAAGGGTGGATATATCAACCCCATCTATCTTTATACACCCCTTTGCTGATTCTATC
Organism: Bugula neritina; assembly: GCA_964035545.1. Classification (NCBI taxonomy): domain Eukaryota; kingdom Metazoa; phylum Bryozoa; class Gymnolaemata; order Cheilostomatida; family Bugulidae; genus Bugula; species Bugula neritina. The sequence continues at coordinate 5,011,956 of OZ037767.1, forward strand.
ATTCTGAACAGAGCGAGTGTTAGAGATGATTTCCCTGCTCCTGTTCTACCCACAATTCCTATCTTCTCTTTAGACTGTATTTCAAGGTTGAAATCTTTAATGACGAGGTCCAACTCAGGTCTGTATTTGGTTGCATATTTACTAAACTCTATCACACCCGAGGAAGGCCAGTGTCTACAATAAAGATAACACCAGGTTGCTTATTTAGAGAAAAACTAGTTAACTCTAATAATTGGAAATAGTTTTGTTAATTGATAATCTACAGGGAAGTCACACCTTGAGGGTTTGTTATCCGTTGTCCAATCAGCTTCTCTCTCCACTTCAGAGTACTCTTTGATTCGTTCAACAGACACTATATTAGTCTCTACATTGCTTATTGTCCACACCATACCATTGAGTACGTTGGTTATCTACACAAATAGAAACTCCCTGATAATAAAACCTGCAACACTATATCACAGATTGGGGCATTTCAATGACTACTCTGTATTAGTTTCGTACATTATATCTAAATTATGACACTTCAACAACTAATAGCAAAATTGTTATGAAATCATGTTTTTCAATACTGAGAATTCCAAAACAAAACATGGATTTCTGCATAATGTAACACTAGAAACCACAACAATCAGTTTGTTTCAAAAGAAAACTACAGTTTGAAATTAAATTTTCCTGTAGATCATTTGTTAAAAATAAAATTCAGTTCTATGATTCACTAAACTACACAGCATAAAGACATATGAAAGGGTACATGCATCTGATGAATGTACTATGGTGTATTGAATGATATGATGGAGAAATATTGCCATCTTCTTATACTATATAACAAGAGTTGCATTCAAAACAATATATTGGTTGTAATTTGTATATCTAAAACTGAAGGCATTTCACAATTGGATGAAAACCATTGAAAATAATTCTTATCAAGTGGAGACAATTCTTTCTCTAACACAATTTCTCACAAAATGATTAGGTGACACTTTGTAGATAATGTGGTTTTATAGATTAGCTTTTAATGTAGATTTGGTATGTCTAATCCTCTGAAAAGAGGATTAGACATACCATTAGACCTTCTATTAAACTTTGTGAAATATGATTAGTGAATGTTAGCCCTAAGATCTTATTCTAATAAAGTCTAAGATCTATTAAGTAGTGGCTTACATCAAACACTAGAGTAAGAGCCAATCCAACCAGACTAGACGTGAGATGACTGTTTAAATACGGTATCTGAGTTGAAACTACGCAGAATGTCGCTGCCAGAAAAACCAGCAATCCTCCAGTTGCTGCCATCCTCACATCTAACCAGCTATCAACATATAGAGGTGAACTTGTATACTCACAATGATGATATGTGCAAAGACATAGCTGAAAACACAACCTACTTAAACATTAGATGTAATAATTTATATGAACATACTTTTCTGAATAATCACAATATTGATACGTGAAAAGCAAAATTTAATAAACTATGACCTTTTGCTTTAATAAATATAGCAAGAAAATGACAAATATATAACCATAAAAACATTTATTAACATACACATTTGCACATATATAGAAACCTACTTGTCTGAAGAGTCATCGAAGTAACGGTAGACATTAAATTTCTCTATTTTATCTCGATTGTCCTCAATAAACCTCTCTTGGTGTTTATAAGCACGGATAGTCTGACATCCATGTAGAGTTTCACTAAAATGTGCGTATATGGGTGAGGATGCCTTGGAGCTGAGTCTACGCAGCTGTCGAGCTGTACATATGTAGAACCTCTACAGTGAAGGAGAGAATGAGAATATAAGTCTACAGTTAGATGAATGACATCTTATTTATTTCAACACACTTTGGTGAAATAATACAATCAATGTACAAAAATTAAATTGTCATAAGTCTCTCACCTGTATGTATAAGTACAGAGCAGATATAGGTATGATGGCTATAACAAAGAAAGGGGTGGCATACAAAATCCCCCCAATTGATGTTATAAGAGCTATGATGGTCCAAGCTAAGTAAACGACAGACCAACCCACTCCAGTGTCTGTAACATACAATAGAAAAGCACTGCAATAGCTATACATAGTGAATATTGAGCGTTCTAAAGATAGCAGCAAAAACACAGTACAAATGTACTTGAAGGTCTCATACCATCTGGCCTTCAGTGACAAGAAAATCTATATATATTTCAGCTGTGAGTGCAGTTAGAAAATCTTAAGCTATAAGTTTATCATCAGTTACAGATTGTCAGTTTCTAGCAACTCAATGACTGGCAAAATTAGGTAGACACAAAGAAAATCATGACTGACTCACCAACAACATCGATGTCTTTAGAAAACCTGTTTAAGATCATTCCTAAGGGTTTCACGTCAAAGAAAGAGCTCTTTGCACGAAGTATGTTACTCAAGAGTGTTCTGTGGAGATTAGCACTAGCCTCACAGAAACAGTAGGCAGCGGCCAGGGTAAAACACAACACTGCGCTGACTACAACACATGATTATAGCATGCTAAACTAGTGCACTATATATCTCTAGTGACGTATAGCTCCAAGGTTTACTAGCTGAGTGATTTTAACAGGAGTAGGGACATTTTGTTTTTCACGAGTACACTTAAGGAAAAGCTTTTTTATGTCAAAGATGATTTTTCTTTATAAATACATAAGTCCTGGATAACATATTTATACTGGAGGCAGAATTTACTAATCGCATCACTTCTCTATTTAAAACACTGTTCAGTGCAGAGAGATGAGATCTGAGCTCTGAATTTCAGCCCAGATGCTGAGAATGAGTCATATTCAATGGTCAAGACATTCTTATTAAATTGAATACTTACTATCTCCAACCCCAAGAGCCGACATTCCTCCGAGATATTTCTCCATAGCTGCCTGCTTCACGGATTCTGTAGAATTGTTCACAAATACCTCGTCTCCAGTCCACAAACTCAACCAAATGCTGTAGGCAAGACTGAAGCCACCAGACACCAATATAAGCAGCAGACCCAGAAACGCATTTCTCAACCCCATGGACTTGAAGTAGGCCAGATAGACATTCCATGCCACCTGTGGATAGAGAAGTCACTCATGCATTATATACTTTTCTACATCATAAACTTCAACCATAAATTTACCAACTGAGAATTTGAAAGATCACAAATTAATGGTGAAATATAGACGACTGAAAAAAAGACGAATCAACACCAAGTTTACTTCTCGTCAGCCAGCACTAATTAAATCATTTGTTACACTCAAGATGGAGTAGCTGCGTGCATCAGAGAGTTACCTTCCCAGTTTCCACTTCTTCCTGTTCATCATAAACGTCGTCATTCTCATCATCATCAAAATCTTGAGATGTCTGTCTTGAAGGGGACTCACCAGCCTCCCCTCCCTCTTTGGCAGAAACCGTTGCAGATTCCAGTCTACGTAGCATTTTCTTTTTGAACTTTTCTCCTTCCTCTTCATCACTGTCAGAGTCACTTTCATCGGAAATTTCAGACTTTTTCACTACCGAAATGCATACAATGTCGATATGAATATATATTTCCCAACAACTTTACAGTTTGATTTTGAAATATATGCCTCATAATTTACCCGGCTAAAATGTGCTGGAATGAACCATAAGCAAATACCAATGCAGAAAGAACTACATTCATAGCAGTTAATGCTGTAAAGATGTAGAAAATAACTCAAAAGAGAATACAAACATAACATGAACTGCACACTCACCATCAATATAATACTCTTTGAGAAACTTGGCAAAGTCACCATTATGACTCAGTAGAGATTCGTAGGTACCATGTTCTGACATTCTACCTGCTGTTATAATGTAGATCTCATCTACCTCAGGTAACCAGTGTATTCCGTGTGTGACCTTCAAGTGTCATTGAACAAACTTAAATATGAGACAGAGGCAGTTTAGCTGTTACTCATTTACTTTCATTCTGATAACTCTAAGATAATGTTGTTCATTTATTTACCATAATACGAGTTTTCTCTTTGAGCAGACCAGATGGACCAATCACATTGTCAAATATATGCTTGCCAACGTGTGCATCCACAGCGCTGAGCGGGTCATCTAACAGGTAAATGTCAGCGTCATTGTACACAGCTCTTGCTAAACTGATTCTTTGCTTTTGTCCACCTGAGAGGTTGATTCCCTGTAAACATGTAACAATGGTTCTGATTGGCTGTTTCTACACAACATAGGAGCTTAATCCAACCCTGTTTTACTATAATTATGGTTGCAAGAATATTAGTTCATGGCACAGTCCGTGATTGCACAAAACTCAGTCATGTATACACCATTTCAACTACACACATTTTTACCTCATGTGTTTTGCCAGCAGCTTCAAAAACAACAAACTAGAAAATTAAAGCGCTTGTCTACTATTTGAATCTCTACAGTGATTAGCTGCTTTGATTTAAGCTGAACAACATGGCTGTTTATTGAAAACTAAGGAACACTTAAATTAATTTTTTTGTACCACCAAAAAGGTTAAACGTATCCTGATCATTAAATATTCCATGCTCTCAGGTGCAGAAAACTCTGGGTTTGGGTTAACTCAACAGTAATGATCAAAATTGTGTAAAGACATGAAGTTGTCATACCTTTTCACCTATCATAGACTTGTCACCTTTAGGCAGCATCTCAAAGTCACTGATCAGAGCACAAGCTGCCACAACTCTGTTATATTTATCCTCATTGAATTCAGCACCAAAGAGAATATTGTTTCTGACCGTAGCATTGAGAATGAAAGCTTGTTGAGCGACCAATGCCACGGAACCCTGGCGATTGAAGTAATTAATTAATAATACATGTTTTGTAACACTTTCTAGTAACTAAGGTTTGTAATAAATCAGTTATTGCCTCTACTTCAACTCTGTAAATGCATCAGAAAAAACTCATCAAGTCATAAACAGAAGGTAAAATAGGCACAAGTCCAGCTGTGTTCAAAATTTAGTAATAAAACTTAGTAGAGTCAGACTGACTATATTTAAACAGAAAGGCTAACTAGAATTAGCTTACTTTAACTGAAACTGTTCCATTATGTTTGTACATGTCTCCAATGAGGGTGGACAGAAGAGAAGATTTACCGGCCCCTACCGAGCCAACAATGGCAGTGAGAGAACCTTGTCTAACAGTCAGGTGAATGTTGTGTAACACTACAGGTTTACTTCTGATGTGTGAGAAAGTACCAGCTCTGATCTGCACTGCATCCTCTAGATAACAAGAATCACATATTTATTTATAGCTGAGGCTAACTTGTTAGTGTAGTCTGCTATGTACAATTAAAGTAGTATAAAGTATTTCCCCTTATAGCACTTTAAGTATTGGTTTCAGTATAAAGAATTTAACTGCCTTCAACAAATCGAGACAAATAATTACATAGATGTCACAAATTAAATAGCTAAAATTTCAACATGACAATTTCACATTTTTTTTCATAAACAACACATATTGGAATTTAAAAGAATATAAATTGAACTGGGCATTTATCAAACAACCTGTTTCACCAGTCCCTCCAATAGAGTATCAGTATAATCCGCAAAATAAATCAACTTGTTTATGAATTAATGAAATTAAGAAAGTTTTTTGTTGTTGTCAAGTTACCAACCTAAATCTCTATCCAGTCCCACACTAGTGTCATCCAAGTCCTCATTCTTGAAGAAATTTACAATGCGGGTGACTGAGACCCAACCCTGAAAAGAAATCATGTCAATTAAGTCTAAAGACCATCATATGAGCCTAGCAGGACACATAACTAAAATCATGATGATATATCTATAGTCGACCTAACAGAACACATAGGCCATAGCCTAGCTAAACCTGTGCTAGCAATGATATTACATAAAGAATGTTTTTGCCGAGGAACCCTTTTTATTTCTATTTTGATTAGATTACAGCTGTTTAATATTGATGTTTATGTAAAATAATTATATAAGACACATTTTCAGCATCTTTAAATATAACAATTTAAATATACTTTCAATTGCATCTATATTGTAACTTTCCGGAATTACTTCTGTACAAATAAAGATGACCCTTAATAGTTGTAGCAATAACCACAATGGCAAGGAGATTCAGACTAGTATGATGAAAGTCAAAGCATGGTAGAGTTAGAAGAAAACAACATAAAAATATGGAACAAAAGTACCATTATGAGGAAAGATATGCTCCTGGGGAGACGATTCAAGGGTTCTTTCAGCTGATCAAACAGAGTGAAGGCTACAAATGCTACACTGGGCCTCAGTCTATGATCTGGTTGTGTTGCCGTGTAGATTGAGAAGGTCACTAAAGTCACCTAAAAGATATATTAACTTATTTATACTGCAGACTAGTTGCATCATTTAATAATGAAAATAAGATGGATTTATTGGCCAATGTCCGTGTTACTGAATTTATAATTGAGAGTTGTGCACCCTTATCAGGTACATACGTCAACCTTAGCATTATTGTGGTTTTTTTTACAGAATATATCAAATAAAAAGAAACAAACAGGTAAAACATAGGTTAACTGACTCACGACAATTGGTAGCATGTCATATATCATTTCCTGACATGCTATGAGAACATTAATCACTCTCTGTTTGCGAACTTCTTTGCTTCTTAGATTAGAAATCTTTTGCTCAAATGAAGGTTCCCAGGCATAAAGTTTCAAAACCTGAAATGTTCACAAAAGTATGAAATAAAGTAATGAAAATCAGGAAATAAACAGCACAATAATTTTAAACGAAAGCAACTTTCAAGTTTTTGCAAAACAATGAGGTCTACAAAGACATTATAATTATTCCTAATTGAGTCATAGCAGGATATGCCTAGTGGTTTATGATAATATGACACATGTTAATTTTTGATATAGCAAACGAATTTGACTTGTTATAATTATATCAGCATTTAAATAGAAGGAGTGACAGTGTGCCAGTGTTTGTTATGCTCACTTTTCAATTACATTTTGGTCGTATTTCACAGCTATGTAAAAAGTCAAATATGGAGGCTGCCTCGAAAGAAAGGATAGAATAGAAATTTGCAGAAATTAGACACACCTTGATGGAAGACAGAGTCTCATTAATCATCTTAATACGTTCATCTTTGATCTTCATGGCAGCCATTCTGTGTTTGCGCTGGAAATAGGCGATGCCAAAGGAAACGGGCGCTGTCACAAGCATAATGCCGAGGGCAGCAAATACGCTGTTACCAAGCAACTGGTAGAGCAAATAGATGGCCACAGCGGCTTGTATGGGAGTCGTGAAGAAAACCCAGAACTCACTAGAACAGAAAAAATAGGTCAACTAAAAAAAACATTCCATTCTCTTAAATCTCATTCTCCATGATCTGTGATAATTAGATAGACGTTTCCTGTTGATTTACTAATAGAAAGATCTATAGACAAATTTGAAGCATTTGAAATAAGACCAAAAGAAAAAAGTTCTTGAATATAAAAGAGGATCAAGAGGTAGGGAGGGGGGTAAAAGTGCTCAACTTACTTTACGAAAGATACAGTTCTCCACGTGTCTACCGACATGAGGTTGACGATCTCTCCAGTTGTGGTGTCTTCTCTAGCTTCACCACTCATTGTCAGCGCCTGTTTAATATAGAAAGCTGATTGGACAGAGTTTTTTTATTGTATGATAGTTTAAACTGCTGGCATGGACCAAAATTATACAAACATCTTATTACAATGTAATGAAAGCTAAAACCTTGCAATATAAACAAAAAATATTAAAAAGAAGGAAATAACCTACTTTTCGATAAATGCTAGATATAAGAGATGATCTTATTCTTAGTCTAGCTTTTAGATCTGTGAGGAACATAACATTCCAGATGAGGGGGTTGACTATAACACTGATTAGTAATAGCCCGCAGTACAACAACCCTTTCCACAGAGGATCTGGGCTATTAGAGGTCTGAGATTCTATGTATTTGATGAGAATGCTGTAAACAGAGAGGTAACAGTGAAGGATAGAAGAGTGGAAGTGACTTTGAATTAAATAACATTCTGATTTAGTATTCATTATGATCAGGTTGCACACATAATGCAGTTACTAATTGATAGCCGAATATACTAACTTTTGAAGCAGGGGATTGGTGAATGCCAGCAACACCCCAAACAAACGAAACACCCAACCCTGAAATTACAAAACATTAGAGTTAATAATAGAATGTGATAAAAATTATTAAAAGTACGAAATAAAAGTAACTATATATCTTACAAGAGACAGTATAGGTAAGTATATATCTTACAAGAGACAATATAGGTAAGTAGTTTTTGAGTAGAACTGCCACAAGTGAAGGACTACCAGAGCTTTTCTTATCATTATTTGGCTGAACTATGAGGGGAGTTGTCTCATCGCTCTCTGACTGCACATTATTACCAGGTACAGCACTCTGCACCACTTTGCTGTGTCTAAACATAGATATCCATAAGAATATCAAAACTATAGCAATAGAACAGTCATTGAGTTTCATCACATTATCGTGTTTCACAGCAAAAAATTCCCCCACAGAATACCAAACGTTGATTTCTTCATTTTCATCTAATTTTCTAAATACTTGTTAACAACATTTAGTAAGTCTAAAGCACATTCTCATTGAGTTGTGCAAAGCCATTTTATGATGGATATGTTTTATATTGAACAATCACACCAAGAAATACCATAAGTTTTATTTTCTTATTTCCATTCAACTAGACAAACAGATATAACAACAGAACTCACTTCTGGCGCCATGAGTCCACTGCCTCACTCCACTGTCTTATAAACTTTGGGAAATAGAACTGAACTCTATCCTGAGGTGCAAGAAAATAGAGGTCGGAACGCTCAATACCGCCCCCTTCTTGTTTCTTTTTGTATCCTGCATTCATCATTGGTTGTAGCCAATGAAATACCAGATAAGATGGAAATGAAGCCGTGACTTCAGGAGAAGTGTCCTATGAGTAGATTACATATATATGTAATATATGTATATGAGTATATTACATACATATGTATATATTTATATGAGTATATTACATATATGTATATGGTAAAATAAGTAGATTACACACACACACACATATATATATATATATATATATATATATATATATATATATATATATATATATATATATATATATATATATGTATATACTTAGGTGAGCTGTCTAACATATAACTACATCCAACTATACGTAATAAACCATATAACATACTAGTAACATCAGGTAGAGCTGTAAATATAGATACTTCACCTGACTTCTCTCTAAGACTTCAGCACTAGCATCAGATATTGAAGAGAGAATAAATCCAACAGTGTATAGAAAGAAGTGACATGAGTATAATATCATGGGTAGTTTAGAATCCTCATTACCATCCTACAAACATTGTGTGACAGCACTGTATACAGTATATATGATATAGTATAACTTAATGTTACAGTACTGTATACAGTATATATTATAATATATTATAACTTAGTGTTACAGTACCGTATACAGTATATATTATATAGTATAACTTAGTGTTACAGTACCGTATACAATATATATTATATAGTATAACTTAGTGTTACAGTACTGTATACAGTATATATTATAATATATTATAACTTAGTGTTACAGTACCGTATACAGTATATATTATATAGTATAACTTAGTGTTACAGTACCGTATACAATATATATTATATAGTATAACTTAGTGCTACAGTACTGTATACAATATATATTATATAGTATAAGTTGGTGTGATTTAGCAATTATGACACTGCATCATATTCTGAAAACTTAATCACACAGTTAATGGCTTACTCTGTAAACATAATAATAATTAGCATCTACCAAATATGGTCTGTAAGCAGTTACTTTAGACACGTTGATGCTGATAGATACAAAGGGAATATAGCTCAAGTGATGCACATAAAATAGACAATACATATTTTTTATTGCTAGTATTTCAAAGGAAACTTCTGCTACTCTGTAATTCTGTCAAGTCAACGGTTCAAGTTCTGAGGTCAAATTCCTTAAAATTATCAAACTACTAAAGTATGTAGTAAGTAAATCCTATTTAAGCTATTGAAAGACATCCTAACTGTTTCCTCTAACACCAGGAGACTAACTGAACCTGTGCTTAGAGTAGATTATAACCTCAGTCAGTGAGTCAGTGAGTCAGTGAGTGAGTCAGTGAGTGAGTCAGTCATTCAGTCAGTGAGTCAGTCAGTGAGTCAGTCAGTCAGCCAGCCAGTCTGTCTGTCTATATCACTAGTGTTGGTCTTTCCAGTGTATTATGTTCATTACATTGAGGAAATATCAAGATTTTTAGTGATAATAAAGTATGGAAAAGCAGTAAATCTATTATTAGCAGTTGTAATAAAATTGAATGAAAAATGCACTATCAGATGTTTTTATGTTGTCATGAACTAAACTAAATTTAATCAGTACTGCAATTTCACCATCACAACTCAAACCTTTACTTGATATGTGGATATGTGAACCCAAATACTGCAGACTTACCAGGAAAAACCTCTTCCAGTAGAGGTAAGATCTAACAAGAGTGGCGAGTGAAGACAGGAGAGTATAACTCCACAATAGTCCACTAGTGAACTGTCCATATACTCTGTATAGATGTACCAGAGCAGCTGAACATACCTGTATACACATTATGTAATCAGTTTAATACAGGGGTTATATTTTATATATACAATGGATAACACTACACTAACAAACTATACCAGTATCTCTATATATTGACACAGTTGACTGGATGTAAGCAGTGTGCAGAATGGAGGGGAAGACAGGAAATATGCAGCTTTGAATAAACAGTTGTTGACCTAACTATCTGAAAAGTTTCACAGAGTCATACTAAAATAAACATACAACAGTCAAGGGAGACAACACCACAAAAAAGTAAAAAAAATAATTGAGTTTGCCGCCAAAGGTAAGACTAATTAGCATACGGAAACAACCTCAAGCTGATTTAACTTTAATTTATGAATACTTTCAAGTCTAGTGACAAAAAGACATAATTACTTCATTGCCAGTGACTGGCATTACAAAAGATTTTGCAATGCTAGGCAGTGATAGATGACATGAAACTGAAAAAAAACAATAAATTATCATGTAGCAATGTGGACACATACCTGGTATATACAGTAATACTTACTAGTGTTATGATGGCCAGTATGGGAGACACAAAGTTGGCCTGGGAAGGGTGAGGTGAGAATTTAATCAAATCATACGCATTCAATCCAACTAATAGCAAAGGCAGCATCTATAATCATATGTTAGACTCATGAGTAACACAATGATAAGAAACTTTTAAAGTGTGTTGTATAATTTACACATTTGGTAATGTAAGTGGCAGGTAAATCGGTGTCAATGATGGAATTGTAGATGTTTATGTAGCATAATGACACCCACAATATAACAAATCCATTAAACTTGCACTCATCGTGTAATGTAAATAAGAGCATGTTTTATAAGTTCTCAGAATTGTCAACTCAAAAACTAGGGAACATTTTTTACAACCCATAATCTCATTTTCTTTTTACATGATTGAGGCTTTCTACTCCAATCTAGTTCACATACAACAGAGCTATAAACTTAATAAAAGCTATAATTTTCTTTGCTATCAATATTTTCTACAATCATGAATGCTTCTTGAATCTCTCACCCATAAACCTTTTTTTAAAACCATTTATTTATAAATGTGATATCCCTGAATATTCCACGACAGATGTGTTTGAAATGTCGCATGTGCTTTACTGCATATGAGTAGATAACTCCTAAATTATTAAACTTAATTTTGGATAACTAATCAATGTAGAGATCTGGAGAACCAAACAAATTAGTTTCTTGTGACGAATAAGGTTACATAGAAATATCCAGTAAGTACCCTTGCAACGCTGGACAATAAATATTATGATATAAATATGCTAATTGGATGGTAGGCTACCACATCTAGTCCGTGCATATGGCAATGTGCCAATCACCAAGGCTCTCAAAATTCTATCAAACCAAAACTTATTTCAACGCTCAATAAGTAGCTAGCTTCTAGTTGACTTACTGATTTGAAAATGGTAAACTTAGTGAGGGGCTGAGATGAGCGTCCTCGATAGTTCAACTTCAACGAATAGAAATAAGGGAGAAGGCAAATCCAGAGGAGAGCACATGGAGCCCAGACTAGGCAGACGTTTTCCATGCATGTTGTTAGATCTGGTAGAGTGTTGTTTGGAGTATTCCATGTGAGGTTTGCATCCTAAAATAACCAACACATACTCAGAAAGTTAATAACTTGAGTCTGTTAATAATGTGTCTTCTAATCAAAAACTTTTAAATGGACCCGAAATGAATACAGAAAAGATAAGAACTCAGGCTTTTTAGCTATTACAGTTTATTCAATATTTACTCCGCCAACATTGAAAGCATTCAAGGCTTTGCTCCATAGTAACAGCAGTAAAGCCTTACAAAGCTTGTATTAGCTTAGTATGATGAATTATTGAATGAAAAGCCACTAGTCTATTCTTATGTTAGACTGTCAGTGTAGGATCAATATTTGAAGTTTTTTCTTTCTGCAAACACACGATCACATAGAAACTGGTATTTAAATCAAGTAATTTACACGCATAACAAACTTGAATAAAATATGTCAGCTTGTTTTAAATCATACAAGAGTAAAAAAACAGTGCAATCTCACCCAAAACACAGATCCACAAAATTCTTCGAAATCCATCTTTATGGCCATCAAATATTTTGCATACTGAAGACTACTCAATCATACATATGCTTAAATAGCACGACAACACAGGGCATCGGCACGAAAGGACGGTATCAGCCTATTCTGTCTGTTCACTCAGGTGTGACGTATCAAATAATTTCCTGTAGATAAGTGTCCGGGTTTTTCCACCTGCATTGCACCACAATAGAGTAAAGCTGTGTCAGCTATCTGCTAACAAAACACAATTCCTTGAAAATTTTTAAAACTCAACTCATGATAAATTAGTTAAGTAAATATTTAAAACTTGCATAGAATCAACAAGCAGTAGGTCATGTCTGAATATTGCAAAACATTGCCATGTTCACATTATGCACATTGCACTATCATGGTGATAGGATTGCTCAATGTTTGCACAATATAAACATACAGCTAAACTTTCATGAAAGGTAAGTTTCTGAATAGAATATTTAGCATAACTCTTCATCATATTTTGTTATTATGTGTGAATATGTGTGAATATGTGTGAATGTGTGTGAATGTGTGTGAATGTGTGTGACTGTGTGTGACTGTGTATGTGTGTGTGTATGTGTGTGTGTATGTGTGTGCATACATATCTATTTTTAATATATCCTCAAGAGATAGTAATTTCATACCATATTGGCGTTTCTAGAAAGCTTTTTACCAACCAGCAAATGTAATTAACATAGTGTACAGAGAAAGATTGCTGACAATAATTACATTATAGAAAAACCTAGAAAGTTAAATGGAATTCTCCTCAAAAAGGTCTAAATAGTATGCACTTTTTTAACAAATTCTCTGAAAACATGAATTAAAAGCTGGCTATTTTGATACCATCTGAACAATAAAGTTATGAAACTTGTAATAGACAAATATTCCATTTATTCAAAAGTATAAATTTTCAATATCATCAATGTATTATATATTTATAATATTATAACAATCATAATGCTAGAGGTTAAAATTTCAGAGCTTTTAATATTAAATATTAATTTATACAATCATAATGTAGCATCACGATGATCAGTGATCATGGTCACTTCGAGTTCATAATCATCACCATGGTGACCGCCATGACTGGCTATGATTCTATGACTGATGTGCAACTGCAAGTGCATGTTCAACTTCATTACTTTATTATAATTATTATTATCACCACAGACATCATTATCACTATGATTATTCATTAAATTTAAATTCATGGTTATTATTATCATTTATCAGTATCACATTATCATAATCATTATATAAATATCTATCTGTTAGTGTTATCAATACCTCACTACGATTATGATATAAATTTAATTTTAATAAACTTAAAGTGATGATCAGTGTAAGACTAAGCGTAAATGTAAGAACTACCACTGTAAATTAAAATATAATCAGATTTACTATAAATTTACCATTATGATTATCACTGTGATAAACTTAAACTTAAAATGATTATGTTCATGTTAACGTTACTATTATGAATTATAAGATCATAAGTTTTAGTTACAGTTATGTTAAACTTAAGGAGGAGGAAGGAGGAAAAACCGACGCATCAGCCTTCTCCTAAAAATATTGTCTAAGGAAGAACTACATCCAACTCTGAGTGCTGCCTATGATGATTTTCTAGATCAGCGGACCACAAGCACTGTACAGACTCGGTCTCAGGTTTCAGGATTTCCCAGATCAGTGAGAGCGAACAGGAATGGGTATCTTTATAGTTTTCTCCCAAGAACAATATGAATAAGAGATATGAGGATCAGCACTGATCACACACAGACAGGCTAGTTAGCCTGTTAAGTTAATCTGCACAAGAATGTTAACACTTTTTAGACTACTGTCCAAGTACTGACAACCTAGTTTTTTATATGAGGCACACCCCTTCTTCCCTCTACGGAGGTCCAGTGTGGAAATAACATCGACAGGTATCATAATCATAATGATAATCATAATGTTAAACTTAAAGTTAAAGTAAAAGTTAAACTTGGAACTATCAATTAGATAAAAAATAACTATAACTCATTAACTGTATAAGCTTGAAGTTAAACTTAAAGTTTAGTACTATTAGTATTACTATTACTATTACTATTAGTATTAGTGTTAGACATTAGTATTACTATTAGAGATTAAATAAAATTTTAAACTTCAAGCCTAGCAGTAGCAATAGCATAAATACTAAATAACCAAAACTAATAAACCAGCTATTTTAATTCATAAATAGTTTTATAACACTAACAACAAAACTTTGAGTTTGTTGCTTCATTTTAACTAATTTATTATTTTCATGCGTGTTTAGGAATTTCTTGCAAAATCGGCATGCTGAACAACCTTTTGTTTCAAAGTGGTAGAATGCAATAACCAATGAGGATTTGAGAACAGCGCCTATACAAATAGAGCGAATCAAATGTATTTTAACAAAATTGTGCTATGGTCTGATTCCATTTTAGTCTTTTTAAAACTAAAAACATTTCATTGGTCCACTTGAGTTACGTAAGTCATCTAATCACTGTGTTACATTTTAATGAAATATTTAGGATTGTGAAATAAACTATACTAATTATTATATTTATTATGTGATTATAAAATATAAACTATCATCGACGTTCTATGATGAACTTACTTTTCTAGTATACTAATTATTAACATTATAATTATTCTCAGTATCGGTCTCAGTAGCCGTAAGACCATCATTTTTATTTCATGGTGATGGTATCACTATGACCATCATACTCCTACTGACTATCACTATCAGGATCACTACTAAAATTAATTAAATTTTTGGAAAAAATATACCTTGGGTTTTATTTCCTATTTTAGCTATAACTTAGTTTTAGCTAAGTTTGCAAGCTTAATTCAATAATTGTATTTTAAATGTTTGTATATAATATTTTTTATTAATATTTAAGTTTCATACTGATTACACTTATGAAAACTAGTAAGCTGTGGTTCTCTTAATTTGTAGCATAAGTGCTATTTGGCATTTGTCATTATGATTAAAGTTTTTGCCGTGCCTCATCGTTGAACATTTGTATGTATCATGTGTAATTCTACGTATGCCTGCTTGTATACACACAATATGTGCTCCATGTAATTAAAGTTATTTAATAATTATATTTTGTAGGCAATATGATTCGAACTGCATTTTCAAAAGTACACATAAATCCAAACAATCTTCTCAAGTCAAGAAGCATCACTATTTCTCAACACAAAAAGCCAGATGCTGCTTTTTTATCCAGAAAAAATGTTGACACGGTTTTTCAAAGGACAGTTGCAACTGTTCAATTCGATTGGACAGATGCCCTCAACTTGGAAAGCCTTCTAACAGACGAAGAAATACTTATGAGAGATCAGGTTAGGTCTTACTGCCAGCAGAAACTCATGCCTCGTATAGTTGAAGCCAACAGACATGAAAAACCTGATCATGGTGTTCTTCAAGAGATGGGAGAACTGGGCATTCTGGGACCAACTATTAAAGGTTATTGAAACAATACACCGCATATTATTCTTTTGCTGTTAGTATTTATAGACCAGTTGAAAATTTTATTTGCATTTTATCTGGGTTATGCCAGTTTAAGATTTAGTAGTGTGAAATTTTCTATTGCTATATAATGTCTTCATTTACATATTTGGATTGTGTTGAGTGAACTTTGCTTTTGAGGCCAATCTGGCTAACTAACGCATTGAGGTTACTCTGACTTTTCTTTCTTATATGGCAATATTGATTTTAACCTAAACCACTGAGAAACATAATAATGGTCACGTGACTATGTTTCAGTCTTGCACTTACTATAACAGAGTTGTCTACACAATGTATTAATACTCTATTAAAGGATGAGAGTGCAAGGTGTCTAATTTTCCTATTTCAGATTATGGTTGTGCAGGTGTAACGTCTGTGGCATATGGCCTAATTGCACGGGAGATAGAAAGAGTGGATAGCAGCTACAGGTCTCTGTTCTTGTTGAAAACTAGCTGCCCTGTCTCTGAATATACCTATTTTTTAGGATATGTTCTCTAAAACATATTTATCTGGCCGTTTTATCTTCCTCAACTTAAATTGATAATCTGAAATTCTATGTCTGTTATTTATAAAGTTCATATTTAGCATGAGGGAAATTTTTGCATAAGATTTTTTTTCAACGCGCTTTTAGTAAACTTCGTTTTTCTAGATCTGCAATGAGCGTGCAGTCTTCTTTAGTCATGCATCCAATTCACACTTTTGGAAGCAAGGCTCAAAAAGACAAATATCTTCCCGATTTAGCTAGTGGTCGTAAGATAGGATGTTTCGGTTTAACAGAACCTAACCATGGATCAGACCCTGGTGAGTCTCATTATAACTTTGTATGTTTGAAATGTTTAATAATTTAAATGCTGAACATGTTTCCTACTAAATATTTTCATTTTATGCAACATAAACAAGTATTAAGTTGATTTAAAATGGTAGCATTACTCCTTAAAACTTTGTATAGTCACATAGTGATTGTCTTACTCTCGTGAATTAGCAATCAATTTGCTGATACACAAAGGTATTAACTCGTTGAAAAAACACAAGCCAGTTGAAAGTTGTTGATTCCTTTTCAATTTACTATATTGATGACTAAAGTTGTCAAGCGAATGACACCAAGTTATTTACCTGTGTTTCAGGTGGTATGGAGACGAGAGCTGTGTGGGATGAGCAGAAGAAGTGCTACTATCTCACAGGAAGTAAGACTTGGATTACAAACTCTCCTGTAGCTGATGTCATCGTTGTCTGGGCCAAGTGCGATAGGGATGAGGGTAAAATCCGAGGCTTCATTTTAGAAAAAGGAATGCCTGGTGAGTAACATAGGTTTTATTTAATAATAATCTTGTTCAAGGTTCTTTTGTTATTTAGGTGAAGATTTGAACCATTCACTATCAATTTAAGACTGTTTAATAGATAATATTAAATCTAATAAGATCAGAGTAGTTAATGTCGCTTTTTTGAAGATTTGTTTTTACATAGTTTATTGTGTTTTCATCAACATCTTGATTGCCTTGTTTCACTCATTAATTGATAATATTGTATATTTCTGACTGCCCGGGTTTTCTTTCCAGGTTTAGAGTGTCCCAAGATAGAGGGAAAGATGTCACTAAGAGCAAGTACAACTGGCATGATAATGATGGATAATGTTGAGGTACCTGAGGACAACATGCTGCCTAATGTCAAAGGGCTGACAGGTGCTTGCCCTATTTACTTATTCTTGTCCGAGTTTATCTGACATCTACATGTGCGAATGTTAATATTTCATCACTGCATTTGTGAGAGGATGAGTAAATCCAAGCTTTAAACAATTAATGAATGAGTAATTAAAGTTATACTCTATTTGCAGGTAAAGTCAGTAACATTGTAGTTATTTCATGAAGAAAAACTGCTCTAGTTTGCAATATTATACGATTCATTCTATTCTCTTTGTACTACTTTCACGTGGCAGAGCAAAGTTCACTATATGAACAGTGGTACAGAATATTTTGTGATGACATATTTACTCTATTTGACAATGTGATTTTAAAATCCATGTTTGTTTTAGGACCTTTCAGTTGTCTGAACAATGCTCGCTACGGGATATCCTGGGGGGTCATGGGTGCTGCCGAGTTCTGTCTAGCTGCTGCCAGACAATATACTCTTGATAGAAAGCAATTCCACCGACCTCTTGCTCAGAATCAGCTGATACAGAAGAAAATGGCTGACATGCTGACAGAGATTTCACTTGGACTACTAGGTGCTTCCTTTTGAACTTTGCTGTTAGCTGATGGTGTATTCTAATTGGCCAATTCTCTGACCTTTGGCGATAATTAAACTAATACTGTATTTAATTTCATCCTCAATGGGCAGTTATATTTTGGTTAACCAGGGTTCTTCTATAACGGCAAAATATATGGGTGTGTCGACTTTTGCTTTTTCTAAAAATATTTAATTTTTGTTCTAATGAAACTTTATTGATAATTTGCAGCTTCCCTTCAAGTTGGTCGTCTTAAAGATCAAGATTTAGTAGCACCAGAGATGATTTCTCTTGTTAAAAGAAATAACTGTGGGAAGGTAAAAACCTAATCTTGTGCTTCACTTAGCTGTTGTTTGATTATGATATTACATGTATTCAGTTAAAAACTTATCAAAAGCAAAAAAGATCTGATAGGCAAATTACATGAAATTCCCGTCTGTATGAGCCGTTATGTATTCGCAGTAAGTTCATATTCACAAACCAGTCGGTAGTTGCAACACTGGATCTTGAAAATGGTTAATATTTATTGTGCATTTTATATTTTATGGCAGTCATTTGGTTAAAGTAATGTGCGATGTATTGTAGTAGAAAGTTGAATGTGTCAAAAATTTTGTCAAATATGAAAGTTGATGTTTTTACAGGCTTTAGACGCAGCCAGACTAGCTCGAGATATGCACGGCGGTAACGGGATTGTGGATGAGTACCATGTGATCAGACACATGGTGAACTTAGAGACTGTAAACACATACGAAGGGACGCACGATGTACATGCCCTAATTCTTGGCAGAGCCATCACAGGACTTCACGCCTTCTTTTGAAAGCTGACTGATTACCATATAGATAGTTTTGTTGATGGTGCCGCTCATTGCAGCTAAGGCTACCTCACCAAAGTCCCTATATTAACCGGTTTATTAACGTTTTTGTTCAGGGGGTAAAATAGATGTGAATCTCTACTATCATGTTATGCGTACTTGTCATACTTAATGTAATACCCATCATACCAAGTGTGATACCTGTCATATTAAGTGTGATACCTGTCATACTTAGTGTGATACCCATCATACTAAGTGTGATACCTGTCATACTAAGTGTGATACCTGTCACACTTATTGCGAAATCCCAATATTATTTTTAAATATTGTTTTGGAACTTGATTTACCAGCTTTTATAAAAGTCATAATATTATTTATTATGAATTTCATTGCATAAAATAACATAACCAGAGAATATTTTGTACACACATGCCATTACATTACTTAAAGTACTATAGATTATGAATGATGTGATTGCAATAAACTTGATATAGCTACTTACAAAAACTAGTTATAGAATCCATGAAAAATATTAAGCAAAGTAATTTTTACAAGCGATACAATGTTACTGATTGACGCAACTGCTATGAACAGGAAGATAAAAACCTTCTAATATCATCACTGTCTGCACACTGAAGAGGTGTGTAACCTTCGACGTCCTTCAAACTCACATCAGCTGAATGTTGAACCAGTAATTTCACTATATCCATATGACCACACGAGGATGCATAGTGCAATGGTGTCTGGCCTTCATTATCTGTAGCATTAACTTGTGCTTTCAACTCCAGTAAATATTCTACGATACTAATGTGGCCTCGATCACACGCCCAATGTAGAATAGACAGCCCTACAAAGACACAAAATGTAGTCCATGTCGAAAAACGACAATTCTTTGCAGCAGTTCAAATTTTTTATCAAATGTTGAGGAAACACCAGGTTGGTTAACAGCAGTGAGATTCTATGACATAAAATAGTGCTGGGGGACACAACTTACCATTTCCATCTTGGCTATCAATGCTAGAATGTACTAAATTTTCTTTCAGTCTCTTTAAGTCACCTTCTTTGCACCAATCGAAGACATCTTTGTCTTGGTCTGGCACCTGGTCACCCGTCTCTGCCATCACACTGACACTAACCCAACCAGTAGCTGTAGCAAAATGGTGAATTATAATACGTACAGTTCGGTTTTAATTTTTCAAAATAATTTTCAAGTTAATAAGTTGATAAATTCAGGAAAAAATAACCTGGCTTGGAGCCTGAATCATCTGCCTGTGGTGTCCAATGAATATCTAGTTCTTGAATCTTAGCTACATATTCAGACTGCGCCTCTTGTTTAGTCATTGCTCCAAGAGATTTCCAGGCATCCCATTTCTTTTTTCCTTCAAACTGAAGAATCCCAGGGCGGGGTGTGCAACAGGGTCCTTGTGTGGCTTGCTTATATCTTGAATACAGGTATAGCAATTCATTCTGTGGGATAGAAATTTTTGTCATAAGTGAAGGAAGATGATTTACGGCCATGTTAAAATGTTTATCTTCTCTTGAAATTTGTTCATTGTCGCCGAGTTCATCACTATCCAGTATGTCTTCGGACACTTCCATATTCCTCTGCACTAAAATTTATAACAGTGACATCTACCGAGAACATTTTGTCATAGAATTGCATATAGTATATCATAGGTCTAGACTCTAGACACTCTAGAGCTACAATCACCACAGCTGACATCTTAAAATATTAGTGTCCTAATATTTTATAAGCCATAAACATAAAACTTGACATAATAAGATAAATTAGATTGCACATCAATATAATTTAATTGTTTTAAGTTATACCTTTTAGTATAAAATAACATCAACTATTAAGTTTAAGTAATATTATTAAACTATAGTTTTTAGATAACTATTAATATTAATTAACTATAACTATTAGTTTACATCAAATTTATTATTAGTATAATATTATAAACTATTTAATGTTTTATTTCAAGCTTATAGTTATGGTAATACCTTATAACATAACTAATCATAACGATAATCATAATGACTACGAGTACAGACACACTCACAGCAATCTGAGTGATGATATTGTATCCCTATTATTAAGTTTAACCTTAGGGCTAGGCTTAGCATTAGCAATAGCATGAATGATGAATAACAACGACAACTGAAAATGCACTTGAGACTGAGTTGTCAGTTGAACTTGATAATCATCATATTCAATCTTATACTGATATACTCATATTCATTATGATTATAATTATTACTATCATTGTAATTGTTATTAAATCTAAAATTAATCACTTTCAATTAAATTTAATGACTTAAAGTTAAAGTTAACCCAAGTCTTGGTCTAATAGTAATTAAAAGTAATTATTCATTAAGAATAACTATAAGTTTATACTTCAACTTATACTTATAGTTATAGTCTTATACCCTAGGCCTAGGCCTATGCCCTATGGGCATGGCTATAGGCCTATACTTATTCTTACTTATAGTTATAACTATAAGTCTAAGACTAAGAGTTATAATTCATAAGCAATACATTAGTACAAATCTCAGTATTATTATTAAAGTATTACAATTATTCATGCTCATTTGATAGAGTTAGACGATACTCATAGTCAGACTCGTACTCATAGTCATACTCATACTGATCACATTCACTGAACTAAAAACAACTTTTCTAGTTCAATGATACTGATACTCCATAGGCATAGTGATAGTCATACTCATAGTGAAGTCTAAGAGTAAGACTAAGTCTAATGAGCCCATAGGGCTAGCTTAGTACTTGTAGTACAACTTGAACTACAAGTTGGTAGAACTTACTAATTCATTTTATTTTATATTAAAGCTAAGCTGGCTAGCATAATTATAACTCTAGTTGTATACTAAAAGATCAAAAAATGTCCAGTTTATAAACATGGAGTTGTCCTCTCCTCAAAGATAGCATAAGTCCTTTTATGACCTATGACCCGAACATTTTTTTATAAACGCAACCCATATAATTATACCCATAATATTCTAGCAATCACAAACAACGCTGTCGCGGCACATGTAAAGGACTTTCTGCTGCAAAAAGCTTTCAACATTTATAAACTTAAAATTTTCATGGGCTTTTCTTCTATTGGTAATTTATGTACCTAAAGTGCCTTTTACCTAAATGGTATTGATTGCTCATTTCAGTTCAGTGTCCAAAACATGATGAAATCCACAACGAGAGCATTAAGGCTTGTGCACATAATATTGGCAGCAAATTTGTAGCACTTTAAACATGATCTCTCTAATATAAAATAGCTTGTTAGGGAATGATCTTGAGGAGCAAGTCAAGTAACTGGGGCACTAATTTTGGATCTGAGCCTATAGGTTAGGAACGTCGCTAATCCTAGGCAGAGCCCACATGAGCTGTTTGTATTCATTATATGCAATGTTAATGGGTTGCAATATCTAGCTTTGGCTCCAATATACCAATACCAAAACTATGTCGACTTACCCGATTCATTCAATATCTGGTAATCAAAATATTAATTCTATGCGTAATCCAATAGTACTGACGACTCGGTGTTCAATTAACAATCCTTCATTTTTTACAGCAAAAAAATCTTCTGGTTGATACAAGATTTCAGGTCAGGAACGAAATTTAAAACAACTTTTCTGTATTAGAAGTTCAATAAAATATTTCAACTGTACACTTCTTGTTGGATACATGTATATAATTGCAGCAAAATGGAGTTAAATTAAAATTCCTTCAACTGATAGGATAACAACATAGATATACAAACTACAATGATGTAGGTGCCGAGAGTGAGTGGCAATACTACAGCCATATAGTTTACGGTAACATTATATGGGCAAACGAACTGGTTGAAATTTCTTAACATTTAGCATATTGATGCATACCACTTCATATAAGTGAAATATTTTTTTAAAACGAATTGCACAGAATTTGTGAAAAATATTGAAAGAGAATAAAACTTTTTATAGAACAACAAAAAACAAGACAAACGGTGTGCATAATTTAAATGATCATATAAAGATTAGACATTAGACTAATATTTGGTTTTCAAATGAAAACAGTGTTTAAAAACTATTCTGCACATGCTTGGAGTAACCCCCAGTTAATATTTACACATATTTAGAATTTGGAGTGGTCACAGTGTGATGGGTGCCAGGGCAAGGTTTAGGTGGTAAGGTTGGTTTGCGGATGTCTACAGCCACTTTCTTATCGTCAACATCAATTGGAAGCAAAGTCTTTTGCTGATGATTAGGTGGCGGGGGACTGCCACCAGGGGAAAACTTACTCCGCAGCAAATCTTCCGAGGACTGGGGTGTTCCAGCCTGACTCCTTGAGATACGGGGTTGAGTCTTGGGCGGCCCAACAACGCCGCAGTTGGGAGGGTTCTTTATATCTAGCCTATTAGGCCTGGGCGGGCGAGGGGGCGGTTCATCTGGTATATCATCATTTTTCCAGTTAACATTGACATAGTCATTGGCTTCAGTACTGCTGCTGCTACTAAGGTTCATTGGTGAGTGATTTCTAATAGGTTGAGGAGAGGTGTGATGGTGTGTTTGGTGCTGACCATACAACTGCTGTGATCCGTGGTGATGCATTGAACTGGGACTATAGTGTGGACTCGCGTCCTTATAGTTTATCATAGCATATCCGGGACTTGTGGTAAAACTAGATCGACCTTTCGATGTGCTTGAATTTCGTGGCGTCACGTTTCTCTCAAAAACACTACAGTTACTTTCAGACGAAGTTTGACGTGAAGCCTGCCGGCCAACCGGAGGTAGTGGCTCTATTAGTTTGACGTAATTACCTCCTTCGGCATCTGAGTCGCTGTCGCTATGCTGCTCAGAGGAGGTGTTCATGTTAGGCACATTGGCTCTATCTACACTCTGCTCTCGTCTAGCTAGGAGTCCAATAGTGCTCGTCGTTGTACTGTCGGGAATCATCCTATCAACACTTGGGTCTCTCCCAGATAGGTCTCGGCGTCTATGTAAATTAATCTCACTGCGAGTTCTATCCGTACTTTTATCGCGCCTTTTATCAAAATGAGAGTCATACGCGGCGTTTCTATCAACACTGGCACCACGTTTTTGCCGCTCTCCGCTTATATTCCGTCTGCGCCGATCTTTACTGTTATCTCGGCGCATCCTTTCAATAGTGTTAGTGTGTGTAGAATGTGATGGCTCAACGCTGTTAGCTCTACGATGTGGCAAAGGGGGATAATCTTTGGGAGGAGCATAATAGTCAAAGTCCATACTTCCATTCAAATGGTTATTAAGTAGATCAGTATTTGGCAATGGTGGACGATGCTTCACGTGCATCCCACTGAAAGTGTTATAAGTTCGGCCAGTTGTATTACTAGCATCGTATAGCTCTCCTTCAGCACATTCATTGTACTGAGAGGGAAGAATCCCGTCCCTTACTGCAGCCAAATGAGCATCTCGTCTCTGAGGCTGCCGTTTGCTATGTTCATCTGAAGCACTGTTGAACTTGGGATGTATTGCAGTGGTATTGGCTATTCCGACATCAAAACCAGAGCCCACCTGAAAATGTAACAGCTCTAATCAAATTCCTAATAGTGCGTAAAACAATAGAAATGCCAGGAAAATGTTAATTAAATTGGCATTAAAGTATCAAGGTAAAAGGCAGCATTTCAAAATAGTGGCAATCAGTTTATGTTAACCAACAGTTTTAAACACCAACCTTTAGATTGTTTATGTTTAAAAACCCAACTTCCAATACAATGACCAACAAAATATTTGTTATTTTAAAAAATAAACTACATGTCTAAGAGTTGTTTACTCTTACAAAGGATTACTTCTAGTGACACAACTCCTAAATACCCATTTCGTTATTAAAATATATGTTATAAATTCGTAGAGCTATATTAGCTATATAATATAACTAATTTAGTTACATAACTTACAGAGGCTAGCATCATAGCCATCTTAGTCAGAGCTTTGGTAGTCTTTTGCTTGAGCATAGCACGTCTCAAGCTGCCTCCACCCAACTTCTGTTCTATTTTAGGAGTAGGTAAATATTTATTTTTACCTTCAGTACTTGTTTCAGCTGCAACAATAATTATCATCAAAGATAACATGATGACCTCTATTAGTCAACACCAAAAAGCTGGAACCAAGAAAAACAAAATGCAACAATAGAAACTGTGACAACAATAAAATAACACTTATGCTTGAAATGAATACATGGTATAGCTACAAAGACAAACATCTACAACCAGCCTACAGGGGTAGTAGAAGGGAATAGCTATTATGTCACATGTCACAGGTGTACCTTCTCCAGACAGCTGCCTATCATACGCCTCTGGGGGAGAGATAGGTAAACTCTCAAGGTGCGTGTCAGCACCTACTGGGGAAGTCAGCGTGCTGTCTGAAACTAACGAATCAAAATGCTGCTGATCTTCAGTAGCTCCAGTAATGAGGTCGGCTATGGTGTCGGAAGTAGAATTGGCATCACTTGTGTCAGCATTATCCATGTCGTCCGCTAACAACCAAACTCATAAAATAAACGAAAAGTCACTACGATTACAGCTTACTGAAGATTTAAGATAAAACTGCTTTTAAACTAGGTCTAAAAATCAAAACTAAACACCTATGCTTACAGCCATTTAATACTGATAGTGATATCATGCAAATTACCATGCAAATAATACAACACGGATCTGTTAGTTTCACTTGACCACTGTTAATCTTCAGTACTACATGTATGTTAGATGCATTAACAGAAATTCCCGGCTGACAGTAAGTGGAATAGCTACACTGTATAGCCTGTGAGTATTACCACCACTTGTATCAGAATACCTGGCTCAGCCACAATAGTGTTGGTCGACGAAGCTGTTTTAATTGAATCTTTATCTATACTTGTAGTACTCTTAGACCAAGTTCCAGCATGAAACACGTTAGCTGCTGTGTTACGGGAAGGGTGCTTAGCCGTGCTTGGACCCCACGTTCCCATCTTACTGTTGTCTGAAGAAACTGTAACATCAAACAGAAGCCAGGATAAGATTTACAAGTTTATAGAACACAGTATACATCTTCAGGTAGGCTAAGATCTACATAAAAAACTAATATATTTTTAGCCTTTATTTCAATATTTTCTCATAATTTTGAACAATAAAAGTGAAATACTAAAATAAAAATAGACACAGAGATTTACCAGCAATAGCCCGCAGTCTATGAGTGCCACTGTGAGGGGACGCGGGTGGAGTTTCCGGACTAGATGGAGCTCTCTGTCTATTCTTTTCAGCATTGTTCAAGGTGAAGGAGCCAGGAAGCTGCTCGTGTTTAACCTGTGAGACAATATAAAATAATAATACATTGCACTACCTGTACTGTACTACTCATATTGTACTACCTGTACTGTACTACCCATATTGCACCACCTGTACTGTACTACCCATATTGTACCGCCTGTACTGTACTACCCATATTGTACCACCTGTACTGTACTACCCATATTGCACCACCTGTACTGTACTACCCATGTTGTACCGCCTGTACTGTACTACCCACATTGTACCGCCCGAACTGCACGACATGCCCACCATAAATTACAGTCTAGATAACTATAAATAAACTCACAGTTATGTGATGACGAAAATCAGAAGGAGAGCTGATTGCTTTACTGTGCTTTATTTTGTTTAACCGCTTTTGATTCAGTTTGCCTTTACGCTTAGAAGGCACGGGTTTAGTACCTGAAACACAAAAACATGTATAAAGGAAACAGGCTAACATGTGATCACATGACCAGATCACATGACCAGATCACATGACCAGATCACATAACCATATCACAGGGCCAACACATGAGTTACTGTCCGCAGTGCACATATCTCACCTTGCTCTTGTATCATATATAGCAACTCCTTTTCAAACAGTTCCATCTCTTTGTTGTGTATTGCCACTTCTCTTCTGTTCAGTTCATCTTCATGTTTCTTCTGCTCTTCAGCTAGTTTACTCATCTCTTCCTCTCGGTTTCTGATTTCCTGTAGAGCAGCGAAACTAATGTGTATTAATTACCAGTAACATTAATAGTAACGGTAGCAGTAGCAATAGTAGTGGTAGTAGTAGTAGTAATAGCAGTAGTAGTAGTAGAAGCAATAATAGTAGTTTCACAGTTTACAAATGTTCAAGTAAAGAAATAAACACTCAGTAAAACTAGTTTAAGTTTCAGAGAGTTGAGATATTACATAAGACCTAACCTGTTCCTTTTCCTTGAGCTCCACAAACATCTCCTCGATCTCTTCTCTCCAACCATTCTGCAAAGTGACGAACTCATCTTGCTGTGTTCCCATAAACGATGAATCCCGGATTTCTTCTAGAACTTGAACTATTTCCGAGAACTGCGGTCTTTCTTTAGGGTCGATAGACCAACATACTGCAGCATAACAAGAAAGTTTGTGATACAACAAATGGAGAAATCAAAATGTGGATCAGTTCACTTTATCTAGTACATTACACACTGAATATCTTTATTCTTCACATAATTTATGATGCCAATATATCTGTTTTTGCCTGAAACTAATGAAGTGTTAAAAAATTAAACTCATAAACTAAATATTATTCAATTTTTGTTTTATGTTCCAGATTTCGTGTTAATAAAACATAGGTTTTTGGGATGATTGCTTTGGAACACTACTAATTATCAGAAATATGTTAGTCCTAATATTATTATAAAATTTATTCTACCATCTACAAATAACAGAGCACTTACTCTTTCAAATGAAACACAAGCTTGTATCAATGTTTTTATTAAGTGATGATTATTTAAGCTAAATATCTTTCAGGAATAGTCTGTTACTGTACGACATTTCTATTTCACAACATGACATCACAGGAGCCGTTTTCTCCCTTTCCCCATACATAGTTGAACCAATTCTAATTTTTGGTTTACATTTGCCACTAGTAAATACGAAATAAAGGGAAATAACACATTGATTTTAGCTCATCCAATGACCACTTATTCAACTCATTGCTGAGAAAAGTTTAGGAGAAATAAGTTCTAAAAGCAGCCAACACTAACAAATGCCAAGGATTCCACAGCTGGAAAGTAGCACCATCTCTTCCACTCAAGGAATTTAACAGCTATTTAAGAAATGTGTAATGTAAACAAACACCCAACACTATCTCATCAACTAGGGTGACACAAATAACTTTTGCCTAGCCAAAAATTCCTGCAAACATCAACAAAACGCAGCAGAACAATATGACAAAAGGGTTGCACAACTACCAGAATTGTGGACTACTCACATTGCATAAGATTGGCAAACACAGTGGGGCAAGTACTGGGTATGGGAAGAGCTAGCTGATTCTTGGCGACACCATAGGCAACTGCTAACGTGTCAAATCCTCGATATGGTAATTCTCCAGTTAAAAGTTCCCACAACACAACTCCATAGCTAAAAGTGAAGCAACTAGACTTTATAAAGTAGAACTTGATACTAAATTAAACAGCATAATACCAATGACCTCTACATGCATACTAGTGTTGACAAACACTTGCTTTACCAGAGATAAGTGTTAAGCTAGTTATATAATAACATAAATAATGAGCAACTTAATAAAATGCAATGCAAGTAGATTTTTTGCAAACTCACATTGTTGTTGTGGTTTTAGCAACAACAAAAGCAAACATGTTCTTTTAGAATTTTAAAGAAATCAGTGAGCATAGAAAATTATAAAACATTTAAATAGCAGTGTTAATGGTTAGATAACAACTCCCTCAGTGTGGCTTCCATATTTCCCAAACTATAACATGCTCCCTTTACCTATTATTAAAACCTTAACTGATTGCTTTCCAAATTAACTGTTAAAATACTTGCTAGAAGATTCTTATGATTATATTGAGTAATTGTAGTAATTCAGTCAACAAGGAGATAGTAGTATGAGTAGGTAAGGCTCAGTCTTAACCAGACTGAAACTTGTAAGGGTTGCTTTACCTCCACACATCACTTCCTTTAGAGAATTTTGAGTTTTTGATGACTTCGGGGGCCATCCAGGCATATGTGCCTCCACCCGACATCATTGTGGTTTGGTCAATCTCTCGGGCTAAGCCCAGATCAGTAATGAGCAAAGTTTTGTTGGTGAAATTCCCTGTACTGATTGATTCTTTGATGAGAACTGGAAAAGACGATAGTGGAGAATGTTCAAAGTGATACTAACAATATTAATTATTAGAAACTAAATGAAAACTACATGCTCAACTTTATAAGCAATATTGATAAAAATAACTATAGATGAATTGCAGTAATGTGATTACAATACAAGTCCCTGAAATTTATGTACAGGACATACAATAAGGATAAAAATGCAGTTTGTCTGCAATAGATTAATATCAATAGCGAAGAACCAGGATCTATCAAATTCTCTATTTATTTCTGAGCTACTGAATGCTCATAACTATTTACCCAGTTTTTTTTTTTAAATTAAAGTTAATATTAAAATGTGCAATGCAACTATGGGCTTGTTCCTAAGAGATGCTAATTAACTCAAATAACTAATTAACTCAATGTTTTCTGTCTGAACTATAAGTTGGGTGGTCATTGATTTGACTTCAGCACACCCATAAAAAAAAACTTGTCAACACAACTACACACATTTATATCTTGTCTATATCAACTGCAATATATAAATGTGTAGTATGGTAAGGAATGTAGTTGATGTAGACTACATTTTTGTCTATACCAACTACATCCATTTTCCATACTTTCCACGTCATACCAAACCCTATACAGATGCACTAGCAGTGATGAATTTAACTGACATGATGCCTACTAATTACATTTTCATAAAAAAGTCACAAGATCTGCTATAAAGTGTAACAATAGAGGTCATTGAGTTTGTTATCATGCAGCACTGCTGCGGCTGATCATCTCATGGCTACAGAAAGCTCCACCACACCTCTAGTCATGGGATTTCACTGGAACATCAAGTGATTTAACAAGCATGATCACATGACAAGTATGGGGTAGATAACTTCCATTAAACTCCATGAAAGTTGCTAGAAGCAGCAACAAGGTGGTGGTCACAGAGTGCAGTAGTTCGGGTCTAAAGCTTGGAATTGGGGGTTAGAACTCCAAGCCCCCAATTCCAAATTAGAGACTGGAACCACTGCACTCAATGACCACAGCTCCGGTGCTGCTTATAACAACTTTTAAACTCTACTTACTATTGCCTGACTTCAGATCCCTGTGAACCAGTGTAATAACAGCTTCCTCGTGTAAGTAGTGCATGCCCTTGGCAATCTGTATGGCCCAGTCTACCAGCACATCTGGTGGAATACTCGTCTTGAACTTCTGTAGAGCTCGAGTCATCGAACCACCGGCAGCGTACTCCTGAACCAGACAGAGGTCGGGTGGGGTGAGGCAGCAGCCTACTAGTGAGACTATGTTACGGTGATCCATTAGGGAGTAGAACTTTCCTTCCTGTAAACATAAGAATGTAATTTTCCTCAGCTGTCAGCTTGTGGGAACAGAATGTTTTTTATTCATGATTCTCAAAATAGAAACAAGAGAAAAAGTATTTTAGGGAGAAAACTCCCATTAGCTGGACAGGTGAAAGAAATTTGAAACTGCATTTTCACCCATCTAAATGCTGCTAAGCTAATTACAGTGTCCTTCAATGCTGTAAGCCAAATGGGTGTCTTCACCATGACGTATAAGCAGGGATATTGCCTCATACTTCGAGATTTTCATTAAGCAGCTATAGTTGAAGTATAATGTAGATGAAGCCCAATTTCTACTATCTTTGACACAGGCTTAATATCTATGTAGCTTCTGTCAAAACACCTACAGTGCCCAACATTCACATCATGGGGAATTGTCTGTCCAGACATAAGTAGAAATACGTAGCCATTTTGAAATATTGTTTTCGAAAGAATTCCCACTTTTCCAGATTTGCTGTCAGCAAGATACATGCTGCTGCAGCCAACACCCACCAGTATCAGATAATCGTATTTCATCACCTGACATACATTTTAGATAAATCCTCTTTTACCTAATATACGTATATCCCCCTCTATTACATATATCTCCCTCTACCACATAGTGTGTATATCCCTCTATATTCTATCACATAGTGTATATCCCTCTCTATCACATAAAATATATCCCTCTATTAGATATATAGAAAACATTTTTCAAAATTGGAATAAAACAAAAATATGTAATAGCAATCCAACAAATAAATTTTGCAAGAATATCAGCAAATGCCTTTTAACTACATAGACACAGCTGTGCCATGTGATGCATATAGCAGCACATCATGATAGTTGGAACATTCCAAATATAACAAGCAACTACGAAAAGTTGCAAAACATTTGCAACAAGAGTTTTCAACTTCAATTCTTCACTTTCCAGGTAGTTAACCTAGAGTGGGTAGGCTTCCTAGATTGTGTAATGACGTTGAGCTGATGTGTACAGTGTGTAGAGAGTGTCATGTGATGGAGGAAATATACTTGTTGCAGTGCATATTATGCTTTGATTGCATTAATTTAGAAAGGAAATTGTGCAAAGTATCAGTTACCACACAACATTATTTTCACTCCTATCTATTATTATCTCATTATAGCATTGATTCACAACAGCAGCATCATCTCAATACCTCTGGCAGCATCACCAACACTAGTCGGCAGCGTATTCTTGGTGCTGGCAACTACAATCAACACTATTACAAGTATAACAATCTTTGCTGCCACACTACTGACCTGTCTCACACTCTTGATTGCTGCCGCCATATCAGTGTTGTCCGTCCTGGCAGCCTTGACTGCCACCTGCTGACCTTCCCACTCGGCCAAGTAGACCTTCCCAAACCCTCCAACACCTGGAACAACAAGCAAAGTGTTATTATTGACCATCTGCTAATAACTCCAGGTCTATGAGTCAGTTAGTCGGAAATAAAGGAGGAGCAGCAAGTTGTGAGAAAGTTAGACTCTGAATGCATATATGGAAGTAGGCTTCGCAATGCAAAATTTAGATGAATAAAAAACCAATGACTATATGTTGACATAAAACAAGTAATGGTCAATTGCTACGTGGTAAGACAACTCATGAAGAAACCCTAAAACACCCTCAACATATTAGACTGTAACAGCAAATCTATTGTGAATTCTCTCCTTTGAGATGTATATGTTTATATCAAATTTTTAAAAATCTAAACTATTAGCATCTAGATAGTCAAATGGTGAAAATAACTTAATGCAATACTAATATCTTCTCGGTGTTTGTGTATTACAGATTCCTGATAGTTCACAATTAGAAACAATTGACAAGATTTATTCTAGAAATATGATCGGTTGCAGACTTGATATTGCACACACTAGCCTTTATAGTTAGTTAGTTAGGTAGTATTGCATGCCTGGGCCACTCTGAAAGTGGAGCTAAGTATAGCAATAAAAACACAAAATAGCAACTAGTCAAATGACAATGTGATAAAGTCAAGAAGTGAATTGGGCAAGAAAGACAGCCTGTGGTAGGTGCTAGCAAACTATACCAATCATTTCCCCAACCCTAAAGAAAAACCTATAAACCAAAGCTAATAACAACTCTACAACTTGAAAGGACATGTTATGACATTCGACTCAAATTTTCTCTCTTGCGACTGTAGGTGATATTTTGAGTTGTACTTAACAAGCTGTGAATTCAGCACTGCAAGTCCTCAGCTAAGTGGTGCAGGTACAGGGTTTGAGGTTTGTCTACAACTACTAAATAAAACAACCTTTAACCAAACCCAAACCAGAAGTTCTTAACTCAAGCTAAGCTAAAATTAATATTTCTGCACCCAAAACTGATCAGAATAGTCCGAGGTTCACCACTTGGCCAGTTTCAATTATGATCCAACTTGAAGTGGTTGCAAAAAGCTAGCAATGTGCAACCAAACTAGAGTGATACAACTAACAGTTGTTTAAGATGAGTGAAAAGATTGGTTTTTCCAGACCGTAGATAGAACTGCAACTGTCTTCTAAACATGGCAAGATTGAGAAATCAGCTCCCAAAATATGCTATAATATTGCAATGCTATAATTATATAATGGAGCCTCCTTTACAAAAGACTTTCAGACCGTAAACAAATTGTTTCTAAATAAAGCTATCAGAAGCTGTTAAAAGACGTAACATGAGATGTTCTTTGATTTATCAGCTATCTACATTGGTTTCGAGGAATATGCCCGGAGATGTATAAATAGAGTCTATACTGAGTATTATTTCCTCTGAAGTTACATGAAACTCGAGGAATGTGCATTATATTACAGTTTATGATAGGAGAAACACTCTCAATGTCGCAATCAAAGAAGTTATAGATTAAATGTAATTCAGTGTCAACAACAGCTAATAACTAACCACTAGTGTTAACTTAGCACTACTAACCTGTGCTAACTTAGCACTACTCTAGTACTAACTTAGCACTAGACTAGTGCTAACCTAGTGCTAAATTAGCACTAGGTGCTAGTGCTAACTTAGTATTTACCTTGCTAGCGCTAACTTAGCACTACTAACCCAGTGTTAACCTAGGTACCATGAAATGTTTGCCAGCATAAGATTTGCACAAGATGTGAACATGGAATACTCTGTATATTTATTCATATTATCATACATATGAATTTTACACCAAACACGTCTATGCTAATAGATGGTGCCATCTCCCACCATGGGGGGATAATTATAGATCAGATATACTTCATATCAAATAGCAATCCAGGTGAAGTATTTATAAACTTATAAAAGACAGAATTAGCACTGATAACATACAAGATAGTGATATGTAAGATCATATGCTCGGCTAGGTAACAATTAGCTCATTAGTCACAAGTTGAAGATTCAGTTATTTTTAGAGCAGTGTTGATGCAGGTACTGGTGGTGCTACAAAGCTGCTAGAAGGAATGTCGTGATGCTAGCAGGCAGCTGGTCAGTCAGTAGGCTTCAGTGTAGACAGTTGAATAAACTCAATAGCACCATAGAGAGGGGGGAGGGGAGTGAGGGGGAGGGAGGTGAGGGGGAGGGGAGAGGAGTGGGGGGGAGGGGAGGGAGGTGAGAGGGAGGGGAGGGAGAGACGATCAGCTGCAGCCTGCAGGGCAAAAGAATCATAATCATATGGATGGGACACCAAATGAGTGCTTTTGCCACCGCCCGTAGTTCAAACCCCTAACCCTACAGCACGCAAAGCTATCACCATTAGAAATGAAGTCTATAAATGCAAGTCAGAGATAAAAGGGGTGACAAAAAGTCACTGGCATGGCATAGCCAGCAATGCCAATCTCGATAAGACCAGACGAATTATAGACATACAGTCCAACAAATTAAGTGACCTAAAAACAAATTATAAAGAGAACTAACTGGTGCCCTATGGGCACTATTTGCAGGGATATCAATGAGATAGTACTGACGTTGCTGTACCCGGCAATGAATGAATAAAGAATTAATAGTAAGGTCAATCACTAATCAATGGAGTAGAACACTAAAGAAACCATAATCTTATAACCTATAAGGAAACAGTGCTAACTAGTAACTAGTCTATTAACAGTAAAAACTAGAAACTTATTTCACGATTACTCTTCAATAGACAAGAAAACAAACATTACAAGTATTTTTTTTAGAAAACAACCTTAACCATTTTCATTATTATAAAATGCAAATTCATAGAAGTTGCTTTACCATAGTGTTATGTTCTGAACCTCCTCCAGTCTTCAAAAATGGATGTAACGTGAGTTGCAGCCATAATTTTAGGCATAAACCAGCCGAAACACGCTGTATGTATATGCAAGAAGGCTCTTGAATTCAGTCTAGAATTGGCTAGTATCATCCTTTAATTTTGGTGTTTCAATCACTTTTTTCTCTAACTTTATTAGCCTTCACTAGTTCACTAGTTACCTAATAGCATCACCCAACAGTCGAAAGGAGAACAACACAGTCTATTACAACATATTATAACTTTCCCAACTGGTGGGTGAAAATTGATCAGTGTTTATATAATCTTAGATTAATAGTGATTGCTGACTGAAGTGAATTCTTCTACAATTAGACTCAACTCTCAATACATTTATATGATTGAGTAAGCTAAATGATTAGGTTCTACGGAGTTATGTAAGCCCATAACGAGTGATTTACCGATCTATTGGTAGTTTAAACATGCATCCCCTCACACCGCATATAATTACGTTGATCTACAGTCTACACCAAGCAGCTTCAACAGGGGGGTGTCAATAGTGCGCTACGTACTCTGTATATTTATGTAGGTTAGGCAACTGACTCGAGTCGAACCCAATTTGCAATTTATATCTAGGTAAATCACACTCTGAAATAAATTGCACAATTATGATAATTTATGGCCTGGTGTGTAAATACCCTCCAACCACTGGTTTACCGCACAAAGGAAAAGTTACAACGCCAAATTTGTAACTTAATATCAAGTTCAAAGCAGAGCTGGCATCAAAAGTTCGCACGTGTAGACAGCTACAGTTCCAGCGAACCGAGTAGTAGCTGTAATAATCTGCTACTAGTACTATTAGTAACTACTAGCTAATATAAACTACGGAGCAGCTGTACTACCCAAGCAGTGGTCTAGGGGTTAGAGCTTTTGCCTAGTAAGCATGGAGTCATGGGTTCGAACCCCAGTAAAGGCCATTGGTGATGTTAGAAAGAGCATCCATTGCCACATAGTCATATCAATAAGTCCTTAGCCCGCTTAAAAAACTCACGGGAATGGTGGCTATAAACCTGCGAGAGTGCGTGAGTAGCTATAATACACAACTGCTACTAGTAACTGCTAGTAACTACTAGTTAATATATACCACGTAGTAGCTGTGCTAAACAACTACTGCTAGTAACTACTAGCTAATATAAAGTGTTCTCAGGAAAACCACAACTGCCAGTTTCGTCACTCAAAGAATCAGCTGGTGTAGGTGTAGGTTAGGACACTGAAATACTAACCAGCTATCAATATAGGCGTAACAAAGCAGCAATATTACATGGAAATCGCAACTACTATAAGTGTATAACTAACAATGAAGAAAGGTCAGTGGAACATTTGGAAGGATATCATATCACCAAGTGACCATTTTATCAGCAATAACAGCTCAGCATCCTGATTACAAAGGAATAGGAATTAGAAGCACAGTTCCAACTCTAGCAACACCATCAGTAACTTCCAAGTTTTTAGTTACCTTAGATATTACATTATTTGCATATCCCACCTAACCACCACACTCAGGTGCAGTTTTAGCCTAAATTTTTTTTTTAACTTTATTTCGGAATTTTGGTTAGATGCTACAGTTGAAATTCGCTTGCTACATTTTTTTATCTATAGCACAGGCTTTTTCTAATTGCCTGTCAGCTTCTAATACTAAAAAAGACAACTTGGCTAAAGTGAAATCTACCAGAATCAACCTTGCAACTGAACCAGTTATCCTAAGAACTGCAAGCTCCGAAGGTTTGAGGAGAGCAGACTGCTGGGATTGCCTATCCGATGTGCCAGTAAGATTTGTGGAGCTGATGAGGGGGAGGGGGGAGGGGATAGTGATAGCTCAAGCCCCCTTCTCACTAAAGAACAATAACTTTGGTTCTTTCATGTAAATTCAAGCAATGGTATAGGAAGGTGCAAGGCCTGCTACGCCTCTGAACCTTTTACTTGTAACCAGAAAACAATGTGAAGTTTTGCTTGAAACTTACCAATGACATCTCCTAACTTTAGGTCACAGAACTTGATCTCTCTAATAGCTGTAGCCTTTGGTGGAGTCACGTCGGCTGTCACAAAGTTACTGGGAAACACTCCAACTTTGTTGTCAACTTTTCCAGTCCACCAGCCATCAGACCCGGAAACTTTGGGATCTTTCGTTATTACCTCCACCTGAGTGCCTCTTTTTAGAGTCAGTTCATCTTGTAGTTTGGCATCGTAATCAAACAGGGCGCACCAATAATTAATCCCCTCTTTAACTCTGCCAGTTTTAATGGCAGTTTTCGCATCGTTAGATTTAGTAGCCATATTTGATTAAATTTGTTTGTGCGAGCTGAGGGTAAGCGGGGACTTGTGGTATCCTTCTAGCTGTGCTGATCATGCTAAGACCAGTGGAGGCAGCACTAGACTCGAGTGAACTGCTCCTGGTAACAGGGGGAGATTATTTCATAGAATACTTCACACAACCTGTAATGTCAATAACAGCATATCATATATCACTGAGAGTGGGTAGTTTACAGGCTGCGATTAGCTACCTACACACATAGACTTATTAACATCTATTGCAAATTTTATACAGAGTCAAAGTACAAGAAAAAAGAGGAAGTGCGAGATTAATTAACAATCAAGATAAGAAAATTGTGACAAAATTGTCAACACTAGATTTTCGATTTGAGTGATTTGACTTTCATACTCAGGAGAAGGATTTAACTAATCATTCAACAGGAGATGGTCATTCGAAAATTTCAATCCAAGAATTGTCCATCGAAATGAAAATCCTCAATTGCAAAAAATAGTTCAAGTTGGAACTTGCTAACTAACCGGGGAAATCAGTTACTATAGGATATGGTGAAACGAGTAGCTCTACTTATTTTTATTCAGTGCATTGTTGAAAATCCAATTTTCTTGAAAGAATTAGCACTAACATAGACGGTATTTACTTGTCCAAATGCTGTCACAACAAGAATATTCTAATGTTTAAAGCTATCAGCAAGATAAGCATTAAATTAGCCAGGCATAATCATTGAACAACTTGTAAAACAGGGCATATACTTTGGCAGTACACAGGGGGCTAGGAAATAACCAACAAAGGCAAACTTAGCTATTTATACACCAAACCATCACACTCAATTTCCTTCATAGTTATTTACCATAATGTTGAAATAATTTCAGGTAACCTAATGCAGTAGATATTTCAACATAGCAGTAATTACAGGTTATCTACATAAACATCCACACAGTTATCTACATGTCACTTATCTGCATTTTACTCACTTACTATTTACTTATCTACATTTTACTTACTATTTAAAAGGAAGTGCATAGCCAGGTGTCACCAACTCTCTACCTACTAAAAACATAATAATAATTAAACAGATTTGTTACCAAATAGTGAAATACTCAACTACGTCCTTCTTAAAAAGATAACATTGTTGATAATCTGATTATTGCAATTTACACATCAAATATATGACGTTTAAAACTGATATAAATTGATGGTGCGAGAGATATAAGCTACTGTGTCAGAAAAGGCAAATGTATAAGCTAGGGATCGCATTAAACAGATTTCTGCTTACAAAACTCTGAAACCATGTGTGAAAACCAGCTGCTGGAGGTACCTGGCACACACAGTTTGGAAATTTACTAGCCAATGATAGTTGCATTAAACTTTATTGCAGAAATTTTGTTTACATACACCAGCTGCCTTGCAAGGTCTGCTGTGACAGTAGAAAAACTAAATCACTAAAAAGTAAAAAACTTGAAACGATGAATAGTAATAAACTAATTAGATCACATCCACCAAAGTTCCGTTTGTGCAGATTTTCGTCAACAGCTAGTGCAGAAATTGCCTAATGTGACACATTGCAAAGTATAGCAGTACTAGCCTATGCAGGAACGAAATGCTATAACACAAACCTTAGTTCCTAAAAGATAATGGTAATTGAATCCAGTAGCGGTCACGTCAATTCCATAAGTAGCAAGTAATCATGTTGCAAACCTTAAAAACTGTTGCGTAAAATTTCAACACTATATAATTCCTTTAATCTAGACTCTTCAGTGTAGTCCACAGTCAGCACATCTGTAAAGGTAGAATCTGGTACACTACTCTTTAGAGAGTTTATACTGGTTTAATATAAATACCACGCAAGTTTCTAAGCCTTGTAAACACCAACCACACAAGTCCCGATTAAACTGGAAGTTTTGTAATCATCAAACTATGTTGATTGTGGGTCCAACTCCCATATAGTTAAATTGACAGAATTGTCCAAACAATTGCATTTTTTCACATAAAACAAAATTACCAAAATCAAGAATAACAAATGCCATAACACATAAAAAATCAGTCAAGTATGATACAATAATATAAAATTTTATGGTTATACAGCATTTACAGAAACCATTACATCATTACATTAATTTATATAATTCAGTATCTTATTATAATTTATAAAGTATAGAATTCTGTTAAGATGCAGAAATGCAATGAGGACAAATCAATGGCAGACCTATAAGTGACATGATTTTAAATAGAAAACCAATATATTATAACATTATTTGCTAGTAAAGCACACAACCTAGTATAGTTAGACTCCAAGGCATGCTATCACACATTCTTTGGGTGATGAGATTAGATCGCATCACTTTTATAACACCACTTAATAGTTGGTATTCATGCTAGTTATACTCATAATTCAAAGAATATGAACTTTACTAATACTCATACTACTAGGCAGTATAATTATTACCCGTAACCCTACAATAACTTTGGTTCACCAGCCCTTTAACTTGAATTCAATTCTAACCAGGACTTGAAAATGAGCAGACTGGAAACTTTATAAACAAAATAAAATTGAAAGGTAAAATAGATGATTTTTTGTTCTTTACTACTATTTTATACATCTACTAAATTTTTTTAGTCATCACTTTGATACTTGCAGTTACTTATAACTTGTCGTGACAACAAATGCAATCACTTTAATATTCAATTCAATACTGATAATGATTGTCATTATAACAACTATAATTGGAGGGGCAATAATCAGAATAAGTTTAAAGAGTGCATATAAGTAATATAATTAAAAAACACTTTAATTACAGTGTTGAAATTATATATTCAAGATAAATGATTAGTTTGCGAGCTATTGTCTTCAATTGAATTGTTGCCTTAACTAATCCAACTAATCATGATCTGGACAAGAAGATTGTACTTTGACACTGATCACAACCAATAAGATATTCCGCTAATACAAACTGGTTCGAATTAAGATATATCTAACATTGCTCCATGGGTGTTGTTATTTGGGTTGCCCATGCTTGCCTGGTTTAACTTTTTATTACACTTAGTTATATGTGTAATAACTTTACTTTGCGATCATTGACGTACTGTAGAAGAATACCAAATCATTGTAATTTGCTATAGACAAATAAAATCTATTTGTGCTTGTAAATTATTTTATAAATGTACTATTTATTGCTACCGATTTCACTAATTAATAATTGCAGTACTACGATTAAAAGTAAAAGCAAAAAGTTGTCATAGCAATAGTAGACATTAATTATTTTAAAATACAGTTAAATTTGCAGTATATTAGTCGCATTTCAAGTGATTTTAATTAAGCTGCAGATTATGGCCCACCTTTATATTATGTATGTGAATATATGTAACCATTACCATAGGCTTTGATCACAATAAATTATTAAAAATAACAACCAGATCAGTATGCTATCAGTAAAACACCAAGTCTAATGATCAGTAGAGAGATAGATATGCACGTGGTAAACATGTGTAACTATAAGGCTATAAGTTATATTGTATATATGTAAAGAAATGTTACTAATAGTAATTCTATAGGGAATGGCATTAATAATTTTTAGTGGTTATCAACTGTGGTAGAATCGAAAAATATCACCTCACTGCATTTCCTTAAATTGTGTCATACTCATAGAAGTAGCAGGATTAGTATGAATCAATTTCAATGATACCGATTGTATACCGTTAAAAGTAAATAGATATTTATAGTTATTTCAATACTATTACTAAATCTAAAAGTGAAAAACTGAAAGAAACGGTAATTTCAATTGGTATTTAGACTTAAAATTAGTGTGCGAGGCAAATTGAAATTGCAATAGCTGTAAGTGACTTACACTTACAGCTACTGCTAAGCTTACCCACAGCAGCACAATTACAATGAGTCAATGACCATGACAATTAGTATCACAATGAGTATGACCATCAGTATCACTGTGACCGTGACCATCACTATGACTATGAGATTGAGTATCAGTATGAGTCGATGACTGCCTAAGAGAAAGTGTAATACTAATACAGTAAGACTAAGACTAAGGTAAGTGAGTAATACTAATACTAAGTCTAATACTAATAGTAATACTAATAGTCATAGTATTACTATTAGTAATGCTCAATCTCACAGTAATACTAATATTAACAGTTATAATAATAACTGTGTATTACATTTACTAGTAGTACCATTACTAATATTATTGGTATTACTATTACTATTAGTATTAGTATTACATTTTGATTTAGTATTACCATTATTATTAGTATTAATATTAGTATCACCATTGGTATTACTCATTACTATTAGACTTAGTATTAGTATAACTATAAGTATAAGTAATAAAGTATAAGTATTTGTTATTGTATTACTATTATTATTAGTATTAGACTTGCCCTTGGCATAACTATAACATTAACCTAGTCTTATAAATTGTAAGTATAACTATAACTTTAAAACTTATACGATTAAGTATAACATTAACTTTAAGTAGTACATTTACTATAATCTATTACTAATGAGTATTACTATTAGTAGCAATAGTATTACTATTAATATTATGATTATCTATAACTGTATAACTATAACTATAACTGTATAAGTATAAGATTAAGTATAAGTATATCAACATGAAATTGAATGATGAATATCCAGCACCTGCGACTAGCAATATACTTAAGCGAAACACCGATTTCAAAACTTTTAAATCTGTTTATAAATATTATTATAAATCAACCTAGTTGATACAAACTGACCATGCATAAAATTAAAATAATCATAATGATAACGGTAGCTTTTGCAAATTCAATGAACATGATGATTATATCAGTCCAATGGCAATGGGCAACATACATCAATTCTATACATGACACCAGGGTGCGGTTCTTGCTTCTGATTGGCTAGAGTTTTCTAAATGATCTCCCAGTCTGTTGATAGATATAAATATGTGAAAAATCATTGCATTTCCATGATAAACATTTGACATCATTGTGAGCTCTTGAATTGAAAACTGGTAAAATTTCACAGCTACTACTACTACTACTACTAGTACTAGTACAAGTGAACTTGTCATCTTGATCTTGATCTTACTAATAGTAATCCTATCATTATAAATGTTTCTAGCAAAATATGTCATTATGCTTAGTATTATTTGATAAATTATTGCAAATAAAAATATATAATTATGGTAGAAACATATCACAGTCACCTATCAGTATTTACTATTTAATTTAGTTTTACTTTTAGTTTTACTTTTAGTTTTACCATTTTGATTTTCTCTATTTCATTTGATTTAATTTTATGATTTTCTAATAGTAATAAATTGTTTAGTTTTTTATACTAATACCAGTAATAGTAATACTTATA
Organism: Bugula neritina; assembly: GCA_964035545.1. Taxonomy (NCBI): domain Eukaryota; kingdom Metazoa; phylum Bryozoa; class Gymnolaemata; order Cheilostomatida; family Bugulidae; genus Bugula; species Bugula neritina. The sequence goes on from OZ037767.1 coordinate 5,054,539, forward strand.
CTTATAGACTGTAATAATAGTTGAACTTATACTTATAGTTATACTTATAGTTATAGTATTGGTAATTCTAATACTAATACTTAATAGTTAATAGTAATACTAATAGTAATACTAATACACGTAATAGTAATACTAATAGTAATAGTAATAGTATGAGTATGAATATAATAATTATTACTAATTATTACTATTACTCACTACTCAGTATTAGTATTTTATTTATTACTTACTCTTAGTATTACTAGTATTAGTATGGTAACCATTACTATTAGTATTACATAATGTTACCTGTCGATGTTATCTCCATGCTGGACCTCCCTTGAGGGAAGAAGGGGTGTGCTGCATATAGAATATAAGTTGTCAGTACTTGGGTAGTAGTCTAAACAATGTTAACATTCTTGTGCAGGCTAACTAGGCTGTCTGTGCGTGATTTACAGTTATGAACTGCTTTGAAAAGTCATTCAATCTGTGCTGATCCTCATATCTTTTATCGTTCTTGGGAGAAAACTGTAAAGATATCCATTCTTGTTCGCTCTCACTGATCTTGGACGTCCTGAAACCTGAGATCGAGTCTGTACAATGCTTGTGGTCCACTGATTCAGAAAATCAACATAGGTAGCACTCAGAGTTGGATGTTGTTCTTCCTTAGACAATATTTTCAGAAGAAGGCTGTTGCGTCGGTTTTTTCTTCTTAGATCAAGTGGCTCCAAATACAGCTTTTTGTTAATCATTAAATGTAATTTACTTTTATTCTTAGCTTTTAAATTTAGTTTTCAGGAGGGGAAAAAGGGAGGCCATTCCATAACTTAACCATCTTATTATAATTTAAATTATTGCCATTTTCATTATCACCATGGATATGACCATGGCTATAAGTAGGATAATAAGTATATTGAATAGCTGACGTTATGAAGTGATCTTAAATATATAGTAAGTGATGATAAACATTAAATTGTTGAACAGCGCTAGAAATCTTTTTTAATTCTTTCATAGATGCTAATATCACGTAAAATACAAAGGTTGAATACGCTAATTTAAATATTAGTTAAATATTAAATGTTTTCATTTAAATTTAGTATAAAGTTTATGCTTTATTTTTTGTTTTTCTGTAAATATACATTATAGATATTAGCGCGTGACTATTATGAAAATATGTATCAATATTGCTGTTCTTGATGGCAAGTAGTGAATACAAGATAGTGTTGCCATTTAAAGATAAGTTTCTGTGTTTGAGAAATCTGTCTAAAGTTAAATGCATGCTGATTTGTGTTTAGTAGCTCATTAATTTTCATGACAATATAGTTAAAAATACTCATTGACATTGCCCAGGTTTATGTTTGCTATGTTTACTAATAATAATGTTATTGATAATATACCTATATAGGTTGTAATAAGTTTTACAGCTAATTAATGATATTTGATAGTACGCATAATATTAAAATAAATAACCATTTGTAGGTCCAAAAACAAATTTTAAATTATCAAGTGCTAAAGCTGTTATAATATTTCTCATAAGAAATACATTAACAAACTATAGCACTGGTAACCCATCCGCCGTTTAAATGTTTATAGTAATATTTTCATTCTTGCTGTTTGTATATATTTATAATTCTATTAATCTAATCTATACTATCATTGTTTCAAGATTCGAAAAGCAGCTATATTCACATGACTTTAATCATTTCTAACAAATTTTGCTTATAGTTATTACATTATTACATTTTTGCTGCTACAAAATATGAAAGGAGTTTTTCGAGATCAGGTTAAATATATTTTTATGTCAGTTCAAAAACTAATCTTTTCACATAACAATAATATAGTATGTTATAGCTGACTCTAATCATTTGACAATATTGTGTTTAATTGGATTAATATTTGTTAATACTAAAAATTGGTACTGCAAATTCGACTTTTGCATAACATTTTGTAATAGACTATTTTTATTGCGAGTAATTTCACAGAGTAAGAAGCAATATTTTGTTACCAATTAAGTGGTAAGATTATTGATTTTTAGACATACTGGCAGGATGTGCTAAAAGCTAAAAAAAGGCAATGGGCTCCCATGTAGTTGAAGTTCTACGACAGGGTCTCTGGGCATCACTTACTGGTGGATGGTTCTATGACCCGTATCTTAGTCTCTTTAGTAATACATTCCACCTCTATCTCTGGCTTCTCTTATTTGTCACCCCTTTTGTCATTCAACTTGTAAGTATTATGATGAGTAATCATTCGTGGTTTCTAGTTTTAATTAGCATTTAATTTGTGATTTTCTGCTAGTCCCTGGTATCTTATATTTTGATATTTTCTTTCAAACTATTATTATAAAACTAATAACATTATTTATAGTGCGATAGTTACAGTAGTGTTTTAGCAATTATTTTATAGTTTGTATTATCATTTAAATAAAAATTATTACTTGAAATTAATGTGTATTTGATGTTTTGTTGACAGACAGTACCCAAATATGTAGCATCGGTAGCTTGGAGCCTATACTGTCTTCTTATTGGAGTTCTATTTGTTGTTATCAAAGTTGTGAACTTCAAGTTACATAAACTATTTGACACCAATGAAAAGATTGAAGCCCCGATTGATGCCAGTTCAAGCTGGACAAGGTTAATATTCACTGAATTAATGGAATTTATTTAATCTTTTGAGTGTAATATTATAATCAACATTTTAAGATAAATTACCCCTCAGTGTTCTGTATGCAAGGAGTAAAGTACTCATTATAATTTGTATATAAATAAAACTCTTCTAACGAGCGTTTTCTTGGAAAAATCAAGATTTTTTGGTAAGGAAAGTAAATGTTACCAATACTTTACATCATATGCTATGTGGTTTCTATGACTCGATGTGACTGGGTCTATTCAATGAAAAAATCACTTTCTAGCTGTTTTGGTTGCTGGTTTGGTCATCTCTTAACAAACATCTGCTTCTAGAGCCCAGTCTGTGAGTCCAACTTCAATAGAGCAAATTGAATTGCAAGAGTTCAGTAACAGCGCTGGTTTGAGGGCTTCCCAAACCTCCCCTACAGATGATCTAGAACCAAAGACTAATGTTACTGTTGGTAAGTTATGAGAATTAGAAATTGCTTTTTTAAGAAGATATTTATGTATGCTGCTATTTTTAATTTTTGTTGTGGTGTCATCTTCTAAGATATTTTTACTAAATAAGTTTAAAAGTTGTTTTAATTGAATTGTTAGCGAAGTTTTCTAGGTTATTATTAGTCCTTATTCATGGACTAGTTCAAGTAAATATGTTGCAGCATGTAGGCTTTTAACTTGTAACTTGTTGATACACCTGTACAAGTCTTGCATCAATTGCCCGTATTGGAGTTAAATGAACTCTGAAGAGAAACGAATATGTTGGCTAAAATTTGAAACATTATCTTCACCATGTAATAAATTGTTTTGCTGAGGGAATGTGAAAAAGCTTGTTTAAGATAAAACTTGTTAAACTTCTTTAGTAGTTGACGTAGAAAGAAATGGTGCTGGTGATGTGGGTGCTACCGGTGAGGATGGTGGTAAGGGTGTGAAGTCATTAGAAGATATTACTTCTATGGAAGATATAGTCTCGCTGGAGGCTTTGCAACTGGATCAACTCAAAACTAGCGCTGCCTCGGATAAAAGTGACAGAGTGCGCAGTTTCAGGAGAACTGTGAAGGCCATGTCAACTCAAGTGACACCACAAACCTCTCCTCTCAGTATGCATTTATATATCATCTTCTCACGGCAATAGTTATTAAGGTTGTTGAGCTATTTCAAGAAAAGATTATATATTGCAAAAACCATATTTTATATGGAGATATATTTTTAATCAAATGGTGACGACCATATTTGAAATTTGTAGTAACGTGGGGTTTAAACTTGTCCAGTTTGTATTCACCTGACAATGGAGGATTCTAATCCTAATGCAGACAAATCAATTACACCTAGTTATTTAAATACATCTTCAGCTTAGAAAACTTTACAATATATACTATACATCTGCAGGTGTAGGCAAATTTACAATATATATAATATATCTTGAGCGCAGGTAACTTTACAATATATATAATATATCTTGAGCGCAGGTAACTTTACAATGTATATAATACATCTTGAATGTAAGTAACTTTACAATATATATAATATACAAGTGTAGGTAATGTCACAGCACAGCCTAAGTTACCAGCTGCGTCTGCTACTTTCAGTTGGTCACAAGCGCCGTGCCATCAGCCAAGAGCGTTGGCCGTCCTCTGTGACTTCTATCACCACTCCCCCTCCCACATTGAGGAGACACCAGATTCAGTACCACTCCCAGAGAGTGACTCGAGGGCATAACATTACGTACCGGTACGTGTCGAGGCTAGATATTATATTACCGGTTCTAAAGCTGAATAAGACTTCAGTTATTGTATATTGTGCCTCAATTTTTTGTTAACTATGATTGCCAATTGTATTTGTAAATTTACGTGTTTTTCTATTTTTTCTCAAATTATCGCTATGTTTATTATTATTTAAATGTTTAAACTTTTCTGCTTGTGACTTTAGAAATGGAAGTTAACTTATCCAAGATTTTTGTTGATGCCATTGGCACGCTACCCTTTTTATTCCTTGCCTTGCCTTTATATATAAAAGCAGTTATTGAGGAGGATTTTACTGTCATGGTAGTCAGTTTGATTAACGAATAAAAAACTTGACTTTTACACAAAAAATGTTACTTCGACCATTTTATATAGATAACTTAAATGTGCTTAGCTAACTTTCTTAACATCTTGCACTCACATAGTAGGAGGAAACTATGCTACCTCTCCGCCCAAACTAGCTGCAGTTAAACTATTATATGAGAAACTGGTGCTAATCACTGCAATTGGTAGCCACGTTGTTGTTTCTTCTTTCAACTCTGTTCACTGCTACTCTTTCTAGCCGCCGTAGCAAATCTGTGTTAGACAGCCCGCATGGTTCACACATGCTCATTGGTGAGAGTCGAACAGAGGAACGACCTCCGTTGACCTTGGAGTGGGCGGGTCATCCTCACCCTAGTCCTCGGCCGCGTCACAGGCATCGCCACAGACAGATGTCACTCGAAGAGCCTCTTTCTGGTTCTGCTGCCAGACGGTAAATATCTCACTTCCTGTTATAACTATTTGAGGCTCTTTTTGTGTTGTATTTGCTACCCTTTGTTTTTATAATAAGTAGTTTACAACAGATATGATTGGTATTTTAGGCTGTCAACTTTTTGAAATGCTGTATATCAAGTGTGTAGTTGGCCTAGTTTTTCAACTAGCCCTAATTACGTGTTTGTTTGAGGTAGCTGAGAGTTATAAGTAAAGGTTAAAAGTGTTGGCTACTCAATCGGCCAATCATAATAGGAGTTTGTAGTTCCTCAGTTTCAAACTTTATACGTCTGCCAGTGAAGTTTGAGACCCTCCTATAGTACTTTGTTTGAATACTGAGTAACTAGTGCATTAGTTGTTTGGTTTATTAAAATATGTATATTCATTAGTAATGTACAAAGTCTTGATTAATTTTTAAATTTCCTCACTAATTGGATATTTGTCTATTCATCTCTGTTGTCAATCCACTCCTGATATAAAGATAAACTTGGTGTTATATCTCATCAATTGAAATTTGATTTAATTTTCTAATTTTTCTTTAAAAAGCAATTAGTTTTTTGACAAATTAATATAAAATAACAATGAAAATAATAATAATAATAATAATATTTTTTAATTAGATCGTGTATAATTTTCAAATATTTTCAAATCTAATGACATACGATCTGAAAGTGGGAACCACCTTACATCATCTACACAATACATCAATGATAACAACTATAGTGTTGTAACATCATATAGCCTATCACTGAAGCTTTTATATTGTGCTGTGATTGGTCAACCCTGTAGAAGATAAGCAAGGGAAATACTAGTTTTCTGTTTTATCATATAGATAAAGGTGTGTTGAATATAAGTATACTATACTTACTGGATGAACTAACAGCCAATAAGAAATTGCGCTTTCTAATTTTGTGAATAAATACCATACAGTTATAATAATTATGTTTTGGATCATACACAATATGTCAGTCCTTCTATGTAGCTGGTGCTCTACTCAATTTTATAGAGTAAGTATATTTTTGCTACTTTTTTTTTGTTTTATCAGTGAAATTTAGACATATTTTACTTCTTTATTGAAATATATATTGCTTTTGTTTTCCTCCATATGCTAAAAACACATCCTTATGGCTAAGTAAATTATTTCAGTTAGAAAATTGTGATTTACGCGCATAAATTATGTTTCCATTTATAATAAACTAAAAGAGTGTGGCTTTACATGTAACAGACACAATTTTAGTTTGGTAATTTGGTTAAACCTTTAGTTTATAGTACTAGACCTGTAGTTATCTGTGCACACATTCATAGCCTCAGAGTTGTTTTATGAATGGCAGGTATTCACTGGACTTGAAGCCTCGTAGAGGTAGATCCAGGGACAGACTTGGCACTGCTACACAGAGCTCTAACATACTTGTTAGGACTGAAAGTGAGAAATCTGAAGATCTCAAAGCTCTTAGAGACACTCTGTTAATCAGGAGTCACAAGCGTAAGGTGTGTTCTTTTGTTTTGTTATATAGTATACAGCTAACTCGAGGTGTAGACTTTACTTGGTAGAGTAGTATACAGTTTACTCAAGGTGTAGACTTTACTTGGTAGAGTAGTGTACAGTTTACTGGAGGTGTAGACTTTACTTGGTAGAGTAGTGTACAGTTTACTCGAGGTGTAGACTTTACTTGGTAGAGTAGTGTACAGTTTACTCGAGGTGTAGACTTCACTTGGTAGAGTAGTGTACAGTTTACTGGAGGTGTAGACTTTACTTGGTAGAGTAGTGTACAGTTTACTCAAGGTGTAGACTTTACTTGGTAGAGTAGTATACAGTTTACTGGAGGTGTAGAGTTCACTTGGTAGAGTAGTATACAGTTTACTGGAGGTGTAGACTTTACTTACTTAATTTAATTTTGCTTATAGTTAACATGAGAACCCTGTATAAGGTTGGGCCACGTACCCTGCCTTAACTCATGCTAATCACATGGGTTGAGGACTACAAAATGGCACAAAAGTCATCATAACCAGTTCCCCATTTTTGCCATCAATAATTATATGGCAGAGTTTAATTCACCAGCCCAGTTACACCAGATGTGCATGCTGGCTGGTACATTGGTAACTTGTTAAAATTTCTATTTCTTTTTTAAGTCACATATGTTTGTGACTTACTTGTCATTTCCAATGAATATATTGACATGACTAGTTTGTTTACATCAGATCAGCACCGTGTCTGAGCCATGTGACCCCTTTGGAGAAAGCGGCAGCTCCGATGACAGCTCGTCCAATCGCAAGCAGTCTAATAAAATCCTCGCTAAACCTCAGTCTGTCTCTTCTTCGGGAGTTGAGTTGAGGGCAGAGCCCACTCTGCCCATTGGCTGTGACCACATTCCTGAACACGATGTGGTCAATGCAAGCAGCGGCAGCACTAGTTTACCTACCTCAAAGGCTTGCATCTCTGAACAAGAAGAACTTGTAAAATCAGCAGGTATTGGTCAATGCTGTTTTGTGGATGTTTTCAGTTGGTCAATGTTGTATCCAATTAAGTTGATTATAACTGCATGCGTGTGATGACAAATATTTATTTTCATTTTAGTTTGAAAATTTTATGTTCAAAGATCAAAATGCATGCATGATGTATGTGGTTAGATTTATGTTGTCAAGCTTGTAAATTATTTTTATAATTTGCTGCATGGAATAGAGGCTGGTGTTTCTAAAGATAATGATGTGACAGACACGCTGAATGAAAGCAATAACAACAATGACAGTGACACTAGTTGTAACGCTAAGCAGTCTAGTAATAGTGCCACTTCCTGTTCAACTGCTAGTAGTTATCTTCCCTCGCATTCCGAGTCGGCCGAACCTGTTACATGTTTATCTGTTGGTAGGTCCACCTTCTGTAGAGAACATATTCCTTGTGAATAGGAAACTGTATTGTTGTTTGTAAAATTTCTCTTTGGAATAAATGTAGATGAATTTTAAGACATTAATTTAAAGCATTGAATTTTCCGGAACTTTTCTTAATTCAAAGCCTCAGAATAATTTATGTTTTAAAGCAGCAACTTTGCTCTGTTTAATTTAGTTCAAGAAATGCTGGAGTTGGAATCTCCCAGATCACCCGTCGCTGACGCACCACTGGGTGCTGCCAGATCTGCTGACGCAGGTGCTATTCCTAAGGTCTCTAAACAAGGCAGCGCTAAACCCTCCAGACACTTCTCTGACAGTGGTAAATTGTTTGATCAAATCTCTAATAAGTTGAATTGTTTTTTGGTAAATTCTTTTTTAAACAAAATTCGAAGCTATTAGCTCATAGTTGATTGACGTATTGGTTATATTAGTGCTAATATAAATATATTCATCAGTTTAATTAGATCTAATTTCTGTGCAGTGTTCAATATAATTGGGAATAGCCATTCTGCTAATGGGGCACAACTTTGTACTCCCTGTGCATGTGGTTTGTCACAGAAGTACACTTCAAAGCTGACAGCGTGATTATTTTTGCTCAGATATCCTTATTGCAACCTGTCTTCCCACAAACAAGTGTTCTGTTTTACTATATTACTTTTTCAATAAATCAGACTACATGCAATTTATTTTAAACATATTTCAATATAAAAGTAATCATTCCTTTTAAAATGAAATTTTGTTGAGCATAATGAATTCAATCTGTTAATTTAAAGCCACTCTAATTTATTTACATTTTATTTTGAACATGAATTACATTTGCGTCTTGAAATAATTCTGCTCAGTAGAGAAAGTGGGAGTCGTTCTCTCCCTACTAATGTGTGCATTCTAGAAAATGTAGCCTTGGTGTCAGGTGAAGACACTCAATCCAGCCCTAGTTCCAGTGTTTCTGGTTGTGAGAGACAGGCACTACTTGTTACAGCCTTGTCTAAAGCAGAGAGTAGTGAAAAGACTCCGCCATTATACCACAGTAATGAAGGCCCCATCCGACCCCGCCGCTCTGTCTATAGATTCACTAGTCTTGGTAGCTCGGAGCATAGGTGAAGAAATGTCATTTCATATTTTGCTGTTTTATGCTATAAATCTGTATTTGATTACTTATGTTTAAAAAAAATTTGGAGGAAAAGAAAAACTCATTTAAATTTACTTTAAATGAGTTTTTATGTAATTTTGACTCATTTACTTTTCACATTTATGTTGGTAGTTATTCTTTTATTGTATCTTGATCACATGATTTATGAATGCTATGTTTAATAATAATTTTGAATACTGATTGTGAAACAAAAGCATTTGCATATTTTAATTTTATACATAATTCTTCTTGTATATTTTTGACGACAAAATTTGTTATATTAACAACATGTCGGTGTTCACAGGAACTCCGCGCGGCGCGCCAGGTACTATGGGTCACACAGCAGCTGGGGGAGTCGTCGGAGCAGCCGGTCTCGTAGGCATTCAGACTCAGATCATCCAGTATTCACTGCTCAAAATGAGGGGCATGCTGAAGAGCCCCCCACCGAGCAGTGGCACTTCTTTAAAGACACTGATGGTAAGTCATTTCCTGTTAATTTAGATGTGTTGAAGTAGTAATGTACTAAATGGAAAATATTTGATCTAACTTATTTTAATTGCTATTAGTTCAAACAATCCATGATATACAGTAATATGAGTTCATTGTTAAGGTACTGTGTGATGATAATGAAAGGTTAAGTACAGGAATGTAGTAGAAAGTTTTTTATTTTTCTAGGATTTTAGTGTATTGAATGTACAATAACTATAAGTAATTTACATGGAATGTTTTATCACTCATTTGAAATGTCAAAGTGGCTCATAACATGATATTTGCCAGGCAAAGTACACACATTCAATCTGTTCAGTTGGAATGAAACTATATGCATCTGCTTGTCAACAGGTTATTGGAATAATTGCAGACGCAGATAGTGTTTGTATCGCAGAAACTGTAGTTCAAGTAGTATAGGAGGCACTTGTTTTGTCCCACTTGTACTTGACTTTCCTATCTGAGTTGTTTGGCAGTGGCACATAAAACACACTGCTGGGTCCACTCAAGCTGCAAGTATTAACATATGAGTAACAGAGTTGATGACGATCAACATTAAATATAACATGTGGAAGGAGTATATAAAGCTTATCAGATATTCTCGTCTATGCCTGATGTCTTAGTACAGTGATAGGACTGCTAGTAGACAAATTTTAAAGTTTTTTGGTCTTAAATTAGGCCATTTTTCTAGCCTTTCATTATGATTAAAATACGTTTAAGGATTGTTGCATTAAGAGGATTAAAGTATGCAACATTTTACCTGCTGCGGCCAGACGAGGATCTTTCAGGGGTACCTTGGTCCGAGCCAGTCACAGCTGAAACAAATAGATTTTAAAATAGAAGTTTTATTGCAATAATCTCAAGTTTGCTTTCAACTCTTTAGACGCACACTTTAGCATTGTATAACAAAAGAAGTTGCAATTTAGTCTCTATCCAAGGCTAGCTTAGCCTCCAACAGCGTTTGTTATTTGATGACCCACCAGGTATAAGTAAACTCAACCTACCCTATTACACAGGTTTATGTAGACTAAGAAATAAACAAATATGTCCGATACTGATACTGTATATCAAACAGTTTTACTTTCTTAGGTGCAAATTGTTGTACAAAGATAAAAAATAACAATATAAATTTAAAGAAATTTATATTGCATATTCATCAAGCATACAAAACTAAACCATCAGTCATTCTACCAAAGCTACGATCAGAGCAATGGAGTTGTCAACTCATTGTAACTTCCTAATCTCACTTTAACAAAACGACTCACACAAACTCAGTGACATTTACCTCTAGACTCATCTCGCCTGCTTTCTCTGTGAATTGATTCTTGTGTGGGTAGATGTGCACTGCTGCTACTTCTACTACTACAAGTACTAACTGCACCGATATTATCATCTCTCAGTGAATCAGCTTTACCCAGTTTACCCACCGGGCCTTCGTATCCACCACTGCTATTTGTGGGGGCGGATAGGGAACCCTCCAGTCTAGACCAGAACCATTCTCTCGTGAAAGCTTTAGTATAGTCTGACACGTTGTATGGTAGCAGGATTTCTACAGCATAGTTAGTACACTCTGATACATTGGTACAATGATACAGCATAGTAGTTAAGCCTCGTATTATGTGTTAATAACATTACAAGGTTTGGTAAGGTGTGTAGGTGGTGATCACATTACACTCGTAAGCATAATTTTACTTCCTTGTAAAAGTCTAACTGATGTATTTTTTTTAACAAAATTACATTTGAAAATTTGTTTTCCCTATTTAACCACCTGGCTCAGGTCATGTGGGAAACTTGTTTGCCTGAGATTAATAGTTTGATTATGACTAACCACTCATTTCTAACGGCCTGTAACTAGACAGTGGGGATCAACACTACAGTGATAGGGAAGCTGTGTTATTCTACTCACTACTTTACTACTCAATATGTAACAATACCTGTACAGCATGAATTAGATATTATGAATAAATGCAATTTTCAAGTGTGAATATATTATTCATTTTCACTGCCCAAATAAATTCATACAAATAGTTTGTAAAACACATTTTAGTTATAATAAATAACAGAAGGGGATATTTCTAACTACTTACTGGGTACAGTAATGCCGCTGTCTATTACCAGTGGTACTATTTTATGCATCTTATTGGCTGCTGGTGCTAGAGCCTGGGCAAACTGGATCTGCCATTTTAGTATTGCTTGTAGCTCTTCTGATTCCATATAGTTTTGTGACAGAACTAGTATTACTCTTTTACACCTGCATGAAAAAATATTAGTATTTCCAATTGTACTGTGGACACTGATAGGAGAGATCTGGTCATTTCCAGCATCTAAAGCTTGCATTTACTAGATACATACAATGTAAATACTAACAACTGGTGTCATTTGACTGTACATAAGTGATTATGTGGTATGCACTAGATTGCTTTACTCATGTCGGTTTTAAGTTACCATCCCAGGTGAAAAGTTCTGTTGTGGCAAAGGAGCAATTATGACCCTTTCTAACATCACCAATGACCTTCACTGGGATTCCAACCATTGACCTTGTGTTTACTAAGCCAGTGCTCTAACCCCTAGAGTCTAGACCATAACCTGATCTCTTTACTACATCTCAAAATTATACACATGACTTATGCTTAAATTTTCATTGTGTTAGCCTGTGGTCTTATTTTGTGCCTGTTTGACGGCTGGGCTGATGGTGAATCATATTTACCTCTTCTCCATGAGCTCAGCTGTAGCTAAATTCTCGCTGACTCCCATGCACAGGTCTCTTTCTCTGATGCAGAGTTTCATTCCAAACTCAATCTCTACTTTGTTGATCAGTTCTCTAATGAATGCATTGTCTTCTGGGTGGTAGGATACAAAGGCATCGAAATATTCCTTCTCTCCACTGGCCACTGATAATAAACAACACAATGTTTTTATTCAACAATATTATAAATTTTGTCTAGTCGTAATACTAGTTAGAACGATACAATTTTTTATTATTTAAAAAAATTCTGTCCATTTGTTTTTAGCTTACATTATTCTGATCAATTTACTATTATAAATTAAAGTTTCTCTTAGCATGTTTTGCCGAAGGAATATTGAATTTATTATGAGATATAATTGTTAGACAGAAGTCTGATGTACTCTTTGCATACTCACATTCTCCCATGGTTAGGATGGCTGCGGCCTCAGATGACACTGTAATAACAAAACCTGATCAACATTTACAATTATGAAAAGATTTGTGTTAAAAAATTAAATGTAAAAATGGTGACCAGGTTTATCCGCTTACTCTATTTGCTAACAAGAATTGCTAGGTTTTTTTAGTTCATTCTTTGAATTGGGGAACTTAAGAGAGTTTTGTAGCACTGATGGACATGCTAGTTTTTAATGTGTTACCATTTTGCGCCAAAAACATCATAACAAGGCCAATAGTTTTATTTTCAGCTAGATTGTGCAGGACCTATGCTTATGTGTTAAAAATGGTTCCCAGCAGCAATAAATAATATTTCAAATTGAATCTGTTGAAAAACTTGACATCATATTGATTATAAGTATATTTAAGGGGATAAAGATATTGTTGAATAAAGTATTTGTATAAGATAGACTTTATTGCTACAAGTTTAAAAAAAGAATAAAATAATATATTAACCTTCAGCCACCTGTAAAGGTCTATAGTTCTTCACATCATTAGCTGCAAAAGAAAAAGAACTTATCAAATATCTCACTCATAGTTTTGTACATTAATTTTAGCACCAATTGAGTATATAATTCAATAATATATGAAAAAAAAACGGTAATATTACATTGAAATAGAGGTATTGAGTATGATTATTGTTTTACTTCATTAGTGACCTTCTTAATAATTGTAAATTGAAATCTGTTGAGCAAATAAACAACTATGGCTCTTTTAAATCATATCGATTTTTAGCATTGAGCAAATAAAAAATGCTAACATCTTGTAATGTTCAGAGACGGTATCCATGATGTAAAAAAGTTCTCAACAAACTGCCTCACAACTAGAAGGTAATATCTTCGAGTTCATCTCCACATTTAATTATTTATAATAAGTTTAATAGTAGCACACAAAGTAGCAGCTAGTATCTAGAAATATTATGATCATTAGTAGTACACTGTTTAGTAAGTTCGCTTTGGCAAGAAAAAAACATATTTAAATTTTTTCAAGTTCCACCCGAATTTTAATTTGAAATCTGGCCTATAGTTTTCTACATGATTTTAATAGTTTCGTATCTTGTGCTCAAAATTTGTATTAGGACATGGATTTTGGAATAGATAAGTATATTAATTATATAAAACATACACGAACTTAACAATATTTTAGTATGAATTTAGGGCTACCTATTAGGTTGGCACATCCTTCGATCAGATCGAGGCGTTCCATTGGGCTTTCTCTCATCAACTCGATGAATTTTCCTACCGTGTAGTTACGTTGGAATGCCTCTCGCAGCACGCACTCTGTCATGTTTGTTTTTAACTCTATGTTTTCGATCTCAATCGCCCTCATACCAATCACCTGTGCCATCATTTTCCAGTTGTTTCCTGACAAACATGCTTCCGATGTTATCTTATTAATGCATTTGTTTCTTCAACTCTTTTACGTGTGAATCATTTTTAAAATATTGTATTCAATTAAATTGATGTGTTACTATATTGTGTCTTGATAGCATAAAGATGTTTTAACTGCAGGTATTATAGTAAAGGCCTAACATACAAATACTATATACATTGTAGGTACATATTTAGCCTGCTATTAACATACAAGTACATTATGTTAGCATATCCTAGAGATATTGTATTGGTATGGAGGTACTTCAAACATTTTTAGATAGAATTTTGCTTGGCTTGAGTTGTTGATTTTTTTCTGTATTTGAGTTTAAAATTTAGTATCTAGGGCATACAAATCTGGTTATCTTCTGGAAATGAGGCTATGCTTCCAGTCTGCATCTCTCAACATGTCTCTAGTCATTCTATTGTCTCTCAGAAGTGTTTGTACTTGCCTGTATCTAAGATAAAGTCAAGGTAACAACAGGTGCTCAACACTTGTTCTGTGGATAACGTACCTGTTATCAGATTAGGGTTAAGGTAAAGACATATTTCCTGTCTGGTTCTATGATTGAGAGCTCGTAGCGGAACATCATAATACTCTGCTGGAATAGCTCCATCTATCAACTTCTGTGTGGCAGACATACTTTGTTATCAGCAGAGAGTTGACTAAACTCTGTATCTACAACTGAAATTATTCTTTTTGGAATGCAACTTCAAAAAACGTTAAAATATCTACCTACCTTCCACCTGACATCACATGTTTTAGCTTATCACTATTTGTCATTGTTATCTGACTCAATGTGTTTTAGTTGTTAGAGTGGCATAACAAATAAATGATATATAATCAGTTGTAGCCCTGTGAGTGATGACATTGTAATGATAATATGAATAATATCAATTTCTCAAGGGTTCAAAGTTGTTTCTTCAAGTTTTAGTTGTTTCCATAGGAAAAGGACTGATGAAATTTAACCAGATTTTTCTCATATTAGACTGTGTATTACACCATAATCTGATGTAGTGACTAGGTTATTCTATGTAGTAAAATATGTTGGTGCATGTCTACTAACAGTACTGTGATATAATGATATGATGGTATGCATCAAGTGCAGATTTGAATTTTTTTGAATAGCATTAGTTCTACACTGTAGTATGGAGGAAATCACATTCCAATTTCAAACACCACATCAATAATGCTGAACTTTTGTAAGCAAAAATCTACCAGGGTATACACAGGCCTGAGTGTGCTGTAATAGCCAGTAGTATGTGTAGTAAGATATGTTAGGGGTGGGGGAGTACTGCATAGCCCCAGATGTGCTGTAATAGCCAGCGAGCTAGTCTCAGCATCACGTGTAGTAGTTGGAATAATCTGTTGGTAATGGCGAAGTTTTACATTTCTCATTTTAGTGTGGTGCAGCACCAGGTAGAGCAATATAGTGCAGTATAGTATAATATAATATAGTATAGTACACCATAATATAGTATAGTGCAGGCCACTGCAGCAACATATAGTATAGTAATAGTACACCATAATATAGTATAGTGTAGGCCACTGCAGCAACATAATATAGTATAGTAATAGTACACCATAATGTAGTATAGTACGGCATAATGTACTAATATAGTGCGGCATAGTGTAGTATAGTGATTTTATAGTATAGTGTAGTATAATAAAGTGTAAAGTACAGCATAGTACAGCATAGTACAGTGTAGTAAAATGTAGTACAGTATACTGTAGTATAGTATAACTATACATGAAGGTGATGTAACTGTGTCACTAACAGTTACTACCACCACTCTTAATACTATTAAATCACAGTTGGTAGTACATTAACTACTTACCATTCAGTGAGTTACAGTTCCATGTCGTCTCTTGTCGCACTGAATTGAGTTAATAAATCTCACTAGTAATGCTAACTTATGTTGTCACGCTTGAGGAGTTTCTTGAATGAGGAACTTAAGCCTACTGTTAATAGTTAGTGACGTAATCTTATCGCAGTGTTTTGATAGATTCCTTTTTAATTTTCATATTATGTGTAAGCACTTGTGATTGCTTTTCCAAGGCCCACCTACTTTAATGTTTTTCTTGGTAATGAACCGTAGCCCTTGTTTTTATTATGTTAGACAATATTTATCACTGAGTCATACTTTGGCTGACATGTTTTAACTGTTAGTCAAACAAGTTGGAAATTTCTTAATGCTTGGCCTTACCAATAAAATGTTTATTCCAGCAATATTGATTATTATAAATTTTCATTTTTTACATGAATTCTCTAGATGACAACTTTTCTTTTTTAAATTAACTTTTTTAGTTGGGATTAAAAAAATTTGCTGTGTAGGAACTTTGGTTATTAGGAAAATGTAAATCCTTGCCCTTTTAATGGGTATAAAATAGCAGAGTACTTAGTTCCTGTAACACACTTTCACTGTACACCCTAGGCTGCTGGTACAAGTATACGTTTGACTCCACTTCTGATGGACTTCCTATTAACCTGGGAAAAGATTTCATTCCGCCAGATGCTGACGGCGATGACATCGCGCCACTCCCTGGCTCCAGACCCCTCTACCTCGAAACAGATGATGACTTTGCGCTGTCGGGTTTCTCCTCAGACTACTCTCCGTATATCCGTCCTCGGGCTAACCCGGTTAGCAGTAGCGCTGGAACCGGAACAGCTCTGAACTTTTACGAGATTATGAGATCTCACCTAAGTGAGTTACTTGTACTTGACTAACCTAACTTGTTTTTACTAATTACTAATTACTTATTCATGTACTTAACTGATAACTTACTTATGTACTTAACTGTAACTTGCTCATGTAGCTAACTGTAACCTACTCATGTACTTAACTGATAACTTACTCATATAGTTAACTGATAACTTACTCATGTACGTAATACTGTTCATTTTTACCTACTTGTCAATTTGTGCTATTGTTACCTGTGCCATTATTACCAGACACCGTTCCTATCAGTTGTTGTAACTATTTACAATACACCCTACATGATGGTAGAACACTGCTTATTAGAAATGTGTGGTAGAATAGTTCAGACCTTCTTATTGTAGTTAAATGTTGTGGGATTGATGGTTTTTGGATTAGCATATTTTCTAAAAGAAGGTATTAAGGTTAAGGTGATGTTGGGTTCAAAGATGGTTATCATTCGTGTTCTACGCAGACGCCACTCGCATGACTCTGAGGAGAGATTCAGACAGTCACAGCTCTGACACCACCATTCCTACCGACCGGATAGATCGCTCCATAGAGGAACGTACCAGACCCAAACAGTTCTATAAATGGAAAATTAGTTCTAAACTTCCTTCTATTAAAATATGGCTAGATAGATTATCTCTTTTGGCATTGCTAGACAGGTACTTTATAAACAAATTCAACAATCTTACATGATGGTAACAGCTCTTTTCAACAGTTCCAGACATATGCTTTAGGTACTTTTAATATAACAACTCTATACTATATCTTAGGAGTGGGCAACTTCTTTTCCATGAGTGCCAAATTCAGAAGTCGGCCGAAGCCAAGGGCCACATGATTGTACACATATTAAATTTTATTATATTAAAGTAATTTGTTGCCAAACCTATGCTGTGCTAATCAGAATGCATATAACATTTTTACTTATCTTACGCATTAAATAGGCCACTGAAAAATGGGCCAAGGGCCACAGGTGGCCCTGGGGCTCCAGTTTCCCACCCCTGCTATATCTATTCCATTGCTAGATTGGTACTTTAGATACTTTGTATATGTACCTAATGACTGTAAGGTATTTATTACTAGAGTAATATTTAATATAGACTGTGAGCTGTGCATCAAAGGTTGTAATGTTTGTAGAAATGTGCCGAAAGAGATAGTAGTATCCGTGTTGATGTCAATCTTGGTTGCCATACTGGCGAGCGTACAGCTCAGCTCGGGCTACTACCAAGACATCTACGTTCTACTCTTCTGTTTCGTCATCGCCGGGTGCCAGTATTCTCTGCTAAAGAGTGTTCAGCCGGATGCAGCTTCTCCCACACATGTATGTAGTATGTACACACCTCCTTTTAAAGCAAACTTTCCCATCTATTGCATCGTAACTTTTCAGAACAGTGTAGTAGCTAATTTTATCAAAAGACATTATTACTGAGCTGGTGCAGTATCCCCCTTCTCTTTTTCCAAAGGGTATTACTAGGGATTAGTTGCGTCTTTCAAAGTTAAAATTTGTGTTTTTATATTTTCTATACACCAAATGATGGTTACTAGTCTTATGACCTGTAGGACCTACATGTATATATCTTTATGCTATTTAGTATTGTATTTCCAGGGTTATAACAATGTGATAGTGTACAGCAGAGCCTTCTATTTCTCCTTGGTCTCTCTACTCATCATAAGCCTGGATGTCGGAGTTAATAGATATAAAGGCATCTCCTTCAACCTGTATGGGATTGAGCTGATCAGTGAATATATTCTAGTATATGCCAGGAACATGCTCAAAGGTACAGCATGTTGTTTCAACATAATCAATAGTCCACTGAGCTTCTTGCCACCAAAAAATATGTGGATACTTACTCAATCTACTTAATATTTTAGAGTTATGTCCACCTTAGAAATAAACTTTAGCCAGGTAAAATGTTGCAAGGTGTTTTCAACTTTTTTATATTACCATGTCTCACTCATTGTAGTAGTTTTGCTCTCCTGCATTCTACAGTCATTGGTATTTTAAATACATCCAACACCCAGCAGATGATGGGCCTATGGATTTAAGTTGAAAATATAGTTTTGATTAATCAGAAATTCCAATACACTTCTGGTAATTTTATTCAAAATTTAAATTCTAGTCCCAGTGGGTATTTTTAGAAAAATGAATCTATTTTGAGAGTGTACATATGTATATACTAATAATAGGTTGAGTAACTTTAAAAAAAATTTAAGTAAACTGAAGTAAGTAAAATGAAACATACTCTACATATTGATGTACATTGCTAAATGTTACACTACTTATGGAATATATTCTGTCGATGTTTGCTGATGGTGTGTATAGGATATACTGTATAGATGTTATAGATATTTACTATTTGTGGTATTGCAGTGCTGATTCTATGTCTACCGCTGCTCTTTACATTTGGTCTGCTGCCCCAAGTCAACACATTCATGCAATATCTACTGGAGCAGACCGAGATTCACATATTTGGGGGCAATGGGACCACCAGCCTACTAGCTGCTGTCTACACCGTAGTTCACAGTCTAATAGCCGTTCTCATCCTTTATGGTCTGGCATTTCTTCCCATTGAGGTGAGAAATATACAGAGCAGCTTTCAACAAAATGGTGCTTTGTAGTATATGCATACGGGGGGGGGGAGGGGGGGGCTTAATAAGTTCTAATACTGTTGGTGTTCAGCTCCTAAGTTTATATGAGGACTAGGTGGTGCTACTTCATATATACGTGAACTTAGTAACTACTGATACTGTTGATTATTACAGAAATCTGTGCTCAGTTCTTAGGTTTATATGAGGACTAAGTGATAGTGTAGTACTTAGTGTTGCTAAGATGTATGATAGTAAGTAGTTGAAAAGGATCTCTGGTAGGCTTATAACATGCAGAGCATAATTTATCTTGCTATATTCATCAGCTTACGGGAAGAGATGTCACCAAAGTTAAAGAAGTCCCGAATCATGTGACTTTCTCCGTGTTCATTGGACTACTAATCTCCATATCCTATCACTACAGTCGTATGTCTAGTGACCCCACACATCTATGGTAAGTGTATATAGTCAAATATCTAGGGGTTCTATACATCTATGGTAAGTGTATATAGTCAAATATCTAGGGGTTCTACACCTCTATGGTAAGTGGATATAGTCAAATATCTAGGGGTTCTACACCTCTATGGTAAGTGTATATAGTCAAATATCTAGGGGTTCTACACATCTGTGGTAGTGCATATAGTCAAATATTTAGGGGTTCTACACATCTGTGGTAAGTGTATATAGTCAAATATCTAGGGTTCTACACATCTGTGGTAAGTGTATATAGTCAAATATCTAGGGGTTCTACACCTCTGTGGTAAGTGTAGTTACACACAGCTGTCAGTCTGTTAACTATGCTTATAGCTTTGCATTCAGTGATATAGCCCTCTCATATCAACAATAGTGAGTATGTACTGTTTATGTTGCTTGCCGTGCTAGTTGTCTTTGTAAAACTATTGTAGACTGAGTTCTCTCAATTTCTACTTATACCAAATGACGCATGCTTATTCGTGCACCATCTTTAATATTGTTGGCCACCTATGCTATTGGTTAAGACATACATTATTTATGACAGTATTGGTTACAGCATACATAACATGTTATACTGCTGTTTGTTTAGTGCTATATGTATACCCAGTTTCCTGTTTATAGGATGCTCATCAAATCCTACTTTGGCAAGAAGGAACCTGGTGTAGATGAAGAGTCAGCAGATGGAAATATTGAAGATCCATTACCCTCTCAGATACGCACTTCAGTGGTAAACTATTTTACATGTTATTCTTTCACTTGAATGCTACTAAACAGACGAATCAGAGTTTAAGTTATAAAAGTCCCATTCTGTTTTGTGTCTTATTAGCTGGCAACAGCTTCTATCAGCTAGCTGTAGTATGTTACCATTGTCTACCTTAATATTGTCTACCTTACTATTACCTACCTTAATATTGTCTACCTTACTATTACCTACCTTATCATTACCTACCTTACTATTATCTACCTTACCATTACCTACCTTACTATTATCTACCTTACTATTACCTACCTTACCATTGCCTACCTTGCCATTACCTACCTTGCCATTACCTACCTTACCAGTGTTAGCCTTTGAATGTATTTTCATCTGCATAACATAATCCTATAGAGTATAGAAGAAAATGTATAATTGTTTTGTGCATACTGTAATAAATATGTATATTATTTTATTATGTACTTTGATAATAATATTATATAGTTATATATCACATATAGTTATATTGTTTGTAATAGTACCAGAGACTGAGGAATGATCTAATTGTCTGCACAGCTGTAGGAATATTTGTCTTTGGTATCCACGCAAGCACTGTATTTACTAAGACTCTGCAGGTGAGCTTTCCCTACTCATTATATTCTGTTAGCTGATGCCTGCACCATCCAACCTGGGCTGGACAGGAGTTATATTCTCCATTTGTATTGATGAATAAGTTCAGACAATACATGTTTACACTCAGTTGTATGCAGATGGTCTTATGTAATTATAATTTCTGTGGATATATAAGGGTATAGATTTCTATATAGGCATATATCAAGAAATAGGCATATATTAGTTTAATTAGTTTAACTAGTAGATTAGTTGCATTTATTTAAATTTTGAGATCTAAAAGTTTTCCAAGATAACCATCTTCACAACCTCTAAGATGCTAAGAATTTTACTGGCTATCCAGACGAATTTTTCTGTCCATCAAAAACAACACTACTTGGTGCAAAAATAATACTACAAACTTTAAATATTAATTAGAAAAGCTTTTTGTAGATTATAAAATGTAGAGAGCGGCCATTTCTTTTTTAGCCTGTGCTCCACGATACCCTCTGCTATATCACCATATCAGTCGGATTCCTTGTACATTATCTAATGGGACAGCTGCGAAAGGAGTACCCATGGCTATGCTGTTCCGATCCAATCCTAAGGACTCCAGAAAGATCTCTTTTCAATATTACAGGTTGCTAACTTGTCAGTGCTCTTCTTAACATTGCCAATGGCCGTTTTTGGGGTTCAACTTACTGGCCTCTACAATTCTACATTTTAAATATTACGTTCACAATATAACACTAAGGTTTGGGGTTAAAGTGCTGGCCTATTAATCCTGAGGTCATAGGTTTGAATACCCAGTAAAGGCCATTGGCGATGTGAAAAATGTATCATAATTGCTCATGTGTCACTAGCAAAAGCCCTTCTTGCCAATTTGCCAACATGGTGGGAAGCATAGGCCTTAGCCCGTGTAAAAACCTTCATTATCAGGGGTTCTCAAGGGTTTCAGACTTATGGAGCTGCTAATAGTGGGATAAAGCTATAATACTGTAGCTCAGCTGTAGACATACACATACAACAGAGCTACTGGGCACCTGCAAGCACCTGTTACATTTATGATAATTCTGTATGCAGGTCCTGCCACCATAACATGGTTTGAGAAGTTATACATATGGGTGAGGTTCATAGAGAAGAATCTGCTGTACCCCTCAGTGTTCATCAGTGGTATCTCCATATCCACCCCTGTCATACTTCACAAGTTTGGTCTCTTGTAAGTAGAATGGCGTATACTTTGTCACATGTATACGTCGTCACACTACTACAACACAAAGTGAAGAGGTTTTACTATTTGTGAATGGAACACAATTATGATACACGTGTGTAGTGAATAAACTACATGTTATCATGAGTTTGTATGACCATTGTGTTGCAGTGTGGGCCCCCTGGTGCTGGTGATATCCTCCGTCAAGTCTCTAAGGAGTATGTTTTCTGATACGTCTTCACATTACTGTGTGTTAGCACTGACTCAGTTTGCATTCAACTACGACTATCATAAGAACCCTGAGAAAGACATGTTTATACTCAACTATGCTCTCATGTTGATCTTCCACTCAAAGGTTGGTGTTGTTATACTTTTCTAGCCGGTCAGACAACTCTTGAACCACAGTTTTTTTTTATATTTCTGTTGATTGGTTAGCTATTTATCAGTGGGACTTCGGCCTTTTAAACAGTTCATACTCTTTGTGTTCTAACAGGCCATTCATCAAAACCAGCTCACAGTGGTTTCACTTTATAGATTATGCCAGTCACTATTCTTCCTAAACTTGGTACATCAAAGAACTATTGTTAGTCGTTTTGAAAAGCGATATTTTTAATATTTCACTGCTTGATTAGATTATTAAATTTATTTCTGTCTAGACTTGTGAGCCATTACACTACACTACACTACACTATACTACATTACACTATACTACATTACACTATACTACACTACACTATACTACATTACACTATACTACATTACACTATACTACACTACACTATACTATATTACACTATACTACATTACACTACACTACACTATACTATACTACACTACAATACACTATACTATACTATACTACACTACACTACATTACACTACACTATACTACATTACACTACACTACACTATACTACATTACACTACATTACACTACATTACACTACACTATACTACTCTACACTTTTGTTGCAGTGATTTTTGAATAGCATATGTTATCTTATTACTAATTGCTGTGTTTTGTAGCTTGTAGATTTCTACCTGAAATGCCGATTTATATTTGTGTACATCGCACCGTGGCAGTTGGCTTGGGGCTCAGCTTTTCACGCATTTGCCCAACCCCTGAGCGTGCCGCACTCTTGTATGTTGTTTGTCCAAGCAGCGATATCCGCCCTCCTCTACACCCCCCTCAGCCCCCTGCTGGGCAGCGCTATATTCATCAACTCTTACATGAGACCAGTCAAATTCTGGGAGAAGGACTACAAGTGAGTACACATCCCGTCACATGATATGCTATCTATCATGTCACACCATATACTATCTGTCACACTATATTCTATCTGCCATACAATATTCTATCTGCCATGTTACACAATATACTATCTGTCACACTATATTCTATCTGCCATGTCACACCATATTCTATCTGTCACACTATATTCTATCTCCCATGTCACACCATATTCTATCTGTCACACTATATTCTATCTGCCATGTCACACCATATACTATCTGTCACACTATATTTTATCTCCCATGTCACACCATATTCTATCTGTCACACTATATTCTATCTGCCATGTCACACCATATTCTATCTGTCACACTATATTTTATCTGCCATGTCACACCATATTCTATCTGTCACACTATATTCTATCTCCCATGTCACACCATATTCTATCTGTCACACTATATTCTATCTGCCATGTCACACCATATTCTATCTGTCACACTATATTCTATCTGCCATGTCACACTATATTCTATCTGTCACACTATATTCTATCTGCCATGTCACACTATATTCTATCTGTCACACTATATTCTATCTGCCATGTCACACTATATTCTATCTGTCACACTATATTCTATCTGCCATGTCACACCATATTCTCCTGTAAAAGTGATTCTATCTCCTTTATTTGTCAGATATAACATACAAATATGTAAAACATCAAATCAGTTTGCAAATTCAAAATTATACGTATTATTTCTATGGTGCACTAGTATACATGTTTCGTTATTTTAAAATATACTTTTTCTGTTGTAATATATACTCTTTGCAGTTGTAATATATATGCTTTTTGTTGTTTCATATTTACTCTTTGTTGTTTCTTATATACTCTGTTGTTTCATATATACTCTTTGTTGTTTCATATATATTCTTTGTTGTTTCATATATACTCTTTGTTGTTTCATATATATTCTTTGTTGTTTCATATATACTCTTTGTTGTTTCATATACACTCTTTGTTGTTTCATATATATTCTTTGTTGTTTCATATATACTCTTTGTTGTTTCATATATACTCTTTGTTGTTTCATATATACTCTTTGTTGTTTCATATATACTCTTTGTTGTTTCATATATATTCTTTGTTGTTTCATATATACTCTTTGTTCTTTCATATATACTCTCTGTTCTTTCATATATACTCTTTGTTGTTTCATATACACTCTTTGTTGTTTCATATACACTCTTTGTTGTTTCATATACACTCTTTGTTGTTTCATATACACTCTTTGTTGTTTCATATACACTCTTTGTTGTTTCATATACACTCTTTGTTGTTTCATATACACTCTTTATTGTTTCATATACACTCTTTGTTACTTAGCACAAAGCGGGCTGACCATTCCAACATCCGTTTGGCCTCCCAAGTGGACAACACCCTCGGCTCTGATGATAACAACCTGAACTCTATATTCTACGAGCACCTCACCCGCTCTCTGCAGACGATGTTGTGTGGTGAGTCACATGTCACTTCCTCTTTGGAGTCATCTCCCTTTTATCTATCAAGGAGGTTCCGCACATACTTGTGCTTTATTTTGTTACTCTATTTTATAAAAGATAGCGGTTTTCTCGAGATTTTACTTGCACCAACTCGTTCTGATTTAATGTCTCTGCGTGTGTGTGGGGAATGTTTAGACTTTCCTGTTCATGATTTAAAGGTGATTTGCTAATGGGGCGTTGGGGTGAAGCCCACCAAGGTGACATGTTCATCATGGCCTCAGACTATCTCAATGCTCTCGTACACATTGTGGAAATGGGTAATGGTCTTGTTACCTTCCAGCTAAGAGGTCTAGAGTTCAGAGGTGAGTCATGTGGCAACGCTGAGCTTATCAGATTTCTCTTCAGTCAGCTTGCATTTCCTGTATCTTTGTGAATAACTTGTATTTCTTTTTATTCCATTATTGTTCAACTCACGATTTGCTGTGTATGAATATAATATTTTACTTACTGTTGTGTGTGGAAATACTTTGAACTCACTCTGTTATATATACATTTTTTTTAAAAACTTGCCATTTATTTCATACATTTAATCAGACTAACATTTTCAGTAAAATTGCTTGGGTGTTTTGGTCTTTGCGTCTTTGTGTACAACATCTCTATATACATCATCTCTATATACATCATCTGTATGTACATCATCTTTATATACATGTTGTAACGTACACTACACTTACTCTTATATAGGAACATACTGTCAGCAGAGGGAAGTAGAAGCTATTACTGAGGGTGTAAGTGAAGACATCGGCTTCTGCTGCTGTAATCCCGGACATCTACCGGACTGCCTGTCGGTAAACGCTGCCTTCGGACAGCGTTGGTTGGCGTGGGAAGTGACAGTCACCATGTACATACTAGACGGATACAGTATTACAGACAACAATGCAGCTAGCATGCTGCAAGTGTTTGACTTGCGCAAAGTCCTTATAACTTACTATGTCAAGGTTAGTGTTTAGTAGGTCAAATGGGAAGTGATTCTAGATGTCAATGGTATTTAGACGTCTGTGTGAAGTCTGTGGAATTTATAGAAGTTAGCTTTAGCATGTAACTGCTGAGTTTATAAGCATGGGGTCGCTAACCCCCCTGTATTCAGTGCAAGATTATGGTGTGAAATTAGTCTACTTTATTCATTTAATGGATTCACTTGATAACAGTTTTAGTTTGTAGACCTATTTTCTGTTGAAAACGATGGCTGGGCATAATATAAACCATAATGTACCTCGTCTCGTTCTTTAGAGCGTTATATTCTACACCATAAGATCACCTAAGCTATCAGAGTGGATAGCTCCAAATGGAATCACGGAGGGTATAGACACCAACGAGGAGCAGGCCAGCGTTTTCTCTAGTGAGTTGGATGAAGACTTTGATAGAATAAGTCAGATGGTTACAGAGAGACAGTTCAGCAGAGTGTACTTAGCCTGGATCCGTCACTGTGTTCTTAAGAGATCTGACATATCGGTGAGGGGCTACTAGCTGACCGCCCTAACCTTTAACCATGTTTATTTCGTGCTCTCTGGCTACATTCTGCTTCAGAAGTGATGAGAGTTGCTGTGATATGTTTGACTAGCATGTTATTTATATTATTCTAGCATATCTAATTGTAGGCTCTCTATTATAGCCTGTCTAACTTTAGCTTTTAGCATGTCTAACTCTAGCTTTTAGCATGTTTAAAGTTGCGTTTCTACCTCTACTGGAAAAAGTTTCAGTTAATATCACTCGTCCGCGTACCCCTTTATAATCAAACGTAAAATCGTTGAAATCATATTGATACGGGAGCACACTTTCTAAAAATGAAATCTGACTCGCCTAATCGCTATGTTTGATGCCTTTTGTAAACGTCATGAATTAGTGAAGTTGACAGCATAAAAGCTATAACTGAGAAGGCGTAGGCAATATAATTATTAACATATAAGTACGTCATCTAATCGCCAAAGTCATAACTAAATAACGATGTTATTACTCCTTTTGAGTATTATTCTGAAATCGGCCGATTAAGTTATCACAGTACAAAAGTTTCTACGAGTGGCTTTTACAATGCAATGCAACTCGGAGAAATATCAACTCGGCCAAATTGAATTGAAAATCGTGAAGGTATAAAGGCAACTTAACTCTAGCTCTGTTTATAGCTAGCTCCAACTCGTTTATAGCATACATGTTTAATGCTAGTTCTATTATAGCATGCCTACCTCTAGCTCTATTATAGCATGTCTACCTCTAGCTTTATTGTATCTAATTTTAAGTTGTTCCATTTCTTGTAGACTGGAGACTTCTCTGAATCTCGACTAGTTAGACTGTGCTACGCACTTAGCCTGGTCGCAAGGCGGGCTCTAGCCACTGCCGCCCATAATAATACATACTCAGTAAATGTAGAATTCTTTCTTCATGGGCTACACTCCCTGTTCAAGGGAGATTTCAGAATAACTGGTAAGATTTCCAACATCAATTCTAGCTTTTTGTGCTCACGTTGTACAAATGTTACAAGTACACCCAACTATATGCTATTTTACACACCTACTCTAAAATATCTAGAAAGGCAAAGAAAACTGCATTATGTACTATAGCAAAATATTCACGAGAAGATAACTTACAAAATAGTAGCTTGTACTTTACTTTCTGTAATGTCATGTCTAAATGTACCCACTATTTTAATATGCTGAAATGGATAGTTTTCAATGCTGTGTAGGTACTGATGAGTGGATATTTAAAGACATGGAACTGTTGAGGAAAGTTATCTCCCCTGCAGTGAGGATGGCTCTCAAGCTGCACCAGGTAATTTGCTGTTAGATCTTGCTTGACATTCTTTCCATTGCATATTAACCAGGTCGTTGGACACACTAACATGTGATACAATGTTTATATGAGGAATTTTTAGTACACATTTGCTATTGTTACATGTTAGGGCACCTTGTGTTGTATGTATATGATGTGTATTTTGTGTGTATGTGTGTGTGTGTGTGCGTGTGTGTGTTCTATATGCGTATGTAAATTAAATGTGCATCTGATGTGTATTTCTTTAGGACCATTTCTCTGTACCAGACGAGTTTGCAGGTCACAGCGCCCTCTATGACACGATGGTAGAGCACATTGACGGACTCGTCATCACCCATGAGGCGGACCCTGACTGGAGAAAGGCGGTGCTTACCAACAGACCCTCCCTCTTAGCCCTCAGGTTCTGCCCACATATTATTACTATACTAATCTTACTAGTATGAATATGTAACATGGTAATACTAAGATATCGTATTACAGACATGTATGTATTTTATAGTATTGTATTACAGACATTTATTATAATTATTGTATTACAGACACGTGTTTGATGAAGGATCGAATGTATATAAGATAATCATGTTGAACAAGAGACATCTGAGCTTCCGAATCATCAAGGTACTTCCTGTTGAAACAACTATTTCCTGTACCGATTTCTATCACATGTAAAGCGGAGTTTTCTTCCCTTGTATATCTTTATAGTCTGTATATCAGAGTTTCTCAAATTTACTAAGTAGCATTGTAAATACAGATGAGATGTTGAATACAATAAGTCAACAAAAATTATTGAATCTTCCGTTACATTTGACTGATACGCATTTTGATTATATCAGAATATCTCCCCCCCCCCCCCCCCCTACACTTGAAATGGGGTTGAGCTTTCTCTATCAAGCAGAGTTGGAGGTTTACACTTTACACTGCATTGTGTTGTCTACAGGTGAACAGGGAATGTGTAAGAGGTTTGTGGGCGGGGCAACAACAGGAGCTGGTTTTCCTTCGCAATAGAAACCCAGAAAGAGGCTCCATTCAGAATGCTAAACAAGCCTTGAGAAATATGATAAATTCTTCATGTGATCAGCCAATAGGTTAGCTTGTTCTTTACGTTTAGCCAATAGGATAGCTTGTATCTTAAATTTGACCAGTAGGCTGTTTGTGCATTGAACTTAATCAAAATTTACCTTTAAATTGGCTTTGGAAAAACCTATTCATTCATTCACTTTTAGAAATTTTCTTTTAATATTAATACTATTATGTAAGTTTTGATTTTGATTAATTGTCTGTCAATAATGATATTCTTATCACAGATGACGAAATAACTTGAAAGTTAGTTATAAGTGTACCTTGAACTCTTGCAGTTTCCAATTTAATAACTTGTCACAGTGAAGTGTGTACTTAACCGCTTTATGTCAGATCAATGTTAGTTACTTTGTATAGACTATAGTGAGTATCTTTTTAATCTACTTTGATTAGACAACATGAGAATTCATATTCGATTAGTAACTCCAGTTCTTTCAACTCATCAGCTCAAAACTTTATGGCGTTTTTAATCAAAGTTTCATTATTGGAAATTTTCTAAATGTGTCTCGCTTGTATTACAGCACTTTTTAGCCAATTCACAAATCATCATTTCCATTTCTCTATTAAAGAGCCATGAAGGTTGTTTCAAATTAAAAGTTACTGTTTTTAATAAAAACAATTTGCTTTGTGCAACGGTTGTTTTTAACATCTGAGGCGAGAAATGTCAATATGTTCATGAACTTATATTACAAAGCTAGTGCATGCAAACTAATAAATAATCACTTAGTTTTAATATCAATAGTGGTAGATATCGGTAAAGGTCAAAGTTAAAGTCTATATAATCATAAATACTGGGAGAAAGGCATTTACACTACGTTTCCAAGCTTCACATTATTCGAATGGGTATTTCATTCAATGTTTGGAAACAGTTGCATTGAATGAAACCACAGCCATTAGTTCATGCAAACCAACCACAAATTCATACATTAGCATAATGGGAAGTAATAGAAACGCAATGAGTGTCAGCTACTCGTACATGCTATGCTGCCATGTTGTAGGCTACCCCATATATGTATCTCCTCTAACCACGTCCTACGCTGCCACTAATGAGCAGTTCAGCTCTGTGCTCTTTGGTGAGCTGTCTCTGTGTCGACTGAAGAGGGTGCTGACTTCTGTGTGGCAGCGGGTTAGGTTGCTGTGTGGTCAGCGCTGCCACAACTTTGGTTCTACTCATTCTCAGGATCTCCCAGCTGTTGTGTTGACAGCTGTTACTGGTAGGTCTTCATTCTCCTCGCCACCAGTTGTATTATTGGTAAGTCTGAGACTGTGTGATAGATTACAATAGTGTGTGAACTGCACTAATGTTTATTTTTAAAAAACTCACATTTGTATAAAGTATCCGTCCCTATAAAAACTCCTGATGGTACGGGTCTCTTTTAGTAGGCTGTGGCAGGGAGGTAGTTTTTAATTGCTCTTCCTGGCATCACCAAAAAGATTCCATTTGGCCTCTCGATGTTTTGACTCATCTGTATTGGCTGAAAATTAATTTGTATGACATGTGATGATACATGTAACCAGCATTGTACTCAATTATGCTCCTAATATATGTGTTTGGGCACAGGAACTTCAGACTCTGGGTCAAGGCTGAGATCTGACGCTAGACTGAGTTCCAGACACACATCTCTGAGACAGCCCTCAACCTCCCGGCAAACTTCAGTTTCTAGACAGACGTCTTCAAGGCCTTCCAGTACCAGGCAGGTTTATTTCACTGAAATAGTAACCACTGTGTTACATAGCAGTGTAGATTCACTGTGTTACATAGCAGTGTAGATTCACTGTTCCATGTTAACCTAGTTGCAGGTAACTTGTGAATGGACTTTCAGTGTTGAGGCTGTATATAATTGTAGATTTTGCAGTCAGTATAGTGACTGTGTTTTGTTATAGTAATGGCTGTGTATTGCTCCCAAAGGCCTTTAATTATTTTGGTTACATTAAGAATATATGATTTGGACTTATGCGCAGCATTAATAGTGATATAACAGTGTAATGTAGTGTAGTTGGAGTTGAAATCGTATGAGAAAGTCTCTGGGCACCCTGGTTTTTATACCTCGTTGCTACCTAATTTTGAGTGTTACAGTGCATGCGCGCGCGCACTCACTCACCTAATAAATAGCTTAGCAGCCTTGTGATCTACCTGCAACTTTAGCTAAATGACTGAAAATTGTAGACAGTTGTTAAGCAGTTAACTTTTTTAATAGGAAATTATATATAAAAGAAAACTGATTTGTGATCTTACTATAGAATGTTTTTAGAACTATTCACATCAGTTGTAATGGCTTGTTTTTTACAGCATACTCATGAAGATAGTGAACCCACCACACTCAGCCGACTCACACAAACAGGACACATCACTGTCTACTGACAGCCAGCATTCCCTTCAACGAGAGACGAGTTTTACTGAATCAGGTGTGACTTTGACTGTAGCATGTAGTTATGTCATATGTGCATAGATTTGTAGTCTGTAGTATTGTCGTGGACACGGATCAAAATAACTTTTCATCATTTTTGTGCACTTATATAAAGTTAGTTTGCAACTCTGAATTATTTATAATGTGAAAAAGTTCCAAAGACCAAAATTTGCCGTGGTATTACCTTTCTAATTAATGATGTGAAAAATAGGGCAACTTCAAAGTGCAGATTTTGTCCGGTACTATACTCAATATTGGTTACTTACATCTGCATTTTTACCTAATAATATTTCTTAAATGGCACATTACTACTCATTCTTTCCCAGTCTCTGGTGGTAAGTTCCTAGAAGTAACTGACTTTATATAAAACAATCTCCTACTCAACTTTGACAGGGCACCAACTTCATGCATAAAGCATAATTAATTTTCTACTAAAAAGCATTTTATCTCTTTCATTAAGAAACTTGTAAATAGTGAATTGATATATTGTTTAGAGGGAAATGCTCCAAAACACTTAATTAGACTTTAAAGTTGTATACATGATTTTAATGCTGCTCACTGTACGCCTTCATCTTTAGAAAAATCAAAAGTTTTACTTGTTTTCTATAAACCTATGCGTTTGCCTTTTAACAGGCATGAAATTCCCTACATATTACAATCCCTTGCCTCAAAAACACCCCTGCTCTACACTCTTTTAGCTATTTCTCTCTTTCTCTCTCTCGCTCCCCTTCTCTGGCTTTTTGTGGCTTCGCGCTGCTATTCTGTACCTCGATCCTGATTTGCCACCTCACATAGACCATCTCAAGTCCATACATATTATTTGATGAAAATTAGTACATGCATTAACTCATATATATTCATAAGTAATCAAGTTTCACTGGAGATTTTAGACATCAATTGTGTTTTGATGTGTAGGTGCAAATAGCAGCTTGTCAATAAACACCGAAGTGATCATAATAGACCCCATGTGCGTCATACATAACATGAACAAAGGCAAACCTGGGGATCCAGTGTGGCCATCACCAGAGATGCAGAAATATGGAGGTGTTAATGGGTGGGGTGACTGGTCACCCTTGACTGGCACCAGAGGTATGTGAGCTAAAGTTCTAGTTGACATCTTGTTGGTTTCCTGCATAATTTCATCATGAATACATTTTTGTTGACACACTTAGGTGGTTTTCTTTCCCTATGTTTTTAAATAGACTCTCAAGACCCAAATCTACTTTCACACTGTTCAGTCACTGTACTTATGTATATTATGCTTAGTCAAGATTTGGAGCTCTGAACTGCCCAGTTTCAGGACGCTGTGAAGTTCTAGCTATATTCTGGGTTTTATGTTGGGAGTTCAAAGTTTAAGAGTTAATTTTTCTAAATCCAAATGTAACTTTCAATTAGGACAGTGTGTCAACATGTTTTTGCAGGTAAAATTGTCCACAGGTGGATACCAAGTCATTCAGACATCAGGTATCGTTCAACTTCGTCCAAGACTATCTACCTGGTTAAAGCTGCGCACAACTACGTGCCAATAACCGAACAAGGCATCACCTTGACCACAGAGTCTACCAGTTGAAGTGCTCTCTCTCTCTAATTTATTTATAAACTAAAATATAATTGAGGAATTTGTTGTAAATATTTTCAGGTGCTAAGTCTTCAATACATGTACAAATTATATGAGTGAATACTTTTTATATCTATAATTCTGTATATTTTATTACTATTATAGTGGTTGGATGCGCTGGTGCAGTTATTAGGAAATTTCAAACATTTCCTGCTCTTACATTCTATGCTGCTGATTCAATTAGTGACCACATTTTCCTTAACAGCATGTAACTAATAGTTTTCCTGTTGTAAGCAAAAATTATATTATAACTAGTTATCTTTATTATAAATTTTTAAAAGCAAAATACACAGTAGAGTATGATATTATAACAGTATATACATTTCTTTGAATAATAATATAGTCTATATAGAATGTAATTGGGGAGATGATCCATCAATTCTAGTACAATCTAACACTGCCTATAATTGTTGCTTATTTCATTTCACTCATTACTTACATAAAATTAGCTGAAAAATTCTACTTTCAAACCAATTGGGGGAAAAATAAAATCACAACATATTTGAACTTTCTTTATTAAACGGCTATGACATGCATATTGTACGTTAACTTTTAAGATACAGTAATACTATATATAATGAAGCATTCGCACCATGTACACTACATTTTATTAGTCACTAGGCATTGAACTCAACATTATGTAAAAGATAAAAAAACTACTTAAATAGACAACACGAATTATAATATAATATCAAGATGTTACCAATCTAGTTTGTAAAATACTGCCCGCAACACTTACGGTGAAGGTTTGGCCAAGTTCAGCACACATAGGAGAAGGATACATAACTCCCCATATATATATACGAACTGTTGAAATCATTAGTTAAATATCACCTTGTGATCATCACATACATATGGATAGACATGGTGAGTAGAATTTCCAATCAACAAGTTTATATTATAGAGATAGTTGATCACTACTGGTCACCATTATCACCTCCGGCAGCTGTGTTTTTTAGAGAATTTAATAATTCTTCTATAAAGTTGTACCTGCAAGACAGATAGGATCAGTGAATAATTAAACACATAAAAGCAGCTTTAAAAACAATCAGGTGACAAAGAAGATTCATCACAGATGATGTCTTTTTAGCGACAAGCTACAAATATGGACGTAGCTGTGTTCTACACTTAGTTTAAAATCTCCACCTTTGTGAAAATCCCCGATTACAAGGGTTTTTAAACTAGCTGAAAACATAAGCTGGCAACACAGTTGAGCCGCTTTCACAGGAGCAATTATGATTGGCTGCCCTTCTTGACACCATCAACGACCTGGCTTTAACCACTATGCTACGGCTGCTCCACAACCTTTCTTTCAAACTTAGCAAAGGAAGGAAATTTTCTCAGATTTTCCAGGCATGTATCAACTGGTAAACCAGTGTTTGGCTTTTCATTAGGAAATAACCACAAGTTCAACCTACCAGAAACCTGAGAAATTTACAACTGAAGTAGTGTGTAAGTTAGAAAGTTGATAACACTAGACTAACACAGAATGCTGATACTACACAATACTAGATTTACACAGTAACTAAAACCTCTATGCTACATACCAGCACAACCTTATTTGTATCAACAAATTTCCCAGTAAGTGAGGTTATTTGAAAACTACTACCACCTATTTTTAACCACCGGAATCCTCAAAATTACTTTAAAGATTAAAACTACTAAATTCAAGTTAGATCAAATGGTAAATTACATTTAACCATCAAGTCACACCAAGTATAATATTCAACATTATACAATGAAGAACAAGTACCTCAAAATCCTTCCTAGTGAACACTAAAATCCTTCCAATTATCATTAAATGAAACGACTAAACATGAAATCATTAGATAACATAAAAGGATGGCTTACTTAGTATGTATACCACCACCCGGTGGCAATCCCTCAAACTCCACCTCTTTATGGGATATGGCGTGGACTATGCTCTGAACATCCACTTCTGGTTGAACCTCAAACTCTTTCCTGACGTGCGCCTCCAGACGAGTGTTACAGTCACCATCAGCCTTGATTACCTCTTCGTTGAGCGTAGGAGCGCCAGGTAGTGCAACAATCACTATGGACATGTTATCTCTGCTCCCCTGTAACAAACACGCAATACTTAACATGAGAATCTGGAAGTTGTGCACCCTCTGCATACATCAGCCCTTGGCTAGTCACTACATTTCCAAGTTTCGCATTATGGAAATGGATTTTTCATTCGATGTTTGGAAACAGTTGCATCGAATAAAACCTCAACCAAAAGTTCATGCAAACTGAAACCACAAATTCATCTAGCATCCATTCGCATAATGCGAAGTAATGAAAATGTAGTGAGTGCAATACTGCTTCAGGAGAAATGATATACAAATACACACAGTTTTACAAAATAAAGCAAAACATGCCATTAAAGAAAAACTTGAATGATTATGAGATTTAGCAGTAGAAGAGTTATTAAAATGGAAGTCAACGTTCAACTGGTCGTGCACCATACAATCAATACAACACGGTTTGTTGACCAGCAGTTCAACACCTGCACTTTCAATCGGACAAAAACCTGATCGAATTCTACATGAAAGTATTTCTTGCATACAATTCTAAAAGCAAACTAATAATCCTATTACTGCTAGCAAGGTCATCTCCTTTCTAACTCTGATGACAACATACAGTGCTCCCTCCGTATCTCACGGTGTTTTCCCCACAACACTCGATAAGTCACGAGAAGGGCTTGGACCCCAGTTTCGTGGTTTATATATGTGTGTATAGGGACAAAATGGCCGAATTTAAGAAATCCACGAGTTAAATTTGGTATTCCCATGTCACGAATTGAGGCTTCAGGATCTATAGCTTAGTGAGATATGGAGGGAGCACTGTTTTGGCTTTCCTCTTACATCAACATGAGAAAGAGTTCCCAGTTGCGATTATAAAGCACAACATATCTGCTCTACAATCATCTCACCTTATGTAAGCAGGTGTCTACTATTTTATTACAAATATCAGTCAAATTGCTGGTGATCTGCATGTGATAGCGGACTAAGTTGGCTACATCTTCATTGGTCATGACGTCATAGATACCGTCACACGCCAGCACTATGAACTGATCCTCTCCTGTCCTCTCAACTACAGTTACCT
Source organism: Bugula neritina (assembly GCA_964035545.1). Taxonomy (NCBI): domain Eukaryota; kingdom Metazoa; phylum Bryozoa; class Gymnolaemata; order Cheilostomatida; family Bugulidae; genus Bugula; species Bugula neritina. The sequence goes on from OZ037767.1 coordinate 5,090,733, forward strand.
GCAACGTTATGTCTCAGACTATGTAAACACGTGCAAGTTACTTGATCTAGCTTTACCAACACTGTATCGTAACTGTTATATTGAATGCTATATCAGACCATGTATCATCAAGTTACAGAAATAGTTTTTCAAGGAGAAATGCTAGTTCAAGAATATTAAAACGCTGTTACATAAGGAGTACAAGAGAGTTGGAATAGCATAGCTACAATGTATTCAGCAAGTGTTAGCCAGTGCAGTGACTTCACTGTGTATACATGTTTTCCCCTGCTGAGTTATTAGCTTTCTGAAGCCAATTATTCAGCAAGCAAAAATGTATGAGCAATGCCTACGTCTATAATCTATATTAAACTACTAGACATGGCAGGGCTGTGAATTGTCCAAAGAGAAGACGAACCAAGCCAGATCAGTTCACACTGTATCATAACATATCTACATATACTAGAGACAAGTCTTCTGATGTACAGTCTAATATTCAATAGATTGAAGATTTGAATTATTCAATTAAAATAAAAGATACAGCAGAACCAACTGGCCCAACTTGATGAACTCATCTGGTAGCCGGTGAGGGCTGGTGGTCCATACCTCTGGTTCGGGAGAGACAAGTTGTTCGCACGGCCCTATAGTCTGGTTGGCCTTGTAGTCAAAGTCTCCAAGGGCTCTGGAAACTGCCAGTGATCCGTTCACTCTCTGTATCATAACTTGACCTGTAACAGTTGTCTTACAGTGTAGAGGACAATGCTAGTTGAAAGTAAAGGGTATATATAGGATATAGGCTGAGAAATGTTGAGTATTCCAGTAAATAACAACATTGATAACCAGGTCGTATTCTGTGATGATTTCACTAGTAATTCATCAGTTCAACACAAACTTTACAACACAATCTGCATGTAATTTCAGCTCACAATATAATTATAATCTCAATGAGTGGCTCTAATGCATGCCATGGTGAGTGCAGTGAGAGCAAATCTAATTTATTAGGTAACTTTCTTTTTCAAAACTATAATTAGCTGTTAGCTAATCAAACCAACCTAATTATTACAACATCAATGGCCTAGTATGGCCAGTAGCAGTTACGAGGTACTATTCCTTTGAATTAACTCTGCCTCACCACACACCACTTGCCTACAGGTAGTGTCACAAACTGCCTACATACATTGCAGCGTGCACAGCACACCAACAACAGTGGCCGGTGATAAATACCTCCAGCTTTGGTAATGCGGTCTCTCTCCTCCGGATTGGTTGGTTTGTGATCTTCTGTATGAAATGAAACACAGCTAGGTCTCGCAATCAGTGCCCTAGAATCACCGCAATTTCCAAATATAAAATATTCAGGTGTTACAAAGACTACAATAGCAGTGGAGCCACTCCTGTCTTGGCCAGTGGCAACTTCTGGAAGGTTTCTGATGTCATTATCAAGCTCCAGAAAGCCGGTACGAACGCCCTTTAAAACATCTTCAGTTGTGGGTCGCCACTCTTCGGGAGGAGCGTCAAGACCGCCTCTAAAGTCTGCATTTGTAATGATAAAGTCAAGGAGCCTCTGTGAGCTGTGCGCAGAGACCTTGGCGCCGGCGTGTCCATCAAACACGGCAAAGAAGCTCCAGTCCTTCATGCCATGAGGCAGACCGACAACTGCAGAGTGGGCGTCTTCCTGCTCCACTCTCCACCCCTGCATGGAGGCTAATCCGAACCTGAGGGAATTGCCCTCCCCACTCTCATTGTGTTTCTCTGTCTTAGGTCTGTCCAGAAATGCACCCATGTTGATGATGCAAGATCTCCGAGTGTGAAAATACCAATACAATAGATTAGTGTGAACAGTCCATTCCCCTGTTTATGCACAGTGATTGTTTGGTGCTCTTGGGTGAAAAGCTGTATCTGTCAATAATAGAGAAAACAGAGCATGAAAAAAACATCCATCACCTGAAGAGATGGTGCCAATACACCATAAGAGATGAAGTCTTATATAATATCATAATTAGGCAACTTTTTGTGATTACACTAAATGGATAGTTACATTTTTTATTGACTAGTCAACACATTTACTAAGTATTAGTAACCTACTTTCATTGTCAGCAACATATTTATATCACTCACCAAAAGTATTTAGAATTTTCTATAAAGCAGCTTTTCAACAATAATATGTTAACTTTTGTTGCCATCGGATATTGAATATTTCAGCAAAGAATGCTTTACATTGTCAACCTTAAATTTTACTCTCTTCTTTAAATCAATTACAGAATTTATTTCATACTTAATAAATAACATCACATTTATTGTTATGCATTTAATAACAATGATGATAATATTCATTTAAAAAGACACCATATTACATACTATACATTATGATGTTAGTGAGTTAGATTTAATCATTAGCATTCACTTGAAACTGGACAAGAACATTCAGTTTTGTTTTGGATCTACACTAGATTTTGTGATAAAGATACCTTTAAATTTTAATGTCCGATTTCACTATTGAAGAAGAAAATGAAAAAAAATTGTTTGGTCTTGATTGGGTTAAGTCCCAAGACCTCTCGGACAGAGTATTTTGATAACATATATTATCAAATTTTAATCTCAATATTGATATTTAAACTTCTATTAACACAAACTGTTAATATTTTAATTGCTACATTGAAATCTGTGATTATCAATACCCATTTAGGGTCATCATCAGTGATATCTGCTTTCAAGCTCTAAGGTTAATAATAACGTTATACCCCAGGCATATTAATATTAGACTTGAAACTAACTAACTATAAGTATAAGTATAACCTAAACTTAGCTACCTACTACTACTTGTAATAAACATAGTAGTAGTACTAGTAATAGCAGTACTAGCAGTATTAGAATTAGCAGTATTATAACAATTATTATTATTTACTACAAGTTTATTATTGTCACACTAAGTCTCACAGTAACTGCAATTGTAAGACTCTATTCTACAGTTACAGTAACTTAGACTTGGTAAGCATAATAATAATATAAATATTTATAATCACTATCACTAGCAGCATCCCTATCCTTGTGACTATAGTTATCAGCATGATGATGATCTGATAAGTCTGATGATCATGACTACAAGCACAACTTAAACTACAACTTACAAGCACCACTCTCAGTATGATATTGATAATCATAAACTTAAATTGTCATAACTCCGTGACACTGACAGTCTTGAAGTTAATAACAATAGTAATCCAATTTCAAGCTGAGTACTAGTAGTACTAGCACTAGTAGTTGAAGTTGAACACAGAGTTAGACTCATTCACTTGACTTTCAGTCTGAGTCTCACTCTCGGATTGAGAGATAATTTTAGAAAGCATAGAATAATCATAACGTAATTATTGCTAAAATACCTATGGTACATCAAAATTAAAGCTTCGTTGATGAAGTAAATATCCTAAAAGGGTAAGTTATATGTAGCTGAGAAAGGAATATCTGAGCGCCAAAAAAATTCAGTGATGAATCGAGTTGCAACGCATTATCAAAAAGGAACAGCGAATAGCTTAACTGTACCCATAATCCCTTGGATTTTATGGTGGGCGGAAATTCTTTACGCCTGCGTAGCAATGGCTAAAAATAGACCAATGATGATCTCATCATTAATTGCACCACTGACCTCTGACCTGACATATAGACACTGAATTTATATTCGTTTGCCAGGCACTTGTTCAACGTTCCCGGTGGTTACTACGAATAAAAGCAGGTGCACATGCTAAGTTGTCTCATTCAAAAATTACGATCGTAATAATAATTAGAAATAACTTGTTACTATAATGTTGTTATTACTGATAAACCCTATTTTCTCGAGGCTTCATCCACAAATTTCATCAATCAATGCTAAAAGTAAAACTAAATGTATAGTTTAATTTTATTCCTAAGGCTAAGCAAATACTAATACTAATAGTAATACTAATAGTAATAGTGAAATTCAAATAGCTATGCTATTAGTATTACTTATGCTTATACTTATACTTATACTTATAGTTATAGTGATAGTAAATCAAAATGTAATGCTCGTATTCATACTGATAGTGATACCCATACTCATACTCTTAGTCATACTCAAACTGTAACTGTAAGTATTAGTAGTAATTTACTAATTATCTAATACTAAAAGTAAAAGTTATACTTATACTTTATACTATAAATATGATTTTAACTTCAACTTATAAATTTAACTTTAAGTATAACTGAGTAATCAGACTAGTAATAACTATAAGCCTATAATAATTAATATTGCAATTATTATTATTAAAGTAATACTAATAGTTATACTTATCACTTATGCCTATGCCTATGGCTATGCCCTATCACTATGGTAATGGTTATGTCTATGGTAATGTCAATGGTATATCTATAAGTACTAGGCCTAGTGAAACTAAATGTAATACTAATAGTAATATTATTGGTATACTAATACTAATACTAATAGTACTACTATTACTATTAGTATACCATTAGTAATAGTACTACATTTACTAGCCCTAGTACTAGTAGATGTACCATATACCGATACTCACTATCATGCCCATAGACTGATAGACCATAGAGTTAGACATGGTTATATAGTCAATGTCATTCTAGTAGTAATAGTAATAGTTATCATGATATTTCAATTGTATCATTTTTGGTGCTGGCGCTAATTGTAGCACGAGTAATGAATTGAAAATGTTAATTAGAGAGGAGCAAGTAAATTGTTGAATGGTTTGATATTGATATTTATACTGAGATTTCAAGTTTATTCTTTCTAGAAAATGCATCAGTCTGCTTCAGTTTCAAAGATTATATATAGACTCTGTGATTCATCTCAGGTTGAACCATTAACTAAAAAAAGTACAGAAGTCACTATGAATTTTGGAAAAATTTGAAATATTTTTAAAAAAAATAGATGGCAACGGTGATCAATAATTTTTACAAAACTACTAAAGTTATTTCGGATCTGTGTCCTCTTATTTTTTCATATTGGCTTGCTGGAAAAAAATATTTTGGAGCGTGGAATTTCGCTTGATTGCTTTGCTTTTCAGCAGTAAAAGGAACAGTTAATTTTTGTAGTAAGATGTGAAATGTTAAGAAAACTACCTCACACTTGGCAGCTTTATTTTGAAACGTAAAAGTGTTATGCCCTTTCTTAAAGGGAAAATTAGAGGAAAAACTGTGAATTTAAAAGCATTTCAAAATATTGTGTTGATCTACATTTTCAGGTGGTCTTAACCTCATAGAGGTGGTATCACTCATGTTAGGAAAATCATGTTTGATTAATTCAGGTTTTTGTAGTTCTAATAGCAATCAGACTAACCCTAAAACTGTTGGTAGCGAGAAAATATCCCACTGGAATCATGTACGCAAGTTTTGTATTTCTACAGACATTATGTGGTCTTTTTGCACAGTGAAGTAAACGTAAGTATGTAACATAACATGGACTCCCAGTCTGACCAATCAGAAGTGTCCGCTACTGCTGATGATACTAATCAAGTAACGAAGAAGGTTACGGGTCATGATGCAATAGAAGACAACTCTCAAAACATAATAATTGAACTGACCCCATTTCAATGGAGAGTCTTGATAGCTAGCACTTCCCTTCTGGTTCTCACTGTCGCAGTTGGGATTGGAATATGGGTTGAGAGTGGATCCAGTCATTGGAGGTCTGACCCTGAGGTATGCTAGTTGTGAGTTGCTAGTTGTTGGTTGCCATTGATATACTACATAGTGTGCTTAAAAATCACTTTGAGAAATGATACAGTGTTTAGCAATCTCTGGTAATACTGTGGCTGGGAACTTACCATGTTGTACTTGAACCATATCGTTATTGTATAGTAATAATGCACCATCATTATCAGAGTAAAATATATTGTAAATTGTAATTTTATAATTACGTAAATCTTTTTTTTTATTTTTGTTTTGTTTTGAAGTTAGACTTTTAGCTCTCTCATTGTTGCTTTAAAATAGCGTATTTATAATCTACCTTTTGATAATTTTAGGATTTCAGGAAATTTGGAGCTGAAGTGCTGACATTTTTTCGACAGCACGATGTGAACGATGACGGAGCTCTGGACCTGACTGAGTTTGAGCCATTGGCTCATGTGCTGATTGATGTGAACGCAAGTATTCCATAACCTTCCTGAACATTCTATAGTAACTCATTCAAAGTAAACTTGCTTAGCTTCTTCTGACTTTCAAGGCTCTGCCTTGGAGTTGTCTGCTAAATTTAAAATGTTTTTTAGTCGTATACCATGATTTGTACTAGCTAACTTGATAGTTTATCTGCTGGTGGTATTCTATTTAACCTGAATTTCTTTTTGCTTCGTTTCCTCAAGGTGCATAATAATCCTACTGTATGTTTAGCATGAATTGTTTTGATCGATATCCAGTCAGTAAGTTATTTGTCTTTTTTGTGCCGGTTAACAGCAAGTTTTATTCTACTTAGATAAGGTTATTAAATACAAATTCCTTTACTAAAACTAAGCAAGTTTACTACAAATGTTACATGCATTCTTGTTGGATATTTCTAACATATAAACTTCGCTCAAGAAAGAGAATTAGACATCTATATAAAAATTTACTGACAAGATCCATGTCCAATGTGTAACGGACTATACACAACAGCAGTCAAAGGTCATCATTAAACAGGGGGATAGGGCTCACTGTTCAAATCATAACAGCAAGTTAATGAGATTTTTATTGTATGACAACACATTCATAGGAGCATGCAATAGTGTTGTAAGCAGGAAGCTGGGGGCAGCCATGTGGATGTTTGTTAGGGAGTGATTCTGCCAGGTTGGGGCGATGTGACTGGCCAGATTTAGTTGCGAAAGTGCGATGTTTACCTAAACTCCTGGTGTATATAAGATGCTGTCTTTTCTGTTCAGTGATAGAAGTTGTTAGCTTTTAAAGAGAAGAAAGGCATTATTTAATTCTGGAAAGATTTTTATAGGCCTTACTTCTTTCTGTATTACGTTTTAATATTATACCAGTATAAAATATCATTATCAAGCAACATATAGAGAGAAACAAAAAGACTTCACGGTGTTGCTTGTGGAACTAAAGTGTTTATCAATAAATTTAAACTACATTCTACAAAACACCAGTGATTCTTCAACCTCTCTTTGCTTGTGTGGTCGTTAGTGGACCAATCAGAAACCACTACACAATGCTTAAGTTGCGTTTATACCTTCACGATTTTCGGTCAAAATTTCAATTTGGCCGGGTTGAAATTTCTCCGAGTTGCATTGCATTGTAAAAGCCACCCGTTGAAATTTTTGTACTGTGATAACTTAATCGGCCAATTTTAGATTAGGAGTAATAACTCCTTGTAAACATCGTTATTTAGTTATTACTTTGGCGATTAGACAACGTACTTATACGGTTCTAATTATATAGCCTACGCCTTCTCAATTATCGCTTTTATGCTTTCCGCTTCACTAATTCACGACGTTTACAAAGGGCATCAAATAGCTATTATGCGAGTCAAATTTCAATTTCAGAAAGTGAGCAACCGCATCAATATGATTTCAACGAGTTTCGGTTTGACTATAAAGGGGTACCCGGACAAGCATTATTAACTTAAACTCGGTACTTTTTTCAGCAGAGGTATAAACGCAACTTTACTGTAAAGTTAAAAACAATTGAAAGAAATAAACAAAGCTGGACTTGATGACAAGTTGTTTTGTAACTTGATGTGAATCAAAATGCTGCAAAATAGTTCAGTTGTATGTATTTTCCATTAATGTACTGCCGTGTGGTTTTTTTATCTTTTTTCAACATGCACAAAATCTGAGAGTGGTTTTCCTTGTTCCTCTTTTCTTCACAGTCACTAGGGCAATACTTGTATCCAATACCTACATCTCACTCTATGCTTCTTTCTTTGTGAGTACAATGCTGCTTTTTGTTCATTTAAATTGCGTTCACACTTTTCTGTTTGTTTCTCTTATTTTTGACCCCGTTTAGTATGTCTTACTTCCCTGTTTTATCTACATACAATGTCAAAGGAATGTGCTGTAAGGGGATGTGTCACATTACTATTTGATGGTTTAGTTGATCTGAAGTAGTATGAAAGAGTTGGGTTTAGCTGAAAATGTCATGCACTATAGTAATATATTTGCACAATTTCTCAGATAAAGTATCTTACTAAAAAACTGAAAAAAATCTAATACGTCATTTTGAGTTTAGACAAAATTTGTTTTTAGACTAGTTGTTTAGTTTAAACTTCTCATAAATAAATGTCTTTCTGATTCTAACATTTGATTTCAATTTATTTATTAAATTGAAAGTTAGTTTTTACATAATTGTATGAATACTCTACTACTAATTTCTCTCAGTAACAATTATCAGTTAGCCTAAATTAATTTGTCTGTGATTTGTAGGTGAGCATAACGTATGATTTGCCAGTGGACCCAGACGATAGTGTTGTTACGGTTGGGGCTCACTTTCAACCCATCGACCTTGACTCTATGCAAAGTGTGGCTAGTAAAAACTACGATTTGGCCAATCCTGATGTAAGAACTTTTTCAAGCATGTAATATTTGTTAATGCTGCTTTAACAAGCACTCAGTTGCATGTGTTGTAAGTTTTCAGGTTATTTTATAATAATTTATTTGTATCGAATGACATTTTACTTTGTGTTTAACTACTTCATCACCCTTGTATACAATTTAGAGCTCATAATTACATGAAATTTGTAGTTAGCAATTAGTTTATTAGCTATTCACTAATTTGTGCTCTGCTAGGACATATCCAGGTCAAATGTAGCCAGATAGTACGTTTTGCTAACACAGCTCTGTCTGTTTCATGTTTGTTACACTATTCTACACATTATCTACTCAGTATTTTTAAATGAAAATTATTTAGGCTTCTTGCGGTTTTATTTATAGGCCCATTCATATGCTATATGTGTTGTAACTGCAAACATACTGGGCACATTTACTTGAGGTTGTTTTCTCTTGTCATACCTTTGTGTTTATAGCCTTTGTGATTGCTATATCTTATTTTTAAAACAATTCGCAGCTTCTTCCATTAACTGCTTTACGACTTTGGACAAAGCCAGCTGTGGAGCTCAAGAACTTTGCCACTAAACATTTCTCCCTCTTCCTGTCCAAGAGTAATGCAGCCATTGGTGTCCCGTACCACATTACCCCATTTAGTTTCCAACCAGAAGATGAAATGTACGACATGAAATACACCATGCTTTCTAGCAACAGGTTGGACAATATATTTCATATACCTGTTCAAAAGTTTAACTACCAGAAGCTTAGCTTTTGCAGTTCTTGTCACACATTGGGTTAACTAATTGGTATTTGAGACATACCACTTTAATAGGTGCACTGCAATATTTTCAGACAAAAACGTATAACTGATGTTAAATGTGGCAACAACTTGCAAAATTTACACACACACGCACATATACACACACAACAAACACACGCATACACACACAACAAACACACGCATACACACACAACAAACACACACAACAAACACACAAGTTATTTCTATACAATTCTGCTCATTTGATGATCTACTTTGTTATTAAATGTATATTGTTGACTGTTTGCTGTGACTCTGTCACTTGCTTGCTGTTAGATACCATCCTCCACGTGTGACTGGAGACCTCATTGTCCTGCACAACCTCTTAGCCATGTTTCATCCCAGTCCTTTCATCAACTCTCGGTTCGCACCACAGGGCTCCCTCGCCTGTCTCAGAGCTTTCAATGACCAATGGCTAGACATTTCAATCAGGTACAGTCAATTGTAACAGCTTGTTTGGTAGTTGTTTTCTCTTGGCTTTTTAATTTCGATTACAAAATTAATGACATCTTTTGATTTATACATTGCAATAATGTCTAATGCTTAATTCGTATTAACTGAGTTGTCTAATTCCACCCTTAAATTGTCTGAAACTGTCATGTCATGTGACATCTGAAACTGTCCCAACACTGTCATGTGGCATCTGAAACTGTCCCATCACTGTCATGTGACATCTGAAACTGTCTCATCATTGTCATGTGACATCTGAAACTGTCCCAACACTGTCATGTGACATCTGAAACTGTCCCATCACTGTCATGTGACATGCATTTTTAGGATTCACGCCGAGTTCCAGTTACAGAGGCCTCCTCGTCAGCCATTTTGGTTCACGCCTGCTCAGTTCAAAGGTCGTCTGATCATTTCCAAAGACTTGTCTGAAATAAAGTACTTCAGGTTATACGTACCAAGTAACAGGCGACTAAATGTTGGTGAGTAATAGGGATGGTAGTTGCATTCGGTTTACCATATTGGTCTTCTCAGTCAATGATAAGTAGCTTAGATATTTGCAGTGAATTGTAGTCAATATTATTACATATATCAAATCAAAATATTATTAACTTTTCACACTGACGATACTTTCCCAGTCATGTAATTTCTTACTAGCGATGTTGTAGACAGCAATTTATCAACATTTAAACAAATTCTTTAATTTATGACAAGTTGGTTCAAAATGAAATGCTCGTTCATATGTAGGATCAAGATCCTGTTTTATATTTTACGTAATAGTTTTTGTGAAAGACTGTATTGCGAAAGATATAATGCAAACTGTCTCCCTTACCTTTTTGCTTTCTAAATATGAATGCCTCGAGATCCGGTTATAGACGGAAAGTTTGACTGAAGTTTCCGACTACAAGTTATACGTGACTTTGATTGGTAATTTTGGCAGCATGCAACAACGAGCTGGCTGTGTCAGTTGGCAGCTTTCTGAAGGTCGCCTGTTTACATTTTGACATCAATTTGAGTTAATTTCTCCAGATTTAGATTTATATTTTTAAAGCTAACCATTCATTACTTATGTAACCGGACCGCCTTACTTAGACTAAGGGGCTGGTATTGATAACTGTAGACATGGAGTGGTTGAAGAATGATCCTGACCACACAATGGACGTGGACATAGGCTACATGAAGCAGATGGAACTTAGGCTAACATCTGCATCGAGGCCGGCCACTTACGAGGGCTATGACCTGCGCACCTCACTCAAGCCTGAGACTGAGCCTTATGATGCACGGCTACAGGACATTAAGTGGACCAATGAGGTTCAAGTAGATGTGTGCGAGAGGGCTATGGAGTTGGTTTTCTATCCTTTTAAATCGGTAACACAATCTAGTTTTCTCAACTTGCTTTTACAACTTGTAACATGCTAGCTATGATTACAGGCATCAGTTTCTGTACAGTAATTGAGTCATCTATGTCACATTTCAATATGCTATTGAGTTTTGGATGAGTATCCATGTTGTGTGTTTGAAGAAAACTACATCAAGATACTAATAAGGCATGCAGAAAAGGCCAATTGCATGGATATATAACAATAGCAAGTGCCAATTGCTATTTATAAACTATGTTTTCTATTAGGTGTCAAACATTTCTTCTTTTTACAATTTTGAGTTTAGAAACCTAATTCAATTGTTATGAATGTAGATAATAATGCCAATAATCTACCCCAAGTACTATTATTCGATGTGATTTTGAGTCGTAAACAAAAATAATTTGTGATGAGCTACTGTTCAGTGAATCAGTTAGTTACTGACACACTATGCATATCCTGTGCACTTTTGCTGAGGTACATGTAAACCTCTAAAGGCAAGCAAACTAATAGGTAAGCCTGACCATGCTCTTTCACAAACTTTCAACAAACCTTCACAACCCTCTCCCCCCCCCCTCCCCGATTCTAAAATGTGTACAAGTCTCCACTTTTGTTTCCTTGGGGAGAGGGTTGTGCCACAAAACAAAATTATTGTTAGAATAATGTTGTAAAAATAGTCAACATTATCTGTATAAGTTGTAGATGCTGAGTAATATTGTATTCATTCACATTTCAGTAGTATACCTTGAGTAACTTTAGATAGCTGTAGTGATACTGTGGAAATGTTTACGTCACGTATCAACTTACAAGATTACAGAGAAATAAAGATCCTTTATCAATGCTGGCCAACACAAACTACCAAATACGTTTTTTATTTAGTTTGCTAATCAAAAGATAAATAGTTTTAATGGTCAAGCACTAAATATAAATAGTTTTCATGTCAAATTTTCTGCCCAAATCCTGGGTCATGATGTAGCACTAAAACCCAAGTCATGTTACGTAACTGTTTCGAAAAACTGTACTCTGATACCTCTCATTTTTAAATATCTCAAAAAATAAAGCTGCAGCTAGACATAGTATATAAAAAATGTCCATAATAAGAAATGAATGTTCAAAATTAGGATATTATTTATAGATCAGTAGTTTGTTGATTATGAGTGTTGTGTTAATATAGTGTGAGTGTTTAAACCAGTGATGCTCAACCTGCGGCCTTTTGACTTTTGGCGGCCTTTTGGGCTGGGAAATGTGGCCTTTTGGCCTCTTGTTGAAAATAAAAATTTTGTTCAGTTTCAATCCTTGTTGAATTTTGCTTTTTAATAAGGCAGTCAAGATTGCTATCAATCTGGAATTCCTAAGTTTACTATTATATGAAAAATCTGGATAAACGTGATGACAAGGGGAATCCCCATTTTTTCCTCATTATGCTTGATTGATAATTAGCTGACTATTAGCATTAGTCAATTAGCAACCAAACTGTCAGCATGAGCAAACGAGCGAGAACTGTAGAGCAGGAGAACAGGCAGTTCAATGATGCTTGGACAGAAGAATTCCTGATGGTACCTCTGCCTGCAGGTGGGATGCTTTGCCTTGAATGCAACACCACAGTAAAAACTATGAAACGATCGAATGCCAAGTCTCACTATGAGATGAAACATGGCCAAACTTATAATCAAATGAATCCAGAGTTTAGGAAAGAAAGAGTTGCCTCTTTGATAACTAGTCGTCAGAGACAACAATCAATGATGAGAGGGCCGACAGATGACAACAAGAAAGCACTGCTAGTTGGTTCAAAGATAACGTACCTCATAAACAAAAAAGGCAAGTTTTGTAAACTAAGTTTTAATTTTTGGATTTACATGCATTTCATTACAGTATATTTCTCAGCAAATTCAATTCTAATTCAAACAATGTGTAGTGTTGAGTTTACCCAGTGGTTCCTGTGGTGTAATGGTTAGCACACTGGTTTGCAAGCCAGAGGTCTCGGGTTTGATTCCCAGGAGAGGACAATTATTTTTCACCATGTATCTAAGTTTATACTTATAAGACTCATTCTCTATTTCCCAGGTAAACCGTTCATGGATGGTCAAATTATCAAGGAATGCATTGAAATTGCAGCTGACACTATGTGTGATAATGAGCAAGCTAAGCAGGTTTTTCAGAAAATCTCCCTGTCTCGACCCACAATAACACGTCGAACTGAGCAGTTGAGTGCAAATATCCAGGCTCAGTTGGCAGACAGGATGAAGGAATTTTTAGCTTACTCCATAGCACTTGATGAGTCAACTGATAAAGTGGACACAGCACAGTTGTCAATATTTATTAGAGGCGTAGACAAGAATCTCATTGTCACTGAGGATCTCTTAGCTTTACGAAGCATGAAGAGCACCACTACGGGTAAAGATGTTTACAATGAAGTCATGGCCACCATAGAGACTAAAAATTTGGCTCTCGACAAACTCAGTGCTATTGTAACAGATGGGGCACCATCTATGAATGGTGTGAGGAATGGCTTCACCACCTTGCTACTTAACAAAATAAGAGAGGAGAAAATCAATCCTCTGCCTCTTGCATTCCATTGCATTATCCATCAGGAGAATCTTGCAGCTAAGACTCTCAGGATGGACAACGTTCTTCAGGTTGTGAAAGAAACTGTAAACTACATCAGATCAAGAGGTCTGAAACATCGACAATTTCGACAATTTCTTGACGAATTACAAGCAGAGTATGAAGATATTCCGTACTTTGCAGAGGTGCGATGGTTATCAAAGGGAAAAATGATAGAAAGAGCATACAAGCTTCAAACAGAGATTCTTAACTTTTGTGAAAGTCATGGTAGAGAGCTACCTGAGTTCAGAGATTCAGAATTTTTGAATGACTTTGCATTCCTTGTTGACATACTCACTCATCTCAATGAACTAAATACAAAACTGCAAGGCAAGGACAAGCTAATATCTGACCTGTATCACTATGTGGGTGGATTTGACGGAATGTTGGAGCTTTGGATAGAGGAATTTGATAAATATTACGTTGACCGAGAGAGCTTTCCAACACTGGCAGGACGTCCTGGACTTGAAGAGAATTTTATAGTTATTAATCGTTATAAAACTATTTTATCAGAACTGAAAGGTGAGTTTGAGAATAGATTCATGGACTTCAAAAATATCAAGGACGATATCTCTGCTTTTTCAGCAATACTCCAAGTCAACGTACCTCGTCACTTGCAAATTGAGGTCATTCAACTGAAAAATGATCTGGTTTATGCTCCTCTCTTCGCACCTGACCAAGACCTGCTCAAAGCATACCAAAGCCTACCTCCAACCTGCTACCCAAGAATCAGGAGTTTTGCTGCCAGATTTCTCAGTATGTTTGCTAGCACATATCGATGTGAGCAGCTATTCTCTCGAATGGGGTATGCCAAAAGCAAATTTAGATCGAGGCTAACGGACTCCCATCTGGCTGATCTCCTTCACATATCGGCATCGGACATTGAGCCAGATTATCAAAACATATTAAGCTCGGTTCAGTGCCAGCCTTCTCATTAATGTACAAAAATATGCTTACTGTCCTGAACAAATCAGGTTATTTTCCTGGATTTATTTTTCATAACAAATAAATGCATCTCAAATGCGAAAATAGTCTCTCATTAATAATATGTGGGGGGGGGGGTTTGAAAGTGGAATTGACACTAAACTTTCTAGTGGCCTTTTTGGTGGCTGAAATTTTTTTTACGGCCTTTTTCTAAAAAAGGTTGAGCACCCATGGTTTAAACTGACTAAACATCTGAGAACCTATGCACACGTCATTACATGCTATCCTAAATAGTTAAAAAAGATAGCTATTCCATTAGGCAAGTCAATAGATTTTACACCTTGGATACTCCTAGACTTTTTTAGAACATTATTTATAGGGGAGGAAAATGTGGCAACATTTAGTAATCTAAAAATATAGTCCCGCCAGGCTGTGTTGTTCATATCTACAGTAAGTATTCTAGACACATCATTTGGCAGCATGATGTCATGTTGACAACTACGTTTATGCTTGGTGTCCAAGTTTTAATTTTGGTATGTTGTTGTGATGAAATATAAATCAATACCTAATTAACTATTGTACATCTAATGGCTTGTGTGGTACATTTACTTTCTCTCATCTACTGAGAGCTATCAATACTCATTAGTGGAAGGCCCAGCTTGCTTTATGTTTGATTATTTCCTCTGATTTATTTTATTTTTCTTCATTAATAAGTTTAATGAGAGAGTAGAAAATATGGTGTGTCACCCAATAGGAGGTAATGATGAGGTTTATTTATTTGCCAATAGCAAAGCTAGTGGAGGCCCAAAATGGTTAGCAACTAATCAGTTAATTCACTGATCTCTCGTCAAGAAAGCTACACCTTACCCCCCTCCCCCCTCCCTCCCTCCCCCCTCTGAATGCACTGGAACCAGACAGAATTTTTGAGATTTATTAGAAATGTCAAAATATTCAAATTATTTTAATTTGGTTCATATCCTATAATTTAGTATATAGTATGTAGTAATCAGTACTAGTATATATGACGGTGTGAGAATATTGTTCACATGTTTCTAGGTTCCATATCTAAATTACACGGAGGCTCACCAGATAGCCTCAGAGCAGAAGAAACTCGTGCATTTGATAGCGCTGTGGGGGGCGCTAGACGACCAGTCCTGCTGAGGTTCGGCCCGCACACTCCGGGAGACCATCCTGGAGAGTGCGGGCGTCATCTCTCTTCTAAAGGAGAGATTTGTGTCTACTTGGGCTCTGGTAGCTGACCTTCAGGTACTCAAGGTCACCTCGTATCCAACTTTCTTACATCCTGATGCAGTGTTGTCTTTCAGTTTCTCCTACAGGAAATGCTATCGTAAAGTTTCTATTTTTGTTATATGTAAACTTTGCAATGTGCTTCTTGTCCCAGTGCCATTGCATTTCTTCTGCTTACGTCAATGCTGTGACAAGAAATGGTTGTGGTTTGCAGTTGGTAGTTTTTGTACAATCTATCTTCAAAAATCTTTTTCAATATTTATTTCAACTAATAAAAAAATCAACCGAGTGTACTTCAGGTATACAACTAATTGTATATTTTACTATTTCATTTGAACTTTTTAAGTTAGCATTTGGGAGTGTACATTTTCGCTTAAAACTATATACCAATAATAGTGATAAATTACCAATGTTCATTCTTTTTTACTAAGTTATTATGCCTATTTAGGTTATTTCTACATTTTGAGATAAAACCCACACTCTGTTTTTATACTCATTCAGCATTTCTTACCTTCATTTTTTCAATTAGGTATTAAATTCAAACATGAATTCAGATATTACGATTTTGTTTTATATTTTTTTATAAAAAATTGAATGTGGAATCAAGTTAGTGCAGGATATTCTAATTGTTGCTAAACTTGTATATTCAACGGGAATAGCTATGATTTCACATCCTTGTTTCAACTAATAGAGAGAGACTGTTTGTTATACTAAAAGTTTTTATGTTCTTAGATTTCTGCCAATTTCCAAAAAACCAGTCGCACAAACATCAATATTATGCGATGTTTTTTAGCAAAACACAAGTTTTGCCATCCTAAATTTATCTAAGCCATATAATGCCTGGAGGTAAATTCAAATTCTCTAGAGCTGGTGTGTAGACCTTGTAACGTCTCATTTAGACTGTTTGCCTGCCATCAATCTATATTCTGTTATTCTGTTTAGCATTATGTAACCCTCGGGGATAGTCACCCAGAGCTTTCAAGTCACGCAACAAAGGCAATGGATGCATACAGTTTCCCTGTTCAGATTGTCATCTCCCATCCTAATGGTACAGTCATACACCATATCAACCTAAATGACTTCATGGCAGCAGGTCATGACCTTGACAGCCCTGATGTTTCTGATGATGAGGAAATGTAAGTGTTGAAAACAATGAAATGTATTTCTTAGTTTGTAGAGTTAGGTTGGACTATACTGACACTTCACTTCACTGTGTGCCTGGTGATGTCATACTTAAATTTTGCTCTAAAAAAGAAAGAAAGTCTCAATTTCTTTCTGGAATTAGTTTGTTTTAAAATATACTAGCGTTTATTCATACCACTTGAAATTTTATCCTAACTCACTTAGGGTGTTTTCGGATTCCCTGCGAGCAGCCTTTTGGACTCATCGATGAATTTGCTCACTTTCTCCCTGTCGAGTGCTCTAAAAAAATTTTATCTAATATAAAAAAAATTTTATTTTGTGTAATTTCTTCTCTGCCCTTTTAGTTTCAGTATCACAGTAATTAGTGTACTTGTATTTCTAATGTACCTACCACAATAAATTGTGCATTTCATGTTAATACTGTTTTAATGATTTGGTTTTTTGTATTTAGTACCCATCCATATCGTTCAAATTTTTCATTTCTTAACTCAGTGCATTGAATTTATCAAAAAACTGAATTTGAATCACTAAATTAAAAAATAGTAAAGTTTTTAAAAAAGTAGAAAACTTTTTTGATTTCAAAAGCAATTAAATTATTTTATTAACACTCAACTAGTTTATTCAAAGAATGCATTACTTCAACTATTTTGTGATTTTTTGTTTTCAGTTTTTATTCTGGTTACTAAAATTAGTTTTGCTACTTTTTGGAATTCTTTGTTTTAGATGAATGTTTATTACTCGCATTTTGAATATAAACAGTGCGCATGTACGAGTACACAATATATATGTATACCTGGATAGTTTATCCCTTATGAATAAATATTGGTTCAGGATAATTAGAAGTTAGCTTTATTATTTCTATTCATGTTTTTCTATTTTAAACTTCTTATTTGTTTCCTACTATTTCCTTTTCGGAGCTAAAAACACTGCCAAAGTACAAGGCTGTATTGGGGCCCTTTCAATGCTTGCAGCAGTTCAAGATAACATATGCTCTCTAGGGACCTTCAGTGCTCCACCAACTCATCACCTGCACTTTATTTCTACTATATAAAGCTTGCACAATCTTTGAAATCAATACAAATAATGTGGACACAGTACTGTCCTTTACTCCTTAGAGTTGACTGGAGCATTCAGTCCATAACTGGACCAAATTTATCCACACATGTCTGTGTTAAGTTTAATGCTGCCTTTTTGCATCTTTCTAATTTAATGAAACATATTGAAAAAGTTTATTTTTCACTATCAAGTTTTGCAATTATGTAATGTTTTTATTTTATGTTAATAATGCAGTTTGAGTAAAAGATTCGTAGGTTGTGAATATAAACGGAAAATGACGACCAGAAATTGCTGGCTAGTTTTTAGATTTCCACGTATCTGTTTCATGTAGCAAATATTTACTATACACAAATATACAAATACGTTTTAAATTTTAGCTTTTACATCCACAATATGTCATTTTCAAATAAGTGAAAATGGGGAAATTTCATTTTTTTTTCCTTTTGTAGAGATTTTAGAGCAATTTTTATTTGAATATATTCTTGAAATAGGCCGTTAAAGATGTAATTGCTTGTTTTTAACTTTATAGCATTTTAGTATGATTATTTGGTAATAATGTATATTTTCTAAAAAAACATTTGCTTGTTAGCTCAACATGTTAGAATTAGCAGAACTTTACTTGTGTTTGCAGAATCCGAGATGCAACTGATGACAATCAAAGATACTTGGAGTTCCTAAAGAAAGGATTAGAGATGGCAAATATTTCTTAAAAGTTATATTGTTGACTATTTAGTTTGTCATACTTTTCTATCTTTAAACGTCTGAATTCTATAGCAACTTACTAATAAGAATTTTTTCCTTTTTATGTTTACTTCCAGCGCTGTTTTATATTTTCAACCAGATCTGCTTTTATTGCTGACATATCATATTGTATCGTTCAGTTCAAATCATTTTCTATTTTTACTGGGTTTGTAATGAATGCTCAAACTTATTTTTACATATTTTGTAACTTCTCTTTACTGCCAACATGCCAACGACGAATGTGAATTTTTTTCTTATTCTACATTGGGAGATTATTTGATACTATTATTTGACAATCCAGTGCATAATAATTTTCAATATTACTTAATTACTCTCATTAATTTATTTACTGCCAAGCTTGTTTATTAATTTGCTGTACTTTTTCCATTTATTTGGTATATGGTAACCTATGACGATGATTTTGCAAACTTTCAAAGACAAAATCGTTTGATGTTTTTCTACCATATATAAATTAAATAGCGGAGGCAGGGCAAATTCCTTGTATACAAAAATAAACTGTTTTCTAAAGCTAATTGTAACTTTTTTGTGCTAGCTAATTTAGAAACCAAGTAACATCTTCTAATGTGCATGTTTGTGTAAAAATTTCCCCTGTACAGACCTCCAAAGCTGGTGTGCTAACCAATACACTACAGGGGTTACTGGGTAATCTTGACACTACAGTTTGTAATTCTAGAGTGAAGGTAGCAAAACCATTTGCTAGACTTTGACCTTATGTTACCAGAAGTTTTAATTGCTGTCTAGACAGGTGGTTTGAAGAATAATCATTAATGGCATTTATAATATTATAGTAGCTAAAATTGTTTTGCTGATAGTCATTAAGACAGAGAGATAATCATCACAAAATGAAAATGTATTGATGACATGATTGTGTTAGATGCACAACTGATCAAGAAGTTTATAATAACACTGATCATACATACCATTAGTTTTCTGCTGAAATAGACTGTTATGTAACAACTAGCATTAAAATATTGTTATTTTGTTTTCAAATAGACTTCTGTCTTCGCTCATTGTTATTTAAGACAAAGACTTACTTGAGTTAATGAAGTTTTCACTCGAAGCCTCTTATAACTAATTACAGAAAGTTTTAATGCTGAACTTTCAAATTAACTTTTATATAACTTTCTGTAAGTAGTAAAGTTAAAAGCATTTTTAAATGAAATTCAAATTTGGCTTGTCTGAGATAAAAAGTTTGAGTTAAAAGTTTGTCTGAGAGTAGCAAAGCACTGATATTTCAGTATAACAGCCAGACTAATATGTTGGTTGTGTTTTTTTTTATAAATATCCCTGCTTTTTATTATATTATTTGTTGATCTGAAGTGGATGATAGATACCTTATCCAGGAACACAATGATAGATTGGAAAATCAGCTTCACTGATAATTTAATTCTGTAAATACCAGAAAATACATTCATATTTGGGTTTCTTGCATTAAATTTGTTTCTTCACTTTAAGCTATAAATGAAAGTGTGAAAAAGACAATAGGCCCTATATCTTATATAACTCAACAAAAATAATAGTGCTGCGGCATTATAGCAAATTTATCTGCAACTGCTTTAATGTTGTACCAACACTTTAGTAACATTTATTAAAACTACGAGAATGTCCTGCTTCTACTCAACCATGTGGTAGAAAAGCAGACCTATTAGGAGCGTTTTAGTCCATAGAGAATAACTTATACTGACAATGAGAAGTAGATCTTGTCTGATTAGTTTCCTTATGTAAATTAAAGCTGCAATTTCTCTACACAATTCATGATATTTATCAAAATGCATTAAAGCAGGGGAGAATAGTGTTCATTGAGCTGGTAATATTATATAATAATTTAAACTATTTATATTTGGACTACTTTGCAAGGCCTTCATTTCCTCCCTAATGGCAACAACTTTGAATCAAGCTGTGCCTTCGAGCACAAAATATTCGCGTTGACCCAACAGACTCTGCATGGTATAAATTAAACAACAAGTTAGTGTACTTTTCAAGGAAAAGTCTTCGCATGGTGTGTGTTTCATGAAATGACAATCTTAGTCGCACTGTCTGGAACTCTTATTGTATTCGCCATTTATTAACCAATCAGCAGCCAACACATGATTGCCTCATTGATGTACATTAATTAAAACGCTGCCAAATTTCCGAATTCAATTAAAACTACGTGAAAATATTCACCTACTATATGCACAAACAAGCCACATTAATTCCATCGGCAATTGTTAAGTTCAATGATCGATGAGCGGTGAACTTAATTTCGCTATTCATGAGGAAGAATAAGTCCCAAGATAGTCTCAGGACCTGCCCATACAATTAGAACTTTTAAATACTGGCATCATCACCAATAAAGTGGACTTCTACGCTTTGCATGTAGTTTGTTAATCAATCTAATTATGATAGCAGTAAATATGATTTTATATCCAATACTTAGAGTAGTAGGTGTAACGCCCTAAACTAACAAGTTCTGTGCTCAGTCATTTAGGGTGGAGATGGCAGATGTGTAATAATCTATAAATAGTTTTCCTCTCAACATGCAGCTGGTCTGTTATAAATGTGAATTAGTTAAAATCCCAGAAGTTAATTTAAATTTGAAAGTGATGTAGTAACTCCTTAATATCAATACTAAGTAGTTGGCTACTACTGAATATTAATACTAAGTGCTACTGTTGATAAGATGTGTCTCTCTGCCTTGTTATATTGTGCATTTACAGTATTGTGTGCTCTAGAATTCAATTGCTTGGCACCACAATAAAATTACACACACACACACACGCACACGCACATAACATTTGCATTTTTATATAATGTTGGTAACTGGTTGTATAAAAAGTAGATCTTTTTTAGCAAAATCCAATTTTCAATAACCTAACTTGAAGTTTTTTATGGTAATAGTGCCTTTCACTCGTTTACCAAAAAATATAAGACTATACGGCAAAAGCAGATAGGTTTCCTAAAACTGCATGATTTTTCTAAAATGCTTATGAATCACATAATTTATACTGCAGTGATACAATAGGCATGCACGTGCTTTTACCAATCAAGTCCCAGCCTCCTACCGCAGGCAATTTATCCAGTGAACAAGCAGTACTCTTACACCAATCATGCTTTGTATTGATTTAAATTTGTTGCCAAGCATTTTGTTGGTTTAAGAATGACTTTAATGCAACTTAGTTGGACTACAAATGGTATAAAAGTCAGCAAAACTATGATCTCAGACATTCGCTGTCAGAAAATACTCTGGAAGAGCAACGAGCTATTAACTCTAGTATCGAAAACGAGTCGTTATACCAGATTTTGTGAAAGGTAATAATTTAACTTCCAGAATTTTATTTCACTAATTTTAGTGCCTGCAGTTTACAGTTAGCAGTTACAAAATAATATTTTCTGAATTTTTTAGTTTATTTTAATAGGAATATTCTTGATATTAGTTTTTTTCACATAGCCTTTCACCTGCATTTTAAAAAGTAGTTTTATTAGATTTGAACACAAGTTTCATTGGCTTAGAATACCAGTATGTGAAATTGTATTTACTCAACAGCTTATTTATAATGCTGAAATTAGCTAAATAATTGTCACGGTTTTAATATTTATATTTGAAAAACTACCCTTTTGTTGAGCTAGAAATTCTTAGAAAAACAGTGAAAAGGCTAATAGCCTAGAGGTTATTGGTAATCTATTATGGCAAGGCATATGTAAATGCGTCTGGCCAAAGATTGCAACAGTGAATACTATATTGGGCCACAAGTTTATGGCACCTACTTTATTTCCAACATTAAATGCTTGCATGGAAGAACTTTGTTTAAACAGTAAATAATCTGTAATGGGAAAACAATGCAGGTTGTTTCATTCAAATTTACATTCAATGGTGTCATCATAACATTTACTACAAATAGTAAAACCATTACACAGGTGGATACAACAGATCATTCAAGTATCAAAAAGTTATCTGGAGACTTTGGGACGGTTCATTCTGCATGAAAAGTAGTGGTAATCATGAATAATTTACTCTTTCTAGAACATTCCATAACAGGAAGAATGAGGGTCATCATCATACTTTGCCTACTCGGACTGAGCTCAGCCATGTTTGTGAAAAGAACAAAGCCCGTCTACTTTACACCTCTGCAACCACACGAATGTCTTTTTGCTTGCCTCTTCTGCTTTCCGGTAAGTTCCATACTAACCTGTCTAATATTGAGCAAAGTATATATTTTATAGAACACTATAGTGTAGTGATTCTCCAGTAGCCCTCTTTAGTTTGCAAGTTGGAAGTCTGTGAGTTTGATACCGGGTGGAAGCAGAAGTTTTTACACATCTGTATATATTTAAACATTTCTGTAAGACAACTTAGATGCCCCTTGTTGTCACACAACTGTGTTATTTCATCATCTGAAGTTTCCTTGCATGCAGCAACACATTTTACATTGGCAAACTATGGTTTCAGGAACCTCAGGCTGAGAACACTTTATTGGACTGCTCTAACAACTTCTGTCTGGAACTGGAGGATCCAGCCGTGAACACCATTACACAGACCAGATCCTGTCAGCTCTTTAGTGACAGAGAAGCTCTTTATGCTTTAATCAGAGATTTCTATAGTAGCCCAGATGAAACACCATAAACCACACCAAGATATTTCAAATACTATTGAACTTTATGCTCAGATATGGGTGAATGTTTTGTATGTATTTCTCTTTGCAAATCTTATTAATATAAAGGTGTATGGGTTCTTCTTTATTTGCAGTGTTGTTACATTTTGCCAATAAACTATTTTAATAATTTAAATGAGGGATTCTTCAGCTACTTCCTGCAAATACAAAACTTTAAAAATCCAAAATAGTTTGCCTATAATTCCATAAACACCAGAAAACTGAGAGTAGTATGTAGTAAACATAACACGAAGTTATCTAATGTTTTGGTTAAAAATGCATTTATAACTGCTTCCATTTGCATGAAAATTAATTTATGCTACAAGATGAAATAACAATTACTTTGTGCGATAACATGAATTTCTACAAAAAGGAATCTTTAAACTTTTTTATCATAAAAAACTTGAGACCTGGTTTTTACTTGCTGTAAAAGCATATTGACAAAAGACTAAAGTGTCTAAAAGTAGTACATGTACATTTAACCTCCTACATAATGCATTTATAAGACACCGTTATCTTTTAAAACATATTATTTCTGACGCACTTGTATATTTTAACATAAAATTTATTCTGTAATAGTCTCAAACTTCCTGATTGTATAAAAAGCAGCAGAAAAGCTTTTAGAATGCTTTTAATAATAATTTAAGAATGCACTTTAGTAAGCAATTGTGAGCACATATAATGACCGAGACAATGCATAGACTCTTTTCTCCATTGGGATTTGTACGGATAGTACTATGGATTATAAAAACCAAACAGTGATAATTATTTTAAGCATTGCAACTCAAATAAAGTCAATTAGCTGTTATGTTAATTTACTGCTGCCGTGTTAATAGTGAGAGATATGTTACTTTTAATTGCTTTTACTACGTAAGTTTATTTAGGAATTGTAAAACTAAAGCTGTTAGTTTCATACAGCGGCATTAGCCTACTTATTCTAAAAGAGATATATTATTGTATTGCGTAGGTTATGGATAGGTTTTAGAAAGGCAGTTAGAAGCTATAGTAGAGAAACTCATTAATAGCCTTTTAATCATTTACTTCAAATGAAATTAGAGTTACTGTCCATCATTGTTGCTGTTAATGCAGAAGGCCAGTCTTTTGCATTCAAAAGTGTCATTAGCAAACACTTGAGTGCACTTGCTCACATTTGCTCACTTACTCACAGGTTGAAATTATAACTTAATAATCTTAAATCGTGTTATGAAACTAATAAATAGGTTGTTGGACTCTGAACGCTGCGTTCCCGACTAAAGGTTATAAAGTGACGCAAGTTCCTGTGGCCAAGTGGCATCTAACAGATGATGGTCAGGAATAGCCATACTTGATACAAAATAGATATGAAGCTATGAACCTGTATAAGAAAATGCATTGAGGTGCTTACTGTAATTGTAATATGTAATAAACTATTTCAAACGAGTGACACCTTTTGCCAATTGGTTTGTTTTTTAGACAATTTCTCTCTCAGGATATTTTCTTTTCTTCAATTATATATGTATTAAAAAATAATAAAACAATACAGTAACATTTATATTTATATGCTGAGAGGAAAATATTATTCCTTTAACATGGCAAATCCAGTTAATTATTTACATACAATTGTTCATCACTCCAATACTCAGCGTATGAACAAGTTTATTCTATGGATCTGAACTTGTCCAAGCTCAACAACATGTGGTATATAATGTCATTATATTTTGAGACACAATAGGATGCTGCAGGGACAAAAAATAACGCACCAGGCAGCTGTCCAGAAAAATAAATTTAAATTGTTCCATTTAGCTTCCTGGACAGAGTAGAGCAAATGGAATTAAAAATGAATGATATTAACTTTCCGATACACCAAAATAAAAAATACCAATAAACGTTATATTGATGTGTATAATAGTAATAATATTCCTATCATCAAATATAGTTTAGAAATCTATGCTTTGCTCAGTGTAAAAATGTGTTGCCGTCATCGCAGAAAAAGTTTGATAGGAAGGAAATTATTAGCAGTGCCAAAATTCTTAGAAACAATAATAAGCAGACGCAAAAAATAAAATGCGTCGCGTCTTGGTTATTTATTGTCATCAAACTCTTTTCCCAAATAAACAGCACTCAATTCAACATTTTATATATAAATACATGTTTGTGTATATAAAATATTTGCAACTGTTTGAAAGAGTAGCTTTTGGCTACTGGGTTTACATCTGACATTGAAAGAACCATGTGACGCCAATCTGGCTGGTTGAGTTCCTTGAAAAGCAGTTGAAGTAACCAATGCGCATTCTTCCCCCAGTTGTTTTGTCAGCGCATGGTTATTGCAAGAGCAGTGAAGTCAGGTGCTAGAAATAACAATCATTATACAGTGTACAAAGAATTGCACTTGATAATTGTGGAAAGCAGTATAAAATAAAATTTTTGAATAATCAAATATAAACAAACAAAAATAGTAAATGCAAGCAATTTTTGTATATATAGGATACTGCTGAATGCAACCACAAGGTATGACATGTACTTTCAAGGATTTACATGAAACACAATTAAAAAACAATGGGGGGGGGGCTATGTCAAGTATCTATATATATAATTTTAAATTTTTATTTTATCAATAACTATAGGCTGAAATAGCAACCTATATCAAATAATTACTAGCATCTACAAATAATAACGATGAATTGAATGTTATCAAAAAAACTATTCTAGATTGGATTAAATAATGACAGCTTGATAATAATCAAGCTTTGTTAAGTGTTGTTACATGCATCTATATGGCCTTGAAGGATAGTGTTCAGTAAAACAAAACAGCTAGGCTATGGCAGTATTTTTACATACAGAGGCTCTGGTTAAAGTGGTTTTTAAATAAAGTTAACAAGTGTAGTATCACAGTATGTCAAAGGCGAAATAGGTATTGGTAGCCGCAGTTCTATCACATATTTGTTGCATGAGAGATAGTCCTCTTGCAAAATCAAACTATCCCGCCCCCAACCTAAACGGAAACTAAAAATTATAAACCCAGGCTAGGCAAAAACCTAAAAAACTGTACCTATAAGTGAAATAATTTTGTATATTTAA
Organism: Bugula neritina; assembly: GCA_964035545.1. Classification (NCBI taxonomy): domain Eukaryota; kingdom Metazoa; phylum Bryozoa; class Gymnolaemata; order Cheilostomatida; family Bugulidae; genus Bugula; species Bugula neritina. Next base: position 5,117,263 of record OZ037767.1, read on the forward strand.
ATATGTCATTAGAAAGTTATTATCTTTGTATTCAATTATACAAAAGGAATAAAATGATTAGAAAATATTATTTATTAGCTTGGAATTAATATATTATTATGAGATTCATGTCAAAATTCTCAATTGAAATCAAACACATTATACGGCAGCTTATGCACCTATAGATACTAAATCTGTTGAAATAGAGGGAAGTACAGCATATAACTTAAACAACTTGGACTAGTTCTTCAGCTGCTGCTGCTAATTATATTGTTTGAAATGGCTTTTCTCTTATAAAATGCTGCAGTAAAAACAGATGAAACAAATTTAGAGATAAAAGATAACACCAGACATTGCTCTAGATTCTAGAATTAACTGTTGTGTCGGTATATTCATAAACATCTTTTCGATTTTTCTGTAGGCGCTGAAACTTTCTCAATGCCATTTCCACATCAAAATCTCTTGCAACTAACATTATTTGTACTTTAATTTTTTTGACGTTGAATTTACTCTACCCAAGTAGTTGGTCACTGGTCCACCATATTATTTTGAAAAAGGAAAATTATCATAGCTAATGGGCTTTCTCACATGAGTCATCATGACCAGATGAAAGGAATTTTGGTGATGCTGTATATTTTTCCCTTGGCAGCTTTCGCAGCCAATAACATTGTTCTACTGTCATTAAAACACCTAATAAGACTGACACAAGGCTGCAGGTGCTACTCTTATACTTGGTTGTAGCATCTTGCTGGACACATTATATTCCACAGAACATCTGCAGAGCATAGAGTGCATTATGCAGCCTCATAAACTTAATATAGTGACATCTTAATAAAACACAGTCATGTGTTAAAGCTTAAAAATTTGTAATCTTTGGCTTATTTTACTTATTTCACTTCCATAGTCTAAATTCTTTCAATTTTCAGAAAAATTGTAATAAGGGCGTCAGATGGACCCATTAAAAATTAATTTTATGCTCGACTTTTTACAAAGCCACAAACTCCTTAAAGCTTCTTGACTGTTTTTTTGTGGAATAATTATTAAAGCTTTAGTTTTGCTTAACTTTGATATTTTTGATATATAACTTTTATACTTTAGGACATGTCTAGAGCATTAAAGCTAATTAATATTTATTGCTATGTTTATTTTTAGAGAAAAGAATTTGCAAATACGACACATTTAGATTCTAACTTTGATATATATATATATTGAACATATATGTGTATATTGTTATTAAGTATGAAATTATGGCTATGGTACATAGATGAATTACTGTAATTATTATGTCACTGTTCCAATAAGAATAATGATTTCGGTAGAACTTTACATATTCATTGATTGAGCGCTTTAAACAATTATTATATTTTCAATATATTATAATGCATGTTATATGTTCATATCTGAATTCTTTTGTAGCTTACTGGCACATGTCATAGCATTACAACAATCCCACAGAATATTACTGCTCCAAACAGGCTTCGTGATAAAGTGAGCGGTGTTACTTTATTTAGCATGCAATCAACATTTGTGTTAGTGAATTATATTCCACCCAACATGTACTACACACACATTAAAAAAACCTTTGCTATTTACAACTGTTTGCCTTTCAAATGATACGCATTTAAATACAATAATTTATCACGCATTTTAAAGAAAAATAACTAATTTAAAATGCAGTATTTCATAGTCAGATGATTGAACCACCTCCAAGCCATAGAAAAGTCTTTTCAAGGTTATGAAGAATAACTCCTAGAATTAGCAGTTTGAAAACAACCGTCTTTAATGACATCACCAGAAACTTTATTCATATGGCCGTTTTTTGACTGCAGGTAGTCATATATAAAGCTGCAAAAATGAAATCAAGATGGCTATTTATGGGCATACTTTTGTCCACAAAAATTGCTATCTAACTAAGTTGACTCATAAAAAATAATTTACATTGCAATTAATATTTAGATAAAAGACATGCAAAAACCATGGTGTGCGAAAAGAATTTCACCATCCGACTCCCTGGTGTGTTGTTTTTGGCAGCGTTCAAAATGTCAGAAGTTCAATGTCAATTACAACAGATGATAATTAGCTAGAACAATAAATATTACCTTCATTATGCTGTTTTGATAGCTCAAATGAAATGTACTTATTATTTTATCAGAAGTTTTGTCAAAGGTCATGCGAATTTATGAGTTTACAGAATTTCACTGATGACTCAATAGAGAACTAAAAAGTTTGCTTGGAGTTTCTCTATAACTTGTTAAGGGAGTAGCCTAGGTCTAGGGGTTAGAGCGTTTCCCTAGTAAGCACGAAGTAATGGGTTCAAACCCCAGTAAAGGCCATTAGTGATGTTAGGAAGAGCATCCAGTCATAATTGCTCCTGTGCCTCATCCTAATAAGTCCTTAGCCCGATTTAACAAAAACCCTTTCCATCAGGAATTTCTCACAGGGATGACGGCTATAAACTTGCGCGAGTTTTTTTCTCTATATCACTTGTTGAATTTGCACTATATTAATTAAAATTTTCAACAATTTTCTGGGTTTTTTTGCACATTAGCAAATGGTTGCAATTGAATTTGTTGCTCATATATTAAAATAGAGTGATTTAATTGCTTTTATTGCTATAATTTAGAGCGGAAGTAAACAGTGTCAAATTTCTGCCTCTTCAGTTAGTGATACTCTCTATTATGCACAAAAATAACCTAATTTGTCTCTTTTGGTAGGTCATTAGCACCGGACATATTGAAGGCCCAATGACCACATATTGATGACCATATATGTGCATGTGGAGTGACCAGAAATATGTATATATTATTATGATATAACACAGCTTGAACTACAGTGGTCGCCCCCCTTACATGGTCAACATCCATTCAAATAGTCTCAAGTACTATGGCATAATTACCACTCTCCCTTGTGAGCTCAGCTATTGTGACTTAATATACGTAATCATGTTACTATATGCACTGAAATGCTATGCCTCACTTTACAAACTGTTTCAACTCCTTAAATATGCAGGGGAAGTAACTCCCTATGCTTAATGATACGTCAAGAGTCTCTTGGGTTTATAGCGTTTCCTGTGGCTTTCGGTTCAGTTGCTCATTACGTACCACTAATTCAGTCTAAAAATCTGATTGCAATAATCGTTTGTGTAACTCAACTGAACTGTAAATAAAAAGTTGTGGGTGATATTTCTGCAGCCTTACAGCTACCCCATTAAGGTGTATAACAGGAATACATGGTGACAAGTCTGAGTTAGTGAAGCGTGTATAGCTAAACTTAATAGACCTTGATGTAAGTCTCATGTCTGAGTGATCCACCTCTTATGGGTAAGCAATATAAACACACTCGCACACAAACACACACATTAAAAATAAATAAACAAGAAACATTTTTTACTACTTTGATAATCTAAATAAATAAATGAAACAAACTTATGTTATACTAAAAAGTTGCACACTTTTGTAGCGATAATTTAGGAGTTGTATTCTCATGAATTATTATATAAAACTTCTCAATTTAAAATTTTTGGTTTAATAGTTTAGAAATTATAATAATGAAATTACTGAGAGCTTGATGGTTAGCATTTATATATTGCACCTTTAGATTTCTGCTGTTACATTAAACTTGAGTGAATTTGGTAACAGCTTGAAGTATGAATAAGTAACTTTTTAATTGATTAATAAATTAATACAGCTGTTTTTAATTACTCTTAATTACTCAAAAAACTTCTAAAAATAAAACTCGATGACAAAATTGTTAGTTTCTGCCATGCTGAAAGTTTCATGGTCAAAATACAAGCAAAACAAACAGTGGCTAGCACCAAGAGCCACTATATAGGAAAATAACAGTATGCAAAGAACAGGTAAACATAGACTTTTGTTTTCAAGAAATAAGGGTTAAGCAACTCCTTATTGCCTCTGAACTAAAACAAGTGGATGTATTTTTACCTAGCCAAGTACCTATACTCTACTGCAACTCAAGGAGCTCGTAACTGTTTAGAGTTTAGACAGCTATAAATTACTTAATTACTTGCAGGGATAGACTTTACAATTGATCTTTTCGGTTGCTTCCAGAAAAAACTCTCTATGCCATCAGCTATAAAACAGAGGTCAACCGCTTCATTGGCTGTTATAAATTAATCCAACTTCCACTGTTGCTATTTTTAGAGTCTTCAGACTATTATTGAACATTTGAAATGTCAAAAATTGTTATTCTACTTATACTGCAGATAATGAGCTGTCATAAAATTGCCAGTTATGGATGCCATACTCAGCAAGAGGCAACAACTCTGCTATTATTTGCTGCTTACACTCAACCAGACAGAACACATTAGAAGTGTTGCAACTCGGACCATAAAATTAGCCTCCTGCAACCCTTTAGAGTTTGGCACAATGTTGAAGCTAAACGGCAGCTATATTCTTATGTAAAGTTACATTGTAAATTACGGTATTAATTGCTTAGCAAATAGACTGTGGAACCTATGTGCACTGGGTGTATAGACTGAGTGATATAATGATTATTTTATCTGAAGACTTGAATACAGACTCAAGCAGACTTAAGTAGCAGCTGCAACAACACAGTTGAAAATGAAATAAATCAGGAAAATTTGTTATAGAAATTGTCCTTTATGTAAGTTAATGTGAGATGTTTCTTTATAAATATTAGAGAGAAAGCAACTTCCTAATACCAGTCATTTATTACTTATTACAGCTGAAATTTGCAAAGAAAACTTGCATTTATTGCCATCCAATAATTAGCTAACTTATAGAATTTATAACAGTCGTATGTATCATAAAAATTTGCAAACAATTTGTTTTGGTGTAAAATCCAGTACTTGTTCTCTCAGTCATTACCAATTAGAAAACTTTGAGTTTTTTAAACAGATAGCATTCACCAACAAATGCTAATCGAAGCTTACTTTTCTGTACATAACATACTAGTAGATCGCTATCTTCCCCACCCCAAACATTGGGTATACACGTTATAAATTTTGCACTATAGTTTGTAGTCTGAGATTTTGACTTTTTGGCGGGCTGCAAGTTTCCATCTTTTACTTTCTTATTCTTCGATTGGATGTGAATTAGATAATTTAAAAGCTGTTCATTGGAGATCACATTCATTTCAATTACACTTTCATAATACTTAAATCTTCCATTATCAGACACCATTACATACATAAGTGATGGGCTAATCTTTCCACCGATTGACAAAACTTCAGAGTGAATGTTTTACACAATATTATCTGCCAAGTGCCATCAAATGATAATTAGGTTTTCATTAAATCATTTATTTGATTTTTAAAGTAATCAGTTGAGATAAAAGTAGTAAAATTAGAGTATTAAAATTATTAGAGTTCAATAAAAAGGAAATATACAAATCATGCATACAATTGGCAAAATGGCATGTTTATTTAGGGAGACCGGCAGCAATGCTGCTCTCAATGCCACATTCATCTTGTCCTCTCATAATCTTGAAGTATCCACTTGCTCCCCAGTCGTTGTTCCACGAGTTGGCTACGAGCCAGTAAGGGGTGTCGTTCTCCGTGCCCCAACCCAAGATACGGATGGCATGGCCTCCGAGTTCACCTCCAGTTTCATGTTGGTAAACTCCTGCAATATGTCATTTAAAACTGAAAACCCGGATTTAACTCCAATAAAAGCGAAGAATAATATTTATTGGACTTGCATCAGAAAATATTTGTAAAGTGGAAATAAATTCCATCATATAGGAGGGCAAACAGATCAGTATGTTAGGCTAAATGATGATTTTGAATACTTTTTTCGTCTTTTTACACCCGGAAGACGTCTTTGCAAAACACTAAATTGGTCAAACAAAAATGGCAGATGCCCGGAAAAATTAAGCAAAGTAAAATTGACCCACACCGATAGGATGCATATAATAATGCACAATTTGAGCTGTGTTTGACAAATTCAATGCTGGAAAATGTAAAAGATAACTTCTTTATAACTCACAAACCAAACCCATGTTACTGCAATTTTAAAGTTTCATATAAAATGCCCCATCAGTTAAAACTGCATCAAAAATCAACCAGCAGTTAATCTGTAAACCGATTTACAATAAAACATGTGAAAGACAACTCCTACGAATTCCTACCAGATTTGTAGCTGGGGAAGTCAGCATAGACGGTGAAAGCGCCCTCTACTGGACCATGAGTCATGATTTCCTTCTGAATCTGCTCGACCTCGCTGCTGACAGAGTACGCTGTCTTACCGTAATGTTTGTCCTCCTGGAAACAGCAAAGATGAATAAATGGCTAGCATTCCTCAGTGCAAATCAACCCCACGGCACATTAGACGTATGTGCGTATATATATTGTATCATATGTACTAAAGAGAATATATAACGCAATGGTATCATATATTATCAAGAGCATACATATAATGCAATGGTATTACACATTGTAAAGTATAAGTATAAATCTAATTTTCGGAGCTGAAACACACCAAAACCTTAGTATACAGTTGGTGAATTTAGCATGTAGTCTAACAGCTAATCGGAAAGTTAAACAGCAATAAAACATTAATTTAACTGACATGCTTGCTATGAGCAGAATACTAACTAAATAAATAATATAAACAATGCCTTTATTATTATTCTAATTCAACAAATAACATCAAGTATTAGTAACTTATTAAATAACATTAGGTACATGCAACATTTATGTAACGGATGGACACAATTATTAATGAGAATATAATGACTGACTAACAGAACATTTATCAAGTTACTGTTTTGACATCGTTGGCATTGTACATATTAGGAATAACTTTACCAAATGTAATGCTTACAGTGTATGAAGTGGTGTAGGAGGATTCGCACTGTTTGCTACATTTGGGGGTGTGTTCATCTCCAGAGCAGGGCTGTCTGGTGCCATTCACGTGGTGCTCACACGGCTTCACCTCGTAGGGTTGGCACCCCTATGAGTATGAAACATGATCCATGAAATAAAACTCAAATAATTTACATTATCTTACAGAAAACAACCGCATTCTTGCTCAGGCAGCTGCACATGAAACCATGACATGAGCAAACAGAATTTCTGCAAAACACCTGGACCAGCCAGATTGTGCAGGCACTCAAATTTGATGTTTGTTTTAAGATAAAATTTCATAATGGGAGTCACGAGAGCAGCGATTATTCACTGATAGTGAAATCACAAAGGGGGCGTGAGCTTCATCTGTGATCAACTGAACTCGCACATGATCATCACATGACATGGGAGATAGCATGTGCATGCTGATTGTTTACTAACTGCATGAACTCCTCAGTGATTAAATACAGTCACACTACATTATAAAGGTCACATGAGTTAGTTTAATAAAGGAGCTGAATCATCTGACCTCCACTTCGACACACATTCATCACATCAATAGTTAATAGTATAATAATACTCAATACTTAATAGTCAATAGTTAATAGTATAACAGTCAATAGTACACTAGTCCATAATTAATAGACAAATAGTCAATAGTTATGACTCACCAGGTTGGATCCGTAAGGACCTCCAGTTACCAGACCACTTCTCTTGAACCAACTCCATGCAGATGAAGGGTATCCCCCTAGTGAAATAATTAACATGAGAACATAACTCTTGATGATACATGATAAGTGTGTTAAGTCTTGGTGAAGCATGATATCTATTTGATCACAACACCATCACTAGAAAGAGTTGATAGTGAAACTCGAAAAACTCATGCCGAGCGAATTACATGACTCGTACCACCTAAACTTATCAAGGTACGATATTTCTAGCAATAAGTTCCAGTCTACTCTACAAAGTAGTTTTCCAGTAGCTTGTCAAAAATATTGTTCAACTAAAATGAGTTGTTTATTTTATAGTTGAGAATTGAATATTTAGTAGGATAAATTATGTTTTAAGTTTTTGTAATGCTTTCTTGACTAGATTACAGCATTTCAATTTTCTACAATTTACGACAAAATAAACTAGTTCCTAGTTTTAGAAGTAAGTATTCTGACTCACCGTTACATCCCATTCCACAGGACCAACAGCAAGACAGTAAGTTCTCAGCAGAGATGCTAGGCTGCATTTCTCCATTACTTGAGATGCATATTCTGTCAGACATGGCTTCCACAGCTCCAAATGCCCAGCAAGAGCCACAGTTTCCCTGGTCTCTAATGGTGCTGTAAGCAAATAACATTGCAACTACCCACAACTGTCTACTTAACGAGAACTGTAGAGTTACAAACTTAGAGACTTATTCAATTTCATTTATTTAATTTACACTCAAACTCCATGTTTGTGAGACAATAGCTTGCCTGAAACTAATAGGTTAATTTGATAGTTGAATTTATACAATTGAACCAATGTTGCTCAAAATTAAATTTAATGCCGTGCCAATGAAAAATAGGCCTTCATTTTTATAATTATTAATTATAATTAAATTGAAATCAAACATTATTTCATCTAAATCAATATTGTTTAATTTGAAAATGATTAATACTACAACTACAAGTGCAATTTAGTATTTACTAGCTAGTAGCACTGAAACTTGTAGTTTCACCGTATACTTAGTGCTTAGTGGCTATATACTAGTAACTATTACTAGTACTAATGTACTACTAATGCTAGTAGTAGTACTAGTAGTAACTAGAAGTAGTACGACACTACTTGCTACTAGTAGTAGTACTAGTACTGGTAGTTGTAGTGTTACTGTTAGGTACATACCTTATGCTTTTACATTTCGGCCACTGTTTACGAGCATCAAACTCATCTGGAATGTCTCCTTCAGTGATAACATGGGGCTCTCTGAAGGGCAGCTTGAAACCATTTGGATCTTCGAGCACACCGCACATTCTTTTAAGCCCGGCTGTGGTCATTCCATGCTTCTCAAAATTCTTTCCAGCAACCCAAGTGGTATGTCCTTGCTTGTGGAGATTGTTGATGTGTGTAATCAAGTCATCAGATAATGGCTGATGATTGAAGTAGTATTTTCTGCCATAGGCAACAGCTACGAAAAGAAGAACTGCTAGTAGCTTGTACATTTTGACTTCCTCAATACTCACAACAAAATGAATTGTTCAGTTCCGTTTTGTTTTTATGAAGAAAAAAGCTATCATATGACTAGCGATGGTCATGTGATACTCACGTGTTTTAACAACACTAATAAAGAGGGTAACTCCGGTAAGCCAATACATAGTTGTAACCAAAACATAATAATATTATGTGGGAGTAACACAATGCAAGGATCATTATTCAATGATAAGAATGTTTATAACATCAAGCAGCATCTTTGTGAGTCCTAGGAAAGGATCTTTATTTGTAAAATGTTATACCAGAGTCATGTCAACATGACTGAGCTAGTTGAAACCTATAGTACAAATTTTAGAAGATAGCACTGCTTAGCACTCATGTTTTAATGATATATAAACCCTCCCACACACATTTTGTCATTTGAATTCGCACCCACAATTGTATAAAAATATTATTTTGTGTCACTGTTAGTCCCTTTTCTGGTAGTTTATAGTGTGGTTTGCTGTTATCTTCTTTGATTCACTCTTTCTAATTAATTGATCATTAAATTTGTGTTGTCTTTTCCATTTTTAGTATTTTCTCTTAATTTTAATAAATCTCTTTTGTAATCATGTAAAGTACAGGAAGAAAAAAAACTGGCGAGAGAGAAAAGCTAAACTTAATCTACATTGTGACTAATTTCTTATTTGAATTGAAGACAGTTATAGCAAAATAGAAGTATTACACTCTATAGAAAATTAGAAAGAACCATTGCTGAGATTAGATATAACGTTATTTTTATTGACGATAAGATTTACTACCCTGTGACTAGATATTATGTAATCATGAAACCACTCAACCTCACATGCCATTTCTGTGATTAATTGGTGAAGTTTTAGATTTTATGAAGCTATTAACGGTGTGCAGTTGGGGGTAGCCGATGAACCCCCCCCCCCCTCCCCCTCATATTCATTTTCTGTATTCTAATCAGCCTTGATGTGAATAACATTTTAATGTGGTAGTTTATCCACATTGCCATTTCCTTCAAAAATTGGGGTCATATGAAAGTAAAAGTCATCTCCTGTGGGAGGTTGTAGCGCCTGTATTGATAACAAAAACTTTAGCACTTGGACTATCAGTTCGGTTTCCATCTCTTTATTTTCCTTGGAATTTCTGTATTACCAGAGATCTGCTACCTGAGTTCTGACTAATGTTTTGAGACTATCTCAGCTTGACTTTAAATACATATTAAGCAAGTTTTTAAAAAGTAACATTGAAGGCAACTATAAACATAATTTAGGTAATAGAAAATATTTACATAAGAAGCAAGAGATTTGAAAAACCTCTCATCACAAAAGAGCATCAAAGTTTAAATGTAGAACTTCCTTTTCTTACAAGGAATTAGAATAATTATGTTATTAAAAGAGATAAGTATACCATAACTCCTTACATAGTTTGGTAGGTCATTAAAAATAATTTATTATAATAATAATTATAGTATATTTTTACAATAGCAACAAAAGTTTCAAAAACGTTATGTTCAACAATAAATGATAACATAATGAATAACACAAGGATGCATTAATAGTGTGTTTACTGAGTATATGAAGCTACAATTTGTTGCTGCTACAAAATGTAAACTCATTATTCTTTATGATAAGACCATGGATTATATAATTTCAATTCACTCTCCTGGCAGTGAAGATGTATTTGTAAGTTATCATTCTTTGTTGATAATTACAATAGTATATTAACTATATATATTAAATTATGATTATTTCACACTTCTATGTGTACCATAGTGACACATTCATAATGATTTTGCATTAACTGCTTTATACTTTACAGTAATTCCCCACAAAGAATGTTTTGAATATAAGAATTACGGAATCATATGCAAGAAATTATTGCTTTTATTGGTATAATTATATTTATTATGTGTGCTGAGTAGCTTCTTAATTTGGTTAATGAAGAATAAAACAAAGTTTTCATTTTGATATAAAATTCTTCACACTTTAAATTATTGCACTGTTATTTCAATAGATGAGTTGAAGAAGGATTTAATGAAGTAGCAAGGAGTAGGAAACTAACAATAAACAAGCTGATAATGTAACATGTGATATAGATTAATGACAAACCCATGAAAAAACAAATGACCAATAAATGCTTTCTGCTAAACTTCTCACTTTGCCAAGTAGCATTTCTGTACAACATTCTTTTCTTGAAGAAAACGAAGTATTATCAGAATAATACATTATTGAGATATATTATGTATTAGTTTACAATTGTTTCCTTATAAGCTGCAACATGTGACATTTTTTACAATAGACACTTTAGTAACTGGTGGCTGCTCGTCTATAACACCTGAAAATAGCCACTATAGTCTGTCAAGAAAGCGCAACCACTCAATCCGGTTGATGAGCCTAAAGAAGCTGATGGTGGTAAGTATTCTGAATTCAGAAAGTTTTATAAATTGAAGAGACTAAACACACGATTGCTGTTATGAAGTGCCTAGTGAACAAAATAACTCTATAACTTGAAAAATAGCTTTTAGTCAACAGTAATAATAATATACCTAATAAGGAGAATATAATGCTGAAAATGAGGTTATAAAAACCTACGTACACTGACTGTTATGCAGCCTTGCTATGAGAACAAAATCAGAGGAAAAAGCATTTTGAACTTCCAAATATATTCACTTTTAGTTAATATAAACATATTGTTCTCTCACCTATCTCCGTTTTGTCCTGTTCGGGTAGTGGGATATTATATATAAGCTTCCTGTACAACTTTAAATACTGATGTATTAAAACCATATGATGAGATAGAAATAGATCTATAGATATATGCTATTTACAAACTATATCGAAAGTTTAGCTGCAGTAATAGAGAAATTTTCAAATTAAAGTCTGTGATCTATATTGTAAAGTAAGTCATGCTGAAGCAGGATCTTATAACACTCCCTATAAATCAAATATAAGTTGGGTCATTGAAATTTCTCTTCTATTGCACCCAATTACTCAATATTCCTTACCTTGATATTGTAAAACAGCCATAAAACATAATCAAACAAAAGTCAGCAGTAGAGATATTTGAAGTACATGTTGCAGATGTGCTATGTTTTGTAAAGCTTGAACCAGTTTAAGACTCAGTCTCAAACAAGAGCTTAAAAGCAGATTTCTAAATATTATGTTCCCTTGTTGTGTCCAAACAAATGAATAAAATTGGAACTCATTCAAATGGATTTCATAAGAAAGTTTAAACAGGCTGTCAATAGATTCTGCTATACATTTCATACAAACTTTTACTTCAACTATTAATAATGTAACTTGCTTCAACCAATTGAGAATTCTTGTTTCATACCCATCAATTATCAATTTATTTTATGATCTAGGTCTTTTGCATAACCCACCGCCATTCTACAATTGAATACTACCATGCAGGTGTGTTGATGAAATACTCAGTCAACATAAAGATGAGCATAACAAATTATTCTCTGGAAGCTTCCATGATTCTTAACTACTTTATTGAAATTGATTCAACATATTATGACACTAGTTACTAACCAACCCAACCAAATCTGATGAGTTAAAGTGGTGGTGAATTGCCTCCAACAGCAGGGCATTTTATCATTAATGCTTGTAATTACTTTATAATTCTTGATTTGAAGTATAAGCCTTTTAAAATTTATTCCGAAAAAAGCAATGAGAAGTATTCAAAGAACCATCGATTGATGAAAGTAATTCAGATGTTCATATATTTATAATGTTTCATATGCTTAAAACACGCGTTTTAGAAATTGTTGGTGCATATTTGAAGTAGATTTAATGATAATAAAGGTTTGATCAATAACATCTTATACAGATAATTTGGGATAGATAAAATAAGAGTTGTCTTCCTTATAAATTAGACTTGACTGTTGAAACTTATGCTTCAATGAGCAAACCAATAAAAAATAAACAAATATTAAAGATTATAGATAAATCTTTGAAGTCTTATATATGAGGTTATACCATTTACTAAAGAGTATACATCGTTGTACTGTAATCATTAGTTACTGCTTAGAAGAGCAATAGCGAGGGGGCAACTCTAAGAGCAATGTTTTTCAACACAACCGAAGTGTCATAAAAAGTTCATATCACAAAACATGCTATTTTTTGTGTAGATTTTTATGCGTGCAAAATTGCTTACTTTTTGGACTAAAATATTTCGTATAGATCGTAATCTTTGCTCGATTATACATTATGTTGTCAACTCAGGCTAGCAATGCCAAAAGAGTTTCACTAAAATCTAAATCAAAATGAACCAGCTAGACACCGCCAGACTTTATATTTATCTGTGCATGGATTACCGCAAGTGCAAGACATAATAGGATATTATATACAGTTAAACTGATAAATAAAAATCAGGTTAGTTGTTGAAGCACTCGAACTCGATGGTTAAACTTGAAGTTAACCGTAACACTAACTATAACTTACTAACTATAACTAACTCTAAGTATAAGTTGAAAAATGTTGAAACTAAAAGTAAAAGTAAATAGTATCGTATGACTATGAGATATGTTATGACTATTACGATTAGTATCACTATGAGTATCAGTATGACTATGAGTATGATACTTGTCTTATGAGTTATGAGTATCAGTACAAGAATCACTATCAATATCAGTGGACTAGGAGCATCACCTTTAAGTGAGTTTACCTATGGCTATTCTTAGTACTAGTAGTAGTTAATGTTATACTTATAGTATAACTTACTTTAAGTTTAACTTTAAGTATGATTATGAGTATGAGTATGAGGATCAGTATCACTTACTCTTACTCTTAGTCTTAATCTGACTCTTAATCTTACAGTTTGAGTTACTGCTGGTGCTTGTAATACTTATACTGTTATAGTTATTATAACTTTAACTTATAAGTTATAGTTTAAGTTAAACTTAATGTTATGCTGATACTACAGTACTAGTACTAATAGTACTAGTGTATGGTGTTACTACTACTAGTCACAGTCACTGAGTGACTCAATTACAATCATAATCAGCATCACAATGAAAATGACAATCAGTATCACAATTTAATTTCAAAACCAATGTCAAACTCAATGTGTCATAGTAATCCTAATACAGTAATACTAATAGTAATAGTATTACTAATAGTATTGCTATTACTATTATATTTAGTCAGTGTCATTATGACTTTGAGTATGACTACTAGTATCATAGTGACTGTGATAGACTGATAATCATATGATGGTATCAATGAATGGGATACTTGCCCACTCTCAGACTTGCAAATCATAATGATAATGATAGTCATAATGTCAATGATGCTAATACTGATAAATGGCTTATAAATATAATGATACTGATAGTGATACTCACACTCATAATAATACTGACTTTGTCTAGTGTGTACTGATGTCTAATTATCTATGGCTTATGAGTTGGTGATACTGATAAGAATCAGAATTAGTCATATTCATAGTGATGGTAATAGTTATACTGATGACAATGCTAATAGTAATTGTTATAGTTATAGTTATACTGATACTTATAAGTATCAGTCATCAGTATGATGATGGGTATTACTACCTTTCCCCACCATTCACTCATTTAAGAGCAGTAGTGGAGGAATTGAGATAGCCTAAGTTATCGAATTTTTTATTGAATTTTGGTTTGGGGCGCTGATTAAAATTCTTGTGAGAGCATAACTTCTTTTGCTACATTTTTAACCTAAAACACCGGCTTTTCCTAATTTCTCCATAATTGCACTTACCTTCAACTCAGTATATAGACATTCTGATATTGGTCCAAAAATATCTGCTTAGTATTTGGGCATGCAGCACACACATACTAACTGGAACAACTCGCTTAATAAAATTACTCCATTATAATAATATAAAAGTATAAAAGCTTTTATAATTATAGAGGCGTTTTTCTTCTTTTTATAAATAATCTCTATAAATAGGTATGTATAAATAAAGCTTTCTAACTTATCCAAATGCATATATATCTAGATTGAATTTTGAATTTTTTGCAATGCTAAGAACTAAGTAATTTATCAATTTATAGATATGAAGCTAGCAAAAAATTGTTTTAGTAAAATTTTCACTTTTTTTACCGAATACTATACGTGTAGGCCTACGCCATAAATATACTAATAGTTTTATTATATTCTTTGTTTCCACTGCTTCGAATCTTCGGAATGGATGCTAGTAGGATAAATTTGCAGGATAAATTTGTGTTTGGGGTTTGCGAGACTTAGGCTATAGTTTTGGTTTCCTAACATCGGATGAAAATTCATTCTCGCAATTCGAAGCTTGGAAACTAAGCGATATTTAAACAGCCTCATTCTGAGTTGTTGACACACGTTTTGCTTGGGGCCACACTTGCCAGTCATGGCTGTAGAGTTCTATCTCACTGTGCTTGAGTGACACTGTGACTCAAGATTGACAGTAAGTGTAACTATTATAGCTGTAAGTTATTTATTCACTAAATAAGGTTTGATTGGCGAACAGTCAGATGAGTATTCAAAGTCATTTATCGTTTTTTGTTTTTCTGAGTTCACAAAATTTTAGCTGTGTTTTTTTAGTTTACCTGAAACCCAAATAATTGATAAATGCTTAGTCTTTATATTCCTGGTGTTTCTTAAATTTATATTTATTGAAGATAATTCAAATATTTATTAAAGAAGCACTCCTTTTTAGATAATAATGAAAAATGTTAAAATTCAGGTATTTGTATAATAGATATGATGCTCAATGAGTGGATGACTTATGACTCCATGCTAAAATATAGATTCTTAATTATATTAAAATTATAACTGTAATAATTACTGATATGACCACTGGAGAATAACAGGCTATTGATTGACTAAAAGAGTATGTAGTTGCAGTTTCTGTTTAACTTGAAATTATTCATGTATCTACAAATTGGAATTTTATTTCTACTCATGGGTTTTCTGTATTCCATATTATGTATGTATTCTGTGTTATGTATGTACCTATGTACGTATGTATGTACTATTATGTATGTATGTGTTATGTACATATGTATATGTTATGTATGTATGTATGTGTTATGTATGTATATACGTCTATATAGATATCAATACATTTGACCATGTTATAGATTACTAAACTCTAGAGGGATGTTAATACAATTATGTCAAAGCACTATTATTTATTATTATTTTCAAAGCAGGCTGTATTTGCTGCTGTATTTTGTTGTACTTGATGTTATTTGTGCAAGGCTTAGGTGTAATGTAAAAGTTGGTAACGTATGGTTTGAATGACATATTGTTCCTGTATAACTTATTGATTTATATAATATATTGTAAATGTTTTATTATAGACCCAACTTTACTTGAATATATTGACACATAATGTCTCTGTCAAAGAAAGCAGCAGAGAAAAGGTAAGAATTCATATCATTTTCAGGTTCTGACAATGAGTAAACTGGTTTAAAGGTTTTATTTTTTACTCCTGAGAATAATATTTCTTTGAAATAAAAGGAAAAAGTGACAGAGCAGTGTGAAAATCGTCTGCCAACTCTTGCTATTTAGCACTTATTTGTTATGAATTTATGTCTGTAAGCTTTAAATGCGTCAATTTTCTTTATTATGAAACAGTATTTAATTGAAAAATCTGTGACAGGTGATGAAATTTGTGTGAAATATCGTCAGTCCAGCCCCATAGTGTGTTGACGTATTGACAGAGTTTATTGCTATTCTCTCCTCAATTAGCTAATTCAAGTTTTAATTCACAGCTCCGTATACTTTTAGCTGCCCCATTATATTCATTTAGTTGCCACAACTGTCTACTGATGCATATGTTTGCTATATCTCATTGTAAATTTAGCTGTATTTACACTAACATGATGTGCTGGAGAAATTTTGAGATGTGTTTTGGTGATAGCAAAAGGTTATGCTCTTCTGCATTTTCAGACGTTTAGCGGAAAAGAGAAAAGAGCTGCGGAAGGAAAAGTCGAAGGAAGCGGCTCGTAACAGACGTGGTAAAGAGGGAGAGTTCTTTGCCGAACTTGCGGACACTCTTCCCCTCGCCAACAGTCTCAAACAGTCTCTGGACAAAAGCACTGTTATTAAGCTGTGCATCAACTATATGAGACTCAGAGAGTTGCTTCAAGGTATGTTGGCCAAAACGTTATTTTTTCTCCTCTTGATTGAGATTTGACTGCGAAATATATATTTTTTAATTATTTTAGTCTTACAGAATTTTTAGAATGAAATTTAGCAAATTTATTAGTGTGAGAGTGTGCTTTTTTGTAATATTTGAGGTGAAGGAAAAGTTGACTTCAGGCTTTCTGCTCGGTTACTGTTGTTTTGTGTTTTCAGTAGGCTAATAATGTGCCATTCTGTTTTCTCACAGATGTGTTTCCAGCTACCAACGTGTCACAGAATCTGCCTCTCAATATATTCAGCATGAGAGATGAGTTTCAGTTAGTGCTGTCTCTATCTCCCTTTGGTGATATTGTGTATGCCACTGACAATGTTAAGGATCTTCTTGGTCTCTACCAGGTAATTTCACGATACATCATGTCTTACCACCCGCCTATTTCTAGCTTTAAGAAGCATGTGCTGGTTTCTGCTACCTCTCACAGACTTCCTGTATCTCACAAACTCACGCAGGTTTATAGTCGCTATCCCTGTGAGAAACCCCTGACTTTGTGTTCACAAAGCAAAGCCTTAACCTCTAGACCACGACTGCTCCCTTTCACAGACTTCCTGTATCTGTGTTTTGAAAAAATGTTTTTGCGGCAGTCTTCAACCTCATTGGGTTAAAGTTATTTCTTCCTTTCACCTGAGCATGACTTTCATTACTATCAGTATGAACAGCAGTAAGTGTTATCTGTATGATAGATTTCACCATATCTGTATACTTGGGCCAGGCTGGGCATCGTAGATGCAAATTATTTGTTCATATTAAAAGTATTACTTGTGATATAAGTGATTTATTAGCTGTAAGATAAGTGGGCAGAGCTCTACTTGTTATTTATCCCTAAATATCTTATGGTTGACCGAGTCTTGAATCTCGGACCATAGGGTTTGCACCTAACAATTATATTACAATGCTTGTTTATTTGTTGATATTGTGTAATAAATATAAAGTATTTAGGGAAGCACAAGTTAGTATGTTATTATTTTGTTATTCTCAAAGTATGGTATGATCTACTGTGTGGATTCTTACAGATGATATGATTAGTTGTATGTATTCTTACGGGCAATATGATTGGTTGTGTGTATTCTTACAGACAATATGATTGGTTGTATGTATTCTTACAGTACGATATGATTGGCTGTGGACTCTCTACTTTAATGCATCCTTCAGACTGGAATGAATTTGAAGAGTTTTATAAATCTGGCGAATCCAGCATTTCTGTGACAGCTAGATTTAAATCGTCTCTGGCAGCCAAATCAAGGAGTACAGCTAATGGCAAAAACCCACAATATAAAGTATGTAATATGTAGGATTATGGAAATGTGTCACATGACAACAATAAGTAAGTGCCTGGGTATACTGAGAGCACGGATGGAAATATCTGCCTGGCTACCAGCTGAGTAGCTGTTGTTGCCATTCTTCATGTCACAATAGAACAGCCAGTCACCAGGGACTCGGATTGCTTACTGTTTTCCTTTTAATATTGTGGGATGTAAACTGATACTTTACTAAAACCTGTAATGTTTGTAGTTTTCTGTAATATTGGTTCTAGCAGGTATTTGTTAGTCTCAGTGTTTCTAAGTGAAAGTAAGGAGAGGTGTTTCAAACCCCCACACCAAACTCGTATTTGGAAGCTTAAGCTAAACGAACGAATATTCACACCTCTGCTGTATTTTTCACTGAATGTCCTATCATAACCATAGCCTGTGCCCTTTGTAGACTGTGAAGTTTATTGGGCGAAGGCTGACCGCCCCATCTGGTAGTTCACCTGGTAAGGACTCTAAAGACGGTTGTGTTATACTGACAGGGTCACCTGTGGAGACCCTCGCTGTCTCGGAGCAGGTTATTGACAGCATGACCTTCACCTGCAAGCACAAGCTCAGCATGCACCTGACCGACTGTGACGAAAGGTCTGTGATTATCTTGAGTTGTTTGTTAACGTCTGTAACTAAGTATTCAGTAGGGATTAGCTGCAACAGCATTGCATTTGATGTGAAGGAATTCCCATTTTCCAAACTGGGTTGTCCATCACTCATTCATAGAGTTCATCTCTAAATATGCTGAAATTTACTTTTCACTTTTGTTGACATGTTTGATTAGTTTAATCCAGCCTACTGGGTGGTTTTATTATTACAGATAGATAGACTACGCTAGACTGTCTACTGTCTATCTGCCTGTGGAAACATCCTCTAAATTTGTACGCCTCTGCGTTGATCCTGGTTGTTGATCCTGGTTGTTGAATCCTGGTTCATTCGTAGCCCAATATTCAAACATAGTAATAAATTTCAAATTGTACTAATAGGAACTGACAAAGGCCAATTGCTGACTTTTTTCTAATGATTAGTGTTGGTTTTAGTCTTGGGGCTTCTTGTTTGTGTAGAATATGGTGGCAGATTTTAAGGAAGTATTACAGAATTTGATATTTGCCACCATATTTGTACACTGGAGTATAGACTAGATGTAACAATGTGTCCACATCAGCTGTTCACCAACTGAACTGGTAGCAGTACTAATCTGGCTGTAAGGTGGAGAACTGAGGCATACTAACATCTCCATAATTTGTTGTGTTGCTGCGATACTGACATATTCCCATCGATTTCATCATCATTTCACGACTGGGTGATCACCCGCTAACACCATTCATTTCAAGCTGATTATTATACCTCAGTGAATGCAAGCAACACGTGCATGTTATACACGTGCTGCTAGTACTGGGTCGCTCATTCAATACTGCAGCTCTATTGTTTCTATCAGTAAATTCATGGCCAGCTTTTGATTATTTGTAGGTTCACTGAACTAACGAGATACCCCGCGGGTTATGCTAAAGAGAAGTCATTCTATTCCTTCGTCCACCCAGGAGATATGAAGAGTGTAGAGACCCACTTCAAATCCTGTAAGTCGTTGCCCACAGTGTAGGTATATGAATATACTTGTTGTCTTTGTCTAGCCTCTCTTAATGTAGAGTAGGGGAGGGGGTAGCTGAAAGTAATGTGGCCACCGACTCTTTTGTCTTTAGATTTGGAGATAACATCACTGTAAATGTATAAATTTGATTCACTCTAGCACTTTCATTCACTGTAGCACTTTCATTTAATGTAGTATACACAAAGGGGGATTGGAATACCCTTCAGAGAAAAGGCTTATTCACGTCTGTGAGGAGCTAATATGTGTGACTTAGTCAATTTCAATGTTGCTAGATTTCTTACATTCATGTCTCGCGGTGTTGTTGCTGATTTTGAGAAATACCACGGCACCTGTTAGAGCTAGCAAAATTTTGCTGTCTCAATAACTCTACCAATCAGAGCTATTGAATTTTGTCAGTTATTTGAATTGGAGAAAGAAACATTGTAGAAGTTCTTCTCTCTCATGTTGTGTGATAGATTAGACTGCTAATCACATGTCTAGATGGTGATTACTTGTGGTTTCTAGTCAGAAAAGTTTGCTAATACTGCAATAGTTTGCTAATGTCGGATAGATTACGAAATTTTGCATTTTGTTCAATTTTTTATATACTGCGGCAGTCAAATGTGTCAGTGGTGACATTGAGATGTGTCAGGTTGGGTGGCAAAGCACTGTTGCCATCTGGCTGTAGCCGGGCATATCTCCCTGCATCAGAACAGAACCTCCTAGCAAGGTTTTGAGAGTCTGACTCTTTGAGAAATAGGATTTGAGGTGTTGAACCTACCAAGGTTATTTGTGTTGATATTAAACTGTTTTTTTTTCTAATATTGTGAGTTAATATCTTCATAACCAACATGCAAATATATCGTGCATAAAATGTATTCCTTATTTTATGGAAAAGGGCAATAAACCACCAGCTCTGGAGAAAATCCAACAAAGTAATAACATCCAGTTACCACAGCCTGTCACATTTATGGTATTTCTCTTTTATTATTGCCAAATTAATTAGAATTTCGAAAGGCTTGGTTTTCATGAGTGTTTATTTGAGCACAAGGATGGGCAGGTTATTTTGGTTCTGATCCAGTTTAATTCATCACCCATCACAAGAGCCATTTTATATTACGCAATAATAAAGCAAGAAAGATGTACAGAATACTGGTTTTGTGCTAAGCATCCTAAATCTATATCTACCTTTCACTGAGAGCTAGTCCAGCATAGGCATAATGCGATAGTACTATGTCACATGGTTTCCCATGGTATACATGGATGTTCCTTTCATCAGGTGAAATGATTCAGGTTGCCAAGTGTACAAACCCTCTAATATACCAGCATCTTCAGCACTATACCTTTTACTCCTTAGAACTGTTGGGAATAAGGCTTTGATGCCACTTTTGCTTCCTACATATTGGTCTGTCAAACTGGCGTACTTTTTATTTTTGAATAATAATATACTGATGAGGGCCTATTAAGAGATGATGACAGGTGGCGCAAGGTGTCTTTGGTATGTGCCAAGCTGCCACATCTATATATAGATATTCAGTGATTATGAAGTTGACAAAAGTACATTTTCACCATATCAGAGCTATTTGTGCCAGGCACAACTTCTTTACTGCCTATTTCAACACAATACATTGTGATCCATTGTTACCCATCACTTTGTTTGGATTTATGCCCTGTCCGCACTTGGATGTTGTTTTGAAAAACACAAAAGTGATGCTTTTTGCTTCAAAAGCTTTGTGTATATTCAATAAGAATGCATGTAGTTTTTCGTGATACTTTTGGATTAGATTTACAGCAAATCCTGTAAAGAAATGTGCTTGTTTGGGTGTAGCGATTGCTAGACCACTCAGGTTATTGGTGCCAGTTTCAAGAAATGTAATTTATTCAGGTGTTTCTGAGGATGTAAACTTTGAAACTGTTTTGGTTTTCTAGTAACAGTGGCCATCAAATAACTAGCGTTCTGCCAGAAATGTGTACAGACACACCTTTGGCTGTGTTTACAGTAGGTTGTGATATTTGCAGTATACAGTAAGGAGACTATACAGACAGACCCTTACCGACTGCTCACTGGTTATGGAGGATATGTAGAGGTGATGACGGTGGCATCCCTTGTCAATAATCTGAAAACAGGCAAACCCGAGGCCGTCACAACTATCCATCATGTCATCTGGTATTTATTTTGTTTTTGTTTATGATTGATAGAATATAAAATAATCATGTTTTTTATCAAGTAAAAATCAATAAATCAATTTTAATCCTGCTGGACATCTTACTCAGGGTGGTCTCTAAGGTCAAACTGGGTATAGCAGAGAGTAAGATGGTTTTTTGTCAGTAAAATTTCCACACAACATCTAACAGCTTTAATAAATTACACATGTGTTCTAAAAAGGTAATGGAGCATATAGCCTGGGATATATCTTCAGTTTATCTTTTTGTTTCCTGTTGTCCATCTTCTTGTAGCGCTTAAAAAGTTGAAGTATTTTATAGCATTAAATATGAATTATGTATTTAGCTTACTACATCTGGTAATGGTTGTTTGTTTGGTAATTTTGGAAATTGATTTAATAACCCTGGAGGCCAGGATAACTATATATCAGTATTTCATTGTAAATTAAATAATCATAAATTATAGAAGTTTTGGTAATTACTTCTTTCAAGTGTTAATAAAGAATGAAATATATGGTTACAATACATGGACTAGAATATAGCACAATTACTGAATGTCATAATCATGGTAACTAGAAGAAATTAGATTGCCATCTCCTGTTTTACTGTCATGATAAAACCTGCATGATTCTGATGCCTTCACAACATTTATTATGGCTTTCAGCAAAAAAATGTTATTTCGCAACTTTTCATAAAGAGTTGTGCTCTTTTTAACTAATGGAACTCTGTACACAGCCCTGTTTACAGTCGGTCATTGGTACATTAAGTTTATGGTTTCATTTCTTACCAAATCTAAATTAAGTCGAACTTGGCAGCTTTTATACCATTTATCTGGTTATGGAAGCAGCAGTTCAAGAGAATGTGTGAGAGATGCCAGCTAATGGGTATTCACACTCTTACTAGTCAATTCAGTATTATTCTGTCTTCCACAGTAAATTATAGCAGATGAAGAAATGTTTTGACCCAGAAAAGTGTCTGCACCATCTTATCTATGTGCTTATAGACTTTGTTTTATTCAAGTCTTAATGTGATATTCAATTTGACTGCTTTATATATAGTGATACTGTCATAATATTCTCATTATACTATTTGATTTTTTCTAATCTCAATTTATGTTTTAATATTTTCATTGCTATATGTTTTTGTCATTGGCAGATGTTTCTTTGCATTCACTCTTTCTGTTGGCTACTAGTTTTATGTTCACCAAGTTTCTCTTCTGACTTCATGAAATAACCTTCCAGAAATGGCTAGAAGCAGCACTGTGTTGGAGGTGATTGAGTTTTCCAAACTCCAACCACCCAACTCCAACTCAAGATACTCCCAACTCAGTGCTGCTTCAAGCCATTTCCTAGCCTCCCAGAAAATACTGATGAAATGGTGATGAAACAAGCTGTCTATTCCCAGGCATTGTACCCTCTCTGTTTTACAGTCTTATTGAGGAATCTGATAAAATCTGGGCAGACATCCAACTTGTTGATATGGCTGACTCTATCAAAGCTGAATGCGTCTCTCCATGCCTCTCCAACAGTCCTGGTGAGGAATAGTTTTCTCTTGGTGAAAAAACTAAAAAAAAATGCATCATTTCATACTTGATACTATGTTTATATTGAGTTAGCTTTGATTAAATCGTATTAACTTGGAAAATATATTCAATTTGATGAGTAAATCTCAATGATGTCTTGTTGAACATTTCTACAGAGTCTGTTGACACAGCTGAAGAGGATAAGGCCTATGATGATATCTTCAATGCTACAGCCAACTGTTTCACTGACATCAGATGTCCAGATATAATGGTAGGAACTAAATGAGACTAACTAAATAAATGTAAACAGTGCAATAATCTATAAATGCAATATTTTTAACCATGCACGTTTTTCCATAGGCTGATACTGAGTCAGTGTTGGAACCAATCAAACCGATTGACCACCAGATGACCTTGAACAGACCTGGCATCCTTTCCGGAACTCTGGATCCGTCAGACAGCCACAACTTGGATGGTGGGTTCCATTCTATACACATTATATTATATACACATTATATTATATATTAATAGTAGAGTGAACATGTTGAATGAATTTATTTCGACTTAAAACTCCTGGGCTTACTATTGGAAAGCTAGTTGTTGACTCACGAAGTATGTTATTGCCCCCTGCTTGCAACAAGTGACATATCATTGTACTTTATAGCCATTGTGTGCTAGACAAGTAAGAGAGCTAATCCTAGGTTTTTTGCTAGTTATGTGATAATCTGGTACAGCAGACAGTTTGGTTGAGGTGTTTGGGTAGGTGGGGGGTACAGTGCTAGCAGCAAATTGATAAACTGCCAACTCCAACACAGGATTATTGTAAAAAATACACTTTTCTCCCTTTAATTGCTTTTTAAATATAGTAAGTTGTTAAAATATGTTGTCATTTACAAAATAAATGTATTGGGCTGTGATTAATTATGGTTCATCTTAAGTTGCTCGATATAAGGTCCATGTAGTGGACAGTTATTTCCTGGTTTATGTGCTGGTGGTAGGTGGTCCCATGTCACTAGGTTATACTTACTCTATGCTTTCCTGGTTTATGTACTGGTGGTAGGTAGGTGGTAGGTGGTCCCATGTCGCTAGGTTATACTTACTCTACGTATCTGCTGCAGATCTAGAGGCCATCTTTGAGAAATATGATGACAGTTGTTTGACCAGCAATGGCTGCTTTTATGATGATTTGCCAGATTTGACAGATGATGAGGTGAGATGTTTTGTACAACCTAATGCTGCCCTTTGTATCCCTTTGTTCTAATTAATTTATTTCGTAAAATAGTTACATGTTTTAGCCTTCAGTTATTTTTAGACAATATTATACCAGTGTATGCATTAGTATGTTGGCAATGAAATGGTTAATGTGTTGTATTTAGATGTGTGTATTGTATATAGTGGAATATTCATTATTCCAAGTTGAGCTTTCTAGCTTTTTAACGCGGAAATTTCTTTATAAGGTATCTGTATGTTGATGCAATTCTAATGAATTGCAGTTGTTGGGATTTATATTATTACTATATATGTATATATTTATATTACTGAGGCACAGTATTTCAGAGAATACATGCATTAAATTATACGTAATCACTAATAATCAATAATCAATATTATGTTTTATTGCAGGACTTGTCCAGCAGAGCGCCATATATTCCTTTAGAAATAAACGAGTATGATAATTTAGAGGTATGTCACTCATTCACTCACTCACTCACTCACTCACTCACTCTTTCACTCACTCACTCACTCACTCACTCACTCACTCACTCACTCACTCACTCACTCACTCACTCACTCTCTCACTCACTCTCTCACTCACTCTTTCACTCACTCACTCACTCACTCACTCACTCACTCACTCACTCACTCACTGTCAGCATGCATACAAATGTGCAAATAGTTATTAGTTCAAACCAACCAAAAATTCAAGTTTGCCTACTTTAAATTCTACTCATATTGCAACTTTACTTTTATGAATTCTTTCTGAGCATCATATAGTGCTTTAACTTACAAGACAGAATCTGTTGTAAAAGTATCTGACATTTCATTGCTACGGACACTGGGTGATTGTATTGTTTCTTTCTTGCAGGGTCTTTCACCGGTAGACATGAAAGATTTCCCTGTGGTAAGTTGCTATTAGTTCAACTTTAAACTGAATTGTTCAACCTAATTTATTAATAAACCAGTGTCTGCTGTTGCATGGTGTTGTAACACCAGTTTTATAAAATTCATATCCTACTTTGTATAGAAAATCCGGCTGTGAATGACATGTCTAAACATGCTTCTGTGATTGTTTCTATGTAGGAGTTACAGTTGAAGCAGGACATGGCCAACAGAGCTCCGTATATTTCTTCTATTGACATGGAAGAGCTAGCAATGGCCGAGAGCTGCTGTGTGGATGTCGACGCTAATTCCGATACAGGAAGTACTTTACCGAGCTCATCCGTTGGCAGCAACTGGACTTTGAGCAGGTTGGCAGCTTTCTTTAGTCTCATAGATCTATTTGCATCTCATAGTAATATAGATTGATTATGTCACGGACAGTTTCGAGATGAGTTACGGACATAATCTCTACAGATTCTTGTACCTGAAGCACTGCTTCATATAATTAGAAATGATAAAATGATATGTTGTGATGATATATTAATAATTTCAATGATTTTGTAACAAATTTAATCAATACAAGCGCAATGGAATTTTCTACTCCTCGGCCACAGTATTTCTTGTACAGTCACATTACTCCTGATACATGTCTCAGTACTTTGAGTACATTTGATTGGCAAGTATTTATTGAAAAATGCTCACACCTCTGTCAGCTGACTGTTTTCAAACCAATCTGCTGTTATATATAAGGAGATGCCATCTTGACTACATTTGAAATTAATTTTATAGTACATTTTCTTCTTCTATTTCTTCATATAGACTCTAGAGTCTAGAGCAATCCGATTGGGATGATTCGGTTGGGCAGAGAGAAAAGTTAAGATTAACGATTGTTGATTATATGTGTAGTAAATACAGCCAACTGTAACTTCCGGTATATATAGATAGATTATATTTTTTCGTTTATAGCAGTGGCCATTACAGAGATCAATGCGCCACTGACCTCTCACCAGATGCTCCTGTTAGCTGGCAGGTAGACACATCACCTGGCTCCGCACTCTCATCAGTCAACTCTCCAACTACGTCACATGACCATTTAGCCTCGCAGGTGGATTCTGGGCAGGTGTATAGTCCACAGGAAGAGATTAGCAGGTGCTTGGATGAGACGCTGGTTGTAGCCTCAGGTATTTACTAAAAGTTTTTATTTCATTAAAAAGTAGTACATAAAGAGTAGCAGCCGTGGTCTAGTGGTTACAGCATTTGCCTAGTCAAAACGAAGTCATGGCTCGAGCCCTGACAAAGGCCATCGGCAATGTTAGGAAGAGCACCCAGTAATAATTGCTCCTGTGCCACATCTGAATAAGTCCTTAGCCCGATTTAACAACAAACCTTTCCATCAGGGGTTTCTCACAGGGATAGCGAATATCAACTTGCGTGAGTTAGTTTTATATAAAGACTTATGATGGCATATATGTGACCTGGCACCACAAAACAAGGGATGTATATAAAATGTTGAAAACCTAGTTATTACTATGAAATGATAGAAGAGATTTTTTCGAACATTTTGCACTTTATTTGAAGTCTCTAGCATAAATAGAACTCGAGATATCAGTATTTAAAAACTTTAACGTTTTTAGAATTTCTAAATTACTGTTTCGAGAAAATCGCGTTTAAAGTTGGCAACTCTAGAATAAGTTGAGAATTATTTGTTTACAATTTACAAGCCTTAGCAACGGGTCTTTGTATAATAGGAATAGTGACAAATTTGGTATCAAAATAATTGTGAAAGCTTGGGCTTTCTGTTAAACTAAATTTCATGCTGCCTCAACATCAAATTAGGTCAAATATGGCCGCCAAACTTTTTGTCTAATTTATTTGTCAATTCGCTTTTTACTTTGTTCAATGGTTGAAAAGTTTAACAATTCCAGCAAAGAAGAGAATGTTTCAGCAAGTTTGTGTGTTGAGATATTTGAATTAGGCATCCAAGTCAGCAGGAAGTCTTATAAAACAAAATGGCAGCTGCTTCCTCTTATACATTGAATATCTCTCTCTCCTATAATATATTGTGTGATATATCAAACTGCAGCTATTGAGCTGTGCTGTTTTATAATTATTGCCTAATAAGTAGAACACTTATGAGAAAATTATTTGACTATTATGAGATCATGCGAGATTCATTCATAAGTATTTTTATAATCTCTAACGGCAACTAAATTTAGCAATTGATTTGGCTGAGATGTTGAAAATATAAACATAAAATCAGCTATTAGAACTTTTGAGTTTTATTAGGCATTAATATTCACATTTAAAACATCAAATACATTATTTTAAAAGAATAATTAAATGCAGTAAAAAATCCAGCCTGGATACAACCATTATGCTTGAATTAACTCTTATCAAGAAAAGAAAATTAGGTAGCTTCTATGGTTTTTGCAAAAAAGGCACTTTTCATCTTTCTACTTCCTTGGTCTTCATAATATGAGTTTACGGAGTATGGACACATAACATCATGTAAAAGCTTTATCACTGTCATCAGCTGATTTTCTAGCAATTATAGATGCTGCTACTTGACATCCATCCTGCCAATCTACCCATCTATTGTATACTCCAGAGCTGGAAGTACAATGTTGACTTTTTTAAATAACAAAAGGAAACGGTAGCTTGATTAGAAATTATACCCAGTTATATTATAAAAATTTAGTTGGTTAAACACTCTTGTGGTACTATTATGGCAGTAGTTGACTGTGATCTTGCATTTTATCAACATTTAAATTTATTGAATTAAACAGAACAATTTAAATTAAAAATATTCTTGAAAATTTTCAAGCACATCATTAAAAGACTGCAAACCTTTTTATGAATGAAATAAGCAGAAGCCATAACCTTGCAAGCCAAAATTCAGAGTGTCTACATTAGAAGTATTAGATTGATAGGTAGTAGAGTTGTGTAGGTACAAGTCTTCACTCTAATGCCCTTCCAAGTCCACTTTCTAAAATGTACAGAATATCGGATTATTCTACATTAACATAGTATTATCAGTAAAATTACACATTATGCACTTGGATATCTAGCATATCTGCAATTGGCAATTTTGAAGCAATGTCTTTCGATAACTATTAACCACTCAGGCATTTAATTGAGTAAAAAAGCTAGCTAAAAGCAACTGAATCTATTAAAGACATTTACTATGAAATCAATTTGAATTCAATAAATTACTTTAAAATATGAATAAATTTTTGCTCATCTTTTATAATAAAATTAAAAAGTTTAGACTATTTATGCATTCAGTTAGTGTTACTACTCACTAAATAAGACTAAAAGTAACTTACTGAAAAACTAAGTCAGTAAACTATAGAATCATCATGAACTCGCGTTAATATTTCATCATTATACTTATTTACATTTAATCACATTTACCATTTCAATTTGGTTATAGGTGATGCTTTTATCAATATAAATATGATTATCAATTGAGTTTTGACAGTAACTGTAAGTCTGCATAATCATAATGTGATAGAGATTTCATCATTATATTTTAAATCAAACTTTGAGCCAATTTAAAAATCACAAAAGGAAACGGTAGTTTGACTAGTAGGCCTAATGTTAATACTTAATAGTAATAGTTATCAGTAACTGTATTGACAAAATCTAAGACAGAGGCTAAAAGTTACTAAGAGTAAGTCCAATGTAAATTAAAATATCAACTATAGAATAATTAAATCAATAAATATAATACTATTCATATGAGTATCAAGTTTTAAGACCGAAGGCGAAACTCAGAGTCAGACTCAAATACTATAGTGAATTTATAATTATTAATCACTTATAGTTATAGTTATACTATTAATATTAATGAGCTACATTTGGTTTTACTACCAAATACCAGTATCAGTAAATCATGAATGATATTCATTATGATTATCATTATGAGTAACCGTACCTCAAACTGTGAGTCGTAGTGAGAGTCATTTAAAAAGTTACTAGTATAGAATAGAGTAGAGTCAATAGACATACTCCTACTCCTAGTCCTAGTGATAGTATAACTATAAATATTAATAAATTGATAACTACAAATAATCCTGGCAACAATTCTAAGTTAGTAGCGTAAATGATTGTTTTGAGTATAATTACCTGTATTGTTGTGATTTTCAAGCCTGAACGCTAAAGATAAAGATTAAGTTCAGCATTTATCACCAAAGGGCATAACAGCTCAGTAACTAATTAATACATTAAAAGCTAACTTTGCATGGAGCACGATGAAAAACTAAAACTAGCCTTCGATTGTAAATACGATGCTTTTGGCAATACGAAGAAAGAGGTTCAAGCTGAATTCATTCGATACAAAATAAATTTGCAAGATCTCACGCTATGAAAATGACTAAAATTGTCTTCTTTCTTCATTTGATAACTTCGCAATTTTTTCATCATTTAAAAAATTGAATGCCTTAGTTACCAACTTTAAATGCAATTTTAGAGCTGAAGGAATCATCAAATGCTTACGAAAGTATGATTTTTGAAATCCTTGGATTTTTTTGTATTAGAAAAGTTTAAAATGTAAAAATTGGAAATTAGTTTCAAATTTCAGTATTTCCAAATTAAACCTTCATTTACTACACTTTATAAACGCCGCCACATCCCCGGTTTTGTCGCGACTGGTCACATATTGCTCTGGGGAGTTGATTTAAGTTGTAAGTCTTGACACTGTGTTTTACATGCTAATCTATCATTGTTTGAAGACTGTTAATTCAAGTTGCTGAGTTTTTAATCTCTTAGCTAATCACTTTGTAAGTTCTTAACTATTTTACTAATTCTTTGAGCCAGTTTTCAGTCTGAAGCAAAACTCTATAATTTGAAATTCTTGCCGCTACTTAGTAAGTGTTTTATTCAAGAGTTTTTCTGTTGCAGAGGGTTCGCCAGTCTCCAGTCTACTAGATGAGAATCTCTTTCTAGCAGTCAACCCCCAGAGTGTTGGTGAGAGTCGTGTGACTCACTCAGCCGGGGTCAATGGGTACACAACTGCCACCACCTTCTCCCCACCTGATCAGCGTCGATACACACACAACCAACGGAAACGCAAGGCCAACGATTTGTACACTATAAGGTACAGCTGTTCTTGTTGCCAACTTCATTTCCCTGTGCTTTAGTTGAAAATACTATTAAATGAATTAAATAATATATGCAGTTGTGCAATATTAATAGCTTGGTAGAGGAAATGAATGTATCTATCTGTGAGTTACTAGTGCGTATCAGATTTATGTTATTCATTTTGACGTGAGTTTGGGAGCTTTTGATGTAAAATTAATGGTTTTTTTGTGTTTTGATGAACTTGTCTTTTTCAAGTTGATATGAAAATTGTTATTTGAAGAAACAGATTTATTATTGTGGAAACATTTAGTTCTCTTGGCAATAGTGGTCATACTATTTAGTTGCAATTGAGTTTGAATATAATTAAAACTGTTTTTCACCTTTTCAACCATTATTTTTATGTACCCAATAGATTTTATTGATCATTTATTTATTATTGCCTGTTTTAGGGCTTCGGAATCATCTGCCACAAGAAAAGAGACCAACGGCTTGCAAATGACTTCAAGTTTGAGGGACACATATAATGTCGAAGTACGTAGTACTACACTGTCG
Source organism: Bugula neritina (assembly GCA_964035545.1). NCBI lineage: Eukaryota > Metazoa > Bryozoa > Gymnolaemata > Cheilostomatida > Bugulidae > Bugula > Bugula neritina. Next base: position 5,148,726 of record OZ037767.1, read on the forward strand.
TCTAATGTCTTCCATTTGTAATGGGATAATTTTCTGTGTCTGTTAGGAAAATCACATCTGTACAAGACTGCTTTGTTGGATGTGTCCAAACTGAACTATTAACAAATGTGAAACTTGATTTACTGTTCAGTATTTCAATGTAGTTGCTTAAGTTTATGGACATCTGGTTTTTTAATAGTTCATACTATAACACTATAAGCTTACTTATGAAAATTTACGTTTATGATGACTTATTTATTAAAATTTTATGTCTACTGAATATTAGTTTGATTTAGCAGTGGACTGCCTGTGCGTGTTATTGTCACCAGAACTTGATTCATCTGTTGTTCAGTGCTGGACAAATGGGTGCTACGACAGGCCGTTGTTCAAGTCCAAGACAATTCCAGCGATTTTTTGCTTATATCTTCTCTTTACTTTAATGTATCGGGTTAAGAAAAGCCCAGTTATTGCCGAAATAAGATAAATTTAATTTTTTTGTTAAGCAAAGAAAGTTTAGTTGAAAAAAATTTAAGTTGCCTACTCGAGCATTATATTTACCCGGCTGTGACATTTCGATGCACTGTTCAGAAATTGTCTTGTAGCGACATGCTCTTAGCAATGACAAAATCATTTACAAATACAACAGTGTATAGTTATAATTTTCTGAAGGTGACATGGTATTTCTCCAAGTTAGGAGTTGTAACTCCAGACATAATACACGTTGTAGTTGATTGTTTTTAGACAGTGCTGGGCGCAGGTTTGGCTTCAGGGTTGAATAGCAAAGTGATGGGAGTAGCTAGAGGTCACGCTATTGGAGATCTACCATGTTCCCCAAACTGCTCAGACGACATCATACGTAATTTTAATACATCTGGTTAGTCAGGTCTCAATCACCTCTCTCATATTTTGATATGTGGGTGAAATTTTTTTCCTTGAAATTTCAACATTTATTCATTAAATAGATAATATTTTGCTCGATACCAAACTTCTATTGACAGTGTCATGATTCAATAAATGTTGAATATTCTTGCAATGCTATTGCTCTGTAGACCTCTCCGTGATTTCTGTTTTTATGTCATTTTTATAAGTTGAAACCAACTAAACTATTTCAAGGTACAGGGGAGCGGCATTTGAGTGGTGAATGTACACGGAGCTCGTCTATTTCCCCTTTGAACTTGCCCTCGACATTCTACACTGAAAAGTCTGAAACCCTGGACAACTCCTTGCCCATCAAAAAGTCACGAATTGCTAAGAATTCGCACTACTTTCTACAGTCGAATGACTTACAATTTCTCTTTGATGACACTCCTAGCCAAAAAGTTTCTCAACATGGTAAGCTAGTTAATAAAGTTATTTCTTGTATGAGAATAGAAAAAAAATGGTAATACCATTACATATTATTTGAATGTATTTTCCAACATGGATGCTTCCCAGCCATCACATGACAAGTTGGCATCCCTCATTGATTGCATCATGCATTCTATTTCGTATTTAATTCTCCGTCAAAATTTTAATGTAAAAAATTAAATTTATAATTATTGATTCTTGTTTCAGGAACTGCTGACATATTGGAAGATCGTGGGGGAGGCAAATCACCCAACTCTATCATTTCACTTGATTACTGGCTATGATATTGAAAGATATTTGTTGTGATGTTTATGTAACAGGATATGCCATGCATATGCAGGGTGTTTGGTTATGATCCCAGATTATCTGGCTGGGCGGTAGAGGTTCAGCTGATATGCGTTATTTTTATGGATAGACCTCTTAGGCTGCCGGTGCCCTACTGTGTCACCTAAGCTGATTGAAGGCAGCAGCAATTACCTACTAACGTTTATGTAGTATGTTACATATAACTTAAGTCAATTTTCTCCTTAGGTTTATGGTTTATATTAATCGGCGGTTAACTTGGTTTTGTAAGATTCATAGCATTATCTCGTAAAAACTTCGATTTTAAGGAAAATTAGTTTTGTATTTTTTTTATTTGTTTGTATGTAGCATGCTTGAGAGATGTTGATAGATGCTGGTAAATAGTATTTTAACGTTACTGGTTGTGGCAATTTTGTATTCATTCAATTATCATTTCTATGGTGGGCCTCTTATTTATAGTCTAGAAGTCTCACCAGCTAAAATAAACTTCATTATACTATTTTATTTAATAATCTTTACAAAATGGATAGGTTAAAATGTGTTTACAAACATTTAAACTTAAAGACTTGTTACATAACTTGTAGGACCCAAGTGTTACATAACTTGTAGGACCCAAGTGTTACATAACTTGTAGGACCCAAGTTTTGCAACATGTCTTGCTTGAAATTCTACGAATTAGAGCTAAGCAAATTGTTTTCAAGTGTCTACATGTATTTCATATTCAGAAATTTTATGATACCACAATTACTATTTTGGGTATTTAATATATTTTATAAACTTTATTATGCTTGATTGAATAAATTGGTAAAATTAAAATCACATGCATGATTATTATCAGGTAAATGGTTGTATGAAAATATACATGCTATTGTATCACTTAGGTGGTTATATTATATAGATGGCTCTTTTCATATTCATCGATGAAAGCCTATGATACATGCAAAACATAAGACTCACAGTTGGTATATTGGGAATATATTTTTGAGTATTTGTCAAAGTTTTCACAGCGCCAAGTTAAACCATCACACATCATGGCTCTTATTCTGCTGGTACAGCTGAATAGGCTGTAATGAAGCAATTGAAGTCGACTGCAACCTTTAGTAGAACTAACTATAATGTGCTGTAAAATACAAGGAATTTCAGTCCGACTGTAAATTGAGATCAACACAGCATTAGAGAGACTAGGAGATGTTTATGGTAACTGCGTGTGTGTAATACGGTGATGAAATAACTGAATCTAAAACATTAGAAGTTATGTAGTATAATTAAGCAGTGCTAATACACAGAACATAAATATATTATAGCACTTGGCACAGGAGTTTAAACTCGGATGTTTATTAATATAAAAAAAATAATAGAAGACAATAAATTGGTTTGTAACAAGAAAGTATCTTTCTAATTGGTGCATGAGAAGTAGCCAGTCTGCCTGAAATCCAGCACACAAATATTAACTACCAGAAACTTGTTACAAATTTCATTAGAGTGGTAAAACCACTAGTCGTTGTTGATTAGTAAATTGCTTTGGGAGATGCAAAGTCAAATCTCTGAACTTATTCTGTAGCAAAGATCAATAGAAGAACTAAGGTTTTGTGCAGTGAGCGTGTATGCTCACAGTAATTAAATTATTTTGGCTAACTAAGAAAAAGGCAACACGCCAAGCATTGTTCAATAAAAATTAGTTCCAGTCGTTTAAAACAACTGGAATATTGATTAGTCATGTCCTGTAGTTCCCTCATCTTCTTTTAGACTAGTAGGAAGTTGTTTCCTCTTTGTTCTGCAGTAGAGTGAGATGTTAGGGTCAGTGATGAAATCATACAAGACCTTGACCCATGAGGTGTGGTAAGGCAGGTTGTTGTAGTACTCTGGGGCTATCTTTCTCACCTGGGGTGAACAATATAAACATGTAGCCGTGCTTGTGTTAGCACAAATACATGTTCCCCTTTTTCCCGAGGTGAACAGGAAAAAAGCAGCTCAGACTAGAAATTATATCTAAAGGAGTAAACTGCATGAGCAGTAGCAGAAACCTAGCATGGAAATTGTCTGCCCAACCCATCAATGATTGTGGAATTATATTACTTTCAGTTTTGGAAAGCTCACCAAGCCGTATGAACAAACTCGTTAGTGAAAAGTGCCAGAACTGGCGTAAAACTTATAGGAGTTGAACCTCGAAGAAACTCCGTGACAAATATTTGAAAATTCACAATAGAAATAACTAAAACAGAGTTTATTTAGTCTGCAGGTAGAATTAGAATTAGATAGGACCACCTCAAAACCTCTTTCAAAATAACACTGGATAAAATCCAAAATAAAAAAAGTTACATTTTAGTTACCCGAGTCTGACTGGAGAAAATTTAAGAAAAATAATATTAATTTTCAAAATCATTCTAAAGTTGATGAAGCAAATATCGCAAGTATAGAAAGACTATTCCTACCTCTGGCAGCCGAGATCCGGGTATATACGGAAAGTCGTGATGCTCGTTGTGATATCCCACATTCAAGGTGATCATGTTGAGAGGTCCGTAATAGGAGTAGGTTTCATATCCTTCCTTAAACATGTAGTGCTCAGAGATGAAATGGCCGGCAACAGGGTGAACACCTGAAATAAATGTGAAATAGTAATCAGCTTGCCACATGGGCTTATTTCTATTCCAATTATATTTGATAATTTACTAGTGGAAGATGATACTACTATTTCGGTTGCCCCGAGCTGTAGAGCATTTCATTTATTGTACAAACAATAAAATATTAATCACAACACTTTTTATTATAGTTTAGAATCTTAAGTAGTCATTTTTTGTTGGGGGGGGGGGAAACCAGAGCAGCTAAGAAAATATGAAAATAGCACATCTAGAAATACAGCAGACAAAAAGAGGAATCTGTTTATAAGTAACAGGAGTTTCCTGCGACTAGAACTGACTAGGTAGGTTACTAAGGGGTAAAGACTTGCACAAGACACATAGATTAAATACTTTGATTTGACTGCAGATGATATGCAGATCAGACTACTGAAATATTAGATAATGAAAAAACTATGCTGTAACATGATGTCTTTCTATTGGTTTAAATAAATCAAAACTTATACTTAATAAATTGTTCCCCAAGAATTAAATAAATTAAATAAAGGATGTACATAATTCTTTTGCTAACGGAAACTCCAACTTGGAGATTGAAAGTCCAGCAATGTATTTTCTATTTTACTAAAAGATAAACTCACCCATAGCCAACAGGGATCCCCCTAAGAGATAGACAAAGGGTTTCCATCCCCAGAAATATACGAGAAGAAAATCAAAGCTGAAGATGACAAGAGCATTCACCACCTACAAAAATCAATTAATTATTAATTAATTACAAGAGTAAAATAATTATTCTTTTACATTTTGCTATGCATGCCTATCTAGCCGAAGAGCATAATAGTCACAAGTGAACATAATCCCAAAAATATTAAAATAAAAAAGAATAAACTTGAAAAGGTAATTGAATACATTTTACGGACCTCAGGCAAAGTTATAGGCTTGGGTTTAACAAACAGAGGTCTCAGTGCGTAGAAGAATGGCTGCAGAACCATCCATATGAGCTTCCCTAGTGTGTATTTGAACATTTCAGCCTCTATTCTGTGTGGTATATCAACGTCGTACTCATCAGAACCTAGTAACAAATGAGTGAAGATCTGATAACATCAAGTAGTGTAGAGGCCATTAAGGAAAAATTAGCCACTCCAATTGTTTGCATTACTTTCAGTTCAAACAACATTATTGAAGTTTATGCAACTTTAGGCACGTAAGCAAAATTAGAGGAAAGTTACTAGTGAAATAGGAAAAAAGCATCATTTATAAAAACAAGCTGCCTTTACCTTGATACCTGTGATGATCCAAATGGTATCTCTTAAATGTCACAGCCGTAGGCACCCCGATGATAAGATTGCCAAAAACCGCCAACGCCTTGTTGGCAAAAGGTTTGGTATAACCAAAGGCTAAGCTATGGGAAATCTCATGTATGGCCAGGGTCATGGAGTGGTTGATGACTCCTCCAAAGCAGTAGGCTGTGATAAGCAGGGTCACCCAAGAAGCGTCTTTTATGAAATAGCAGGCTGTAAGCTGTGTGGCTACCATTGCTAAGACAATCCATTTCAGATTTGGGTTTGGCCCAAACAGCTTCTTTATTTGTGGGTACTTTGCTACAAAACAAATTATTCAACTTTTAGAAAAATTGGCTAATGGCTAAACGGCTAATGGCAAAAATGGCAAATGGCTAAAAATTAAATAATTTACAACAAATAGAATTTATCTTTATGAAACAGCAATTTTGTAGAAAATAGGAATGTATGCAGTACATTTACCAGATGGCAAGGATAAGGGTGCTGTGACTAAATAATATATTAAACACAGAGTAGGCTTCGAAGTTTCAAGTATTATAAGTCAAAGTATGTTGAAATAAAGTTTATTTTAAATCAATAATATTAGTTAAGAAATAGAGTAAGTTGATAGTGTATCCAGAGAAGAATCTAGTGAATTGTGTATATTCCTAAGTCTTACTTATAGCAGCAATGCAAATAATATCAACCTTTTCATTAATACAATTGTCATATTGGTGGTTTAGCACCTATGTTTATTTTTCATCAGTGTTAGTAACATAATTACATTGTATTATATTACGTTGAATAAAGTACAATAAACTTAGCTTGGAGTTTAACAAAGCAGTATTCAACAAAACTTCAAAGACTAGTGCATACTATTAACTTTTCTAGACAGAGCATTTTGTTGATATATAACCCTGAATGCAAACATCAATCAAATAGGCTCTTACTCACTGAAAAAAGTCAGAAAGCTACTGTAAGTAAAAAATTTCCAAGGGAAATAAAAAAGATTACCAGAGAAAAAGGAAAGTATTTAACTGAGCTGAGTGCACAAGGACCTGTAAGAACAGAAGGACTTATAGTAAAAATGATAAGAACCAGCTACTTTTATTGTGATCAGTCCAAAACCAGCCTATGTTACAGATACAGTGATAGTACTTAGTTTAATACATGACTATAGGTCTAAGTATTGAATTGAGTGGTTGTCATTGACGTTGGTATTTCAGCAATGACTAATGACTAATTAATTTAATGGTATAGTTATGATTGTTAATGTCAGCATATGCAATAGCATCTCATTGTGTGGGACAAAAAATAGTACTATATTAATAATAAAAATTATCTTCAATTAATGAATACTCATTGATAAAATATCTGTCCAAACAAGAAGCAAAAAATATGTAAAAATAATAGTAATATGTTAATGCAGATCAAAGAAATTTATTTATGTGCTCAATACATATATTTAAATAATATTCAAATAAATTGCACATAAAATATATATTCATATTGTACCAATATAAATAAATAACGTCGAACTGGGAAGCGTCTATCTGGGATGACACCTTACACTTTACAGCTACTGTGAGACAGTAAGTGTAACTCACTTGGGCATACTCGATGACTCACAGTCATATACTATCAGTGTCAGTGTCATAGTAAACGTCACTTTGAAAGTTTGAACTAATGATGAATGAATGTGATAGTGATACTGACACTCGTACTGAGTTTGATAGAACTGAAAGTGAATGATACTCATAGTCACAGTGATACTCATAGAGTCATACTGATACTGCGATACTGATACTTACACTGATAGTCATAGATAGTGATGCTGACAATCACAATCACTTACTGTAAGTGTTACTGTTAGTGTTACCCCTAGCCCCTAGGCCTACTCCTAGTCCTACCACCCCTATGCCTACGGTTTAGACTTAAGTGCTTACCTAAAATTTCTTTTCGTCTACTGGCGTGCGGCTCTTGTGTATAAGACCACTCAAAATCTGTCTTTTCTTTTACAGTGTCAAACATTTTGATTTTGTGAATTATTATATAATTATAGATGTCTTATTCACTAATCACGTATTGTAAATGTAATACTAATTGCTGTCAATTGATATGTTACTCCCTTAGTCACGCGATAAACCATACGGCATACCGCTTCTGCTCCAATACGCGGAATCGGAAGATTTACTAGAATAACCTAAATCACTCTGGGTTGCCTTCAATGGAAGTAACGTGTGTAGTACCGAATATTCGTGCAACGATTGTTTTAGAAACTAGGTATTACTATGGTTCTATTACTGACATAATGTCGATAGCAAAAGTATTAATTTATAAGATATAAAATAGGGCGCTAGATCTGACTATCTAAGGCCGTTTGAAGTTTAAAGGAAATAGTTAATGTCCTCCTGCGGCAAAGTCCAATAGCGCAAAACTTTCTCAGATTGGCCCTTATTGTTTTCAAATTCAGATAATCATCTACCTGCTCAAATTTGTGTGCTTTCTCGGCTTGTTTATTGTTTTGCTAAAGAAAAAAAACCACTTCGGTTTTTTCGGTGAAAACTGAAATTATAAATTATTATTGGTGTTTTGAGTCAGCGATGGTGTCTGTTGCGTGAAGTCTATGAGTATGAGTAATGAGTATGACTATTTACATTTTATTATTTACTTTTACTTTTAGTTTTGCTTTTAATATTTAGTTTTCCAATTTTCTTTTAGTATTACTATTACATTTAGTTAACATTTAGTTTTATCTTTAGTTTTTACTATTACTATTAGTATTACTCTATTAGTTTAGTATTACTATTACTCTATTAGTATTACTAGTACTTATTATTATTGCTATTAGTATTACTAGTACTATTAGTATTAGTATTAGTACCATTAGTATTACATTTAATATTGTATTAATATTTATATTCATATTGCTATTACTAGTTGCTGCAAGTCTTTGAGCTAATTTAGGTTTTAGCATTTATAGTAAGTATTTAGACTTACTACTACTACTACTACTACTACTACTAGACATTGCATCTTTGAATTGATCGTTCATTAAATGATTTTTTATCATAAACATAATTATAAAGTTTTTATTACTTTATGTATTAAAAATAACTGTTTCAGGGTTTGTCCTCATATCAATGCAGAACATTTCGTTTATATTGATGACAATAAGTATTATGTTGCATCAGTGATCAGTATGACTACCAGTTTGAGTTTTTTAATTAGAACTTCAACTTATACTAATACTTGGATTTGTAAACAACTTAATCTTAGGCCTATGATTATCATTCTGCTCAATAACAGACAATCATAATGATATATGAACTAATATTGGTAATGATAAAAATTAGCTGTAAGGTTGTCATTGCTCTGCTCAGCTGCAATCATCAAAATGACTTAATTTTAATCTTATAGTTGCAATGGCAAAAAAAGATTAAATTAACATTTCAAGTAATATTGTTGGCTATCGTAATGAGTTTGCTTTCCTGTTATTGCAGTTGATAGACATAGAAAGTTTATATTTTGTAATGGTAGCTTTAATTTTTGAAAATACACTAAACTGCTGTAAAGTTTTGCTAATTCTAAAATTGTTGTTGCAGTTTTATAAGTTGATTTCGTGGAAACAGTAATGGAAAATTTGATGAGGTGTTTATTAAAATTTTGGAAAAAGTCTGGATGAATATTCGTTTTTGGTCAAATATTGGACTGCTTCTTCTGTGCAACATTAACACAAACAATACAGTTACATTATAAGATATAATAATAATAATAAAATGATTGATAGATGATTATTCAATTGATGACAGATAGCTCATTATCTTTCTATTTATAAGCCTACAATCAATATAGTCAACGGTGCATTTAAATTCAAATTGAATATTACAATAATGTCAGTGAATGCTTCTACTGAGCTTAACATTTAACTAAGTTTAGGTAAAGAATAATAATCAGTTTGATTTTGGTAATTATGTTAATTTTAAAATGTTTTCAGAAGTGTTCAGACTAACACATCTCACTAAAAAAAGACTAGTCATCTAGTGCTTATTGGGATTTGGACTAGACTCCAGCCTATACTAATATTTCAACTTATGTCATTATAAGATAGTTATGTTTAAATATATTTTCTCAATTCACTCGAGATACCCACACAGCCATTTTCAGTTGAAAAAGTGGCAATAATTAGAGCTAGCCATTAATTTACGTTTCATTTTTATTCATTTTAACTAAAGTAAATGCAAGCATATTTTAAGGCTATAGTAGACTAGCTTGTAAAGAAAATATTGACGTAAGTGTTTAAAGATGTAGCTTTTAATGTCAAGTTAGAAATTGTGTTAGAAATCTTAAAAACATTAGATAAACTACTAAAAGTATGAATTTTAAACTAAGTATTTTTAGCTTCGAGTTTGTTTGTGAGAAGGTGCTTAGTGGGTGTTGAGTAAGGGATGTAGGCAGATATAAATGGGACGTTGAGATGAAACATTGCTGAATAGTTCAGATAATTCTATTCCTACTATTATTCCGATTGGTGAAAGAGGACAAAATTTGGAAAACAACTTGAATTTCTGTTTTTTGTTCTATGGTTTGAGTGATAACCGTAAAGCAAGTTTTATACACCAAATAGTGTTTTATACAAGTTTTGCAAATATACATGTTTATACAAGTACATATTTTATACATCAAGTAGTGTAGCTGGTGTTGAAATTTATGAAGGCTAATATTTTCAATCTGATTCTTTATTTTTAGGGATTGGTGCGTGTTATGCTGGTTGGTACTTACACTTCAGCTCTTCAAGTCTTTCATCTCTCTAAGCTGTACTAGTCATAAACCGAATTTTAATAACAGTTTGTAAGATGGATTCCCTGGATTGCATCAGTGATTCTGTAATCATTGAAGAAGCAATTGGGTCAGTTGAGAAAGAGGTTTCTCAGCACCTAGGTCTGGACTTTACAGAACATCTAGGTAACTTAACAGATGACATTTTGCTTGACTCAGATTTGAAAGTGAAGCATGATTTAGAGTTTGAAGATGATCCATCTAGAGAGAACCTGTTACAGTCTCTAGCTCTGAATCCCATTGATGGAGAAATTTCTCCGGACGATTCGATAAGTTACGCTGCCGCAGCTGATGTCGATGATTCACCATCCACTAAAAAGATAAAACCAACTAAAAAACTATCCAAGAGAAAATTTGGTGCCAGTTCTTTTTCTGTTGATGGAAAAGGTAACACTGACAGTAGACCTTTAAATAGCAAACGTTGGCAACAGAAACGAGTTCAAATCAAAACTCTGGAAGGAGCGTTTTCTGTAACCATGTGGTCATCAGGTGAGCATTTGGTTCTGCAAGTCTTTATTCTGACTAGTTCTAACATTGATCAGATTGTTCCTTTCGCATGGGCATCGTCATTTCATCATCATATTTGTTTGTAGGAGATAATAGTTTAGATTCTGTATTTGGCGGTGATGAGTTACAAATCGCCGTGGATGATAAGAAGAGCTCAATGCCCGTGCTCCCTTCGTCACAGGAAGTAGAAGAGTCTGTCGTAGTGACAGCTGACAGCGACATCACTGCAGACGTTAATGAGTACGTCTCACTAGACAGCAGGAGTATTATAGATTCTACAATTGAGCTGCCGCAGCCTGAAAATGTAGCTCAATTTGCCAGGTAACCATTCAGATTGTTGAGTCTTTCAAAAGTTACAAACTAAAATTGGAAATTGAAAAAAAATTTTGTTTCGAAGTACTTAGACTTTTAGGTTATGAATGAAAACGTTACTCTAATAATATGAATGAGTAAATGAAAGGGTGTTGGTTATTCCTTTACACTGAAAGAAGCTTAGATTATTTTTAATTTTCATTTTTAACCATAGGAAGTCTAAAAAGCAAGAGTTACGAGACGATGCCCCGAGAACTATACCCTGTCCGCACAAAGGATGCAATAAGCTGTTTCGAGATAACTCGGCAATGAGGAAACACTTGCATACACACGGGCCTCGAGTACACGTGTGTGCTGAGTGCGGCAAGTCTTTTGTCGAGAGTAGCAAGTTGAAACGCCATCAACTTGTCCATACAGGGGAAAAACCCTTCCAGGTAACAAATCAAATACCTTTTCTAAAGTCTCTAAACTTACAGACAATTGTTCAACACTAATGAAAGCGAGCTGAAAAATTTTATGCACATTGCTAAGAATGCCCTATTAATGTGTTTTCACCTAATAAAAGGTGCTAAGTTTTCACAATCTTGTTTTGTAGTGTACATTTGAGGGCTGTGGGAAGAGATTTTCCCTAGATTTCAATCTACGCACACACGTGAGAATACACACCGGAGACAGGCCGTATGTGTGTCCATTTGACTCCTGCAATAAGAAGTTTGCACAGAGCACCAACTTGAAGTCACATATACTCACCCATGCCAAACCGAAGTGAGTTTATCTGCTACCAGAAATTAGTGAGATCTGGGAAATGAGTCATGCACCTTAATCACAATTACCGTGTTCATTGGTGACAACATTTTTCTAAAAATAATGACTAGAATCATTATGAATAAGAAATACATTTAAATGAGTTGTTGAAATCAATTATTAAAAAGTGTATGCACTAGTATTTCATTAACAACTTTAAAAGTAAATATATATGCTTGTGTGCATATTAATAGTAAAATTAAATGTATGCAATATTATGTTATATATTGTATAGTGACTAGCTAACATTTAGTGCTTTATTAAGTTAATTCTGCTGTATTGCAACAAATTATGCATTTGGATTTTTAGCATGCTAGTTACATTGCATGCGCACACTTCTTAAATCTTGTTATTGTGCTCCTTTAAGTCCGAGACTTAGATTACTGCTTTGTTGAATTGAACATTGTTTTTTCAACTTATGACTGCCGTTTGTGCTACATAACTACTATTTGCTCTCTTATGATGTTGTAGCAACAATAATAAACAGTCGCCACGGCAACCCGTTCAAGATTACGGTATGCTGGTGATGTCGGATGTCACGGTTTCCGGGGGTGATCTTTACTAATTCTGTGTCATTTCTATCAACGTCAGCAGTGTGTTACTACTACTCATCTCTACAAGTCATTTTCAACTTTGCCATGTTACTGAGTTGCATTTTACAGCTCACTTATTAATGTATGTAGATTTACACTCTTTATATCTGTACATTTTCTGTAAACTGAAATCCACAGTTTTTTAGTATGACAGTATGTAAATACACAACTACCCTACAAAAATATCTACTGCTTTATTGTGCCTTGCCTCTGCACTGGGTTACTCATCAATAAATTACAGAACTTGTATATTATCAAATTTAGAACATCTTGGTTTTGGCTTATGTATATAATGACTTATTCGGTCAACATATAGAGGTGCAACCCAACATATTAAGTTTGTAAATATTTTTTTTCCTGTTAAATTACCATAAGAAATAGAATCATCCGAACATTTTCTGTTCGAAATATTCTTAGCATATTGAAAAATCTTAAATTTTTCAAGTGATCAGCCAATATGTAAATAGTCAACTTAATGTAAGAAAGGGTAATAATCTTGGCTCACCCCTTTGAGTTAAAACCTGATTCAACAACCCAATATTCTGTTTGTCTGATTCACATAATCTACAATACAACTATTGCAACCTTAACGAAGAAAAATGGTAACAATTACATACATTAGATGTAGTTCTTTTTAAAAAATATTGTATTTTGGTTGAAATTTAAATTCATGTAAAAAAAGGTTAACAACACCAAAACAAGGATATAATGTGTTTACGTATAACTTAAACCAACAATATAACTGTATGTAGGTATGGCAATATCAAAAAAATGATAATTGCAATATACATCTAAATAATACGATAGAAAAATCTAGCCTGCAACATTTTAATAAAAATAATAAATAAAATAATTTCTCAATTTAAATAAATGTGATTGCACAGCCCACTGCTCAGCAGTCTATGTATAAACACTAAGCCAATAATGTTGAACGATTATTGCGAGGATTCTTTGGGCAAGATTCTATAAAATATATTTAGTTTCAATGCGAAACTTTGAATGTAAGATCTTCCGACTAAAGCTAAAAAACTAATCAAAATTAATAAATAAGTAATACAAACATAATACACAAATGAGGGAATGTAGAAGACAAGCACAGATTAAAGCCCCGACACTCGACAACTCGTGTCTAGCACATCCTGTTTAGCACCAGGAGTGATCCATCTCACACTTTCCCGCAAACCACATGTGCATATCCCGATCAACCTGTGACAGGGCGTCCCAGTAGTCTGGTAACGCCTTTGGATTCGCAGGATTCTGAAACAGAAAGAGGACAATACTTACTAACAGCTGAGCCAACGGGATTTTTCTTCTCATGACTGAAATAATGCAATTTTCCATAATTTGGAAATGTTCAAGCTGAATTTTTTTAGATTACCATCTAGTAATATAAAACTTCAAGTAGATATTTTGCTATATATCTTTTTCAATTTCTTGCAGCCTGAAAATTACAGAGAGCTAAGTTTAACATGCTTTTTTGATAGCAAAAAGGACTAAATAGGCATTAGCACTTACCAGTGTAGGGGGCATAACTCTCTTAGTGTTCCCTTTGTTCATGTGTTCAGTGAAGGCTGTATAATAAAGCTGCCGGTCGCTGTCAGTCATACAATGATAGCAGAGTCTGCATGTGGCTGACTCACAGCTGCAAAACAAGATTAAAATCTGTAAAGACTTCCCCCACTGGGATTCTAACCACAGACCTCCAGCTTGCAGACTAATGTGCTAACCATTACACCAGTCAATACTCAATACTACAGAATCTCCACGCAATAAACTTGTGCATACGAGTATTCAACTGTTTAATATCCCACAGATGAATGAAAAGTACTCAAAACAGTTCACCAACATACCTGCAGATTACCTATGGCCATATTAATAAAACTGGGAGAAATAGTAAAGCGCCGTTTGTAATGTTTCTTGTTTGTTGTACGTTTGCGTGGGTAATAATTAAGATGAGACCATTGGAATAATGTATCGTGACGTTTATTATTGTAAGGTATAAAGCATACAGCTTGACAGCATAGAAAGAACTGCTGGTGATCATAAGTGTAAGGTATATATATATAACATAGGAATGAATCACAAATCTACGACATCATATGTATTAATAGCATATTACTGTTAGGTATATAAATAACTCGGCAATTGTAAACAACATTATACTACACCGTTTACCTGTTGGAGCATTGTGTTGCGCATAGAGCTGGCTGCACACTCAGGTCTTTAGGGCCGGACACCATTTCTCTACTGTTAATGTCTAGCTTACTGTGATGGTCAATAGTAGATGCTAAGCCAATCAGATGCAGTGTATTAAACACTACTTGCTCATACAGCAAACGATTGGCTGAAAAGTGTTTAGAGGAGAGATTTGGAGACATGTTAACCTAAAAGAAATTATAAATAACCACACAATACAATTTGAACTCTCATAAGCCTGAGAGAAACTATAAGATACTCTATTGATCACACAGCATGCATAAATACACATCTATGTCTATACTTATATTGAATCAGGTTACAATTTAGCTTGAAGCCATTATAATAAATAATTAAAGTGAAAGGAAACAGATAAATAAAAAGAATTCACCACAAATATTAATTTGCTGAAAAAGCGGCTTTCTTTTTTAGTAAAGCATGAAACACAGTCTTGTTGTAAGCGTCACGCATTTGTTTACAATATAATATGATAAACTTATCATGAGCCAAGTAAATGAAAAACTACTAGCAGAATATAACATATAAATTACCAGCTCAGCCTGTTGAGCTTTGTATAAGACACATCATAGAGTTTACACTCCCAATACTGAGACTATGAGCTATAATTTTCATGAAAATAAAAAAGACAACTGAATGAAAGCTATATTAATTACACTACTCTTATTGAAAATAATTTCAATTGCAAATAGTTCTGGCAAAATACTTAAATACCAATATATTATTGTGACATGACTAGTGCATCTTATTAAATTTACTTTAGTTCATTTAAACACAAATGAAATATAAACGGAAATCACACTGTAGCTGGTGAAGGAATTAGAAGCAAAGGCATGCCTAGCACAAAAATCATAAATAATATTGCTAGTTATAGAGTTTAAGTAAACCTATATTCCCTTGAAGAGAAGACGATTCCCAGCATAGCAACTCACCTCCATTAAATACAGTTCCATGTCCTCATCAACAACAAAGTCAAATCTCACCATTTCAAAAAAATTGCTACAAAATAAGTTTGTAAAATGCCGTAGCAGCAAATATTACATTGCACTAACATGCCATCTATTAAGTTAGAGCTATGTGTGATGCATGCAAATTTAATGTAGTTTTCTTTTAGTTCTTCTAAACCTGCGTATGCTTCAAGATACAAATACACCAGGTTAACCTTACACTGGCAATTACTGAGATAAAGCATAAGTATGAGTGGGTGGTTACAACACAAGTAGAGGTGTGACCCTACTACCTAGCAGGTGAGTGAGGCTGATAAGTAAAATCTATCGAGATGAATAATGTGACACAACAAATCAGATTTGTGATTGGGACCAACTTTTTGCTAGTGTTTTAAGAAATGTAGATTTCCCACAGCCCACCAAACACAGAGACAAACACAAAGGCTGTCACACAAAATTTGATGACCTGCTTACAAAGAATTCAGGATTCTCTATGACGAGCGTTTAAAACTGTAATAAATGCTATACAACGAAAGAGCTTTTATATATAAAATTTTCTTTTTCAAAAATCAAAGTTTTTGAAGCAAAGGAAAACTTACTTGTGGTTATAGCTTTGCAGACTTTCTCTCATCTTGCTGAGTTTAGCCAAATACACCTCGGCTACGCTAGCCTCAATTTGAGCAAATAACTTAGCCGGATCTTTCCCCATGTCAATAATATACTGACGTAGAGATTGCTTGGCAGTGAAACCACTCTTATAATATTGGTTAAGCTGCGGGATCTCCCAGATAGGGGTGTATGAATCGGTGACCACGTATTTCTCTCGGTCGGCTGCGTCAAATGGATGGTAGTCATGGGAACAGAACCTGCAACAACATAAACCTGAGTGTGCAGAGAAGAGAAACCCAAACTAAAACAAGTCAAACTTCTAGTTATCTGAGGTTAATCATAGAAATTGTCAGGACGAGTAGCAAATGTCAACATAAATAACAAATGTTAGATAAAGTAGCAAATATCAGTACCAAGTAACAAATTTGTTATCAGAAGTTGCAAATTTGTTAAGTAATGATAGGGTTACAGTCAATTTCGGTGGATAAAATAATTATAGATAGGCAAGTTAAATAACATATCCAATAGATTTGCTGATGCACACCATGCACACCTGTGTTAGTTTCTCACATATCTTTCTATTATAAGGTCACATCACGCTCATATATGAGGATAACTCATTCTCATGATTACACACAACTGTTCCAAATAGAGATAAAGAAGAAAGAAGTACTAAAAATCTCACCTCAACAAAAATTCGTGATCAACTATATATATTCTAAGTGGCTCTATGGAGGTGATTATAGTGTAGATTCCTATATCAAACTTCCGCTTGTTTATTAGTAATGGCTTTTCCACAAACTCTTGCACAAAAGTGTTGGAAGCAGATAAATCCAAACCTGTGAAGAAAAAACAAACATTATACAGTATTAACAGCAATGTGAATGGCTGATAACAAAACTCAAACTGGAATAAGAGAATCTCTTACTAAACAGTTTAGTTGAATGCAAAAGTATGTGGAAATCAATTTTTTCCATCAGATGCTGTGTCAACTTGCAAAATCTTTCCTCAAATGATTTTGAATAAAATTTAGTCAATTAGTTTTTCTTAGTAATTTGACCCACAATGCATTTCACAGCAATAAATGTATTTGTAGCAGTTTATCATCTCAAGAACATGTGGATAAATTCTAGCTCTTCCATAGCTATCCTGTGCGATTTTATAATAAATATTAGAAAATACTAACCATCGATGGGCGTTATTTTAACACCTCTGTGTTTGTTACTCTTTTGAACCCACAGCTTCTCCGGGTATTCCTTAGCCTAAAACACAGTAAATACTCACACTACTGAATACCAATACTTATATTACTGACTACTGATACTCACACTACTGAATACCAATACTTATATTAGTGACTACTGATACTAACACTACTGACTACTGATACTTATATTACTGACTACTGAACACCAATACTTATATTAGTGACTACTGATACTAACACCAGTTAATACTGATATCAATATCAGAAAATTTAAAAAGAAAAACTTGATTATAATTAATAGCGTTTTGAAATTTAAAAACAATTTTCAAAAACGTAAATAAATGAATACCATATTAGTTATATAAAGATTGTTACAGTTATTTAGATACATACGTATGCTTTAAACTTTGATTCTTCTGTCGGGAGTTGAAAAGCCTTAGGCACATGCTTGAGAGGACTAGTTGCTAACGTGACTTTACTGGTGACGTACCCCGAACCTGGCCACTTGTTCACCTGAAAACCAAAACCAGTGCTCAGACTACAAACTTACGGATTCTCATTGCGACAAAATATTAATTGGCAAAAAAACTCGAGAAAGTGTACCTTCTGGTGTGGCTTTAGATTAATAAGAAGTTGTTTAGTGTTTGCATCACTGAATGGGTACTCGTGAGACCACAGAAGATCCCAGTCACTGTATGTACCACCGTCTAGACTGTAACCTATTGATTGTAGAACCGCTGTTACATGTTTGAGGTAACCAGTCTCCAGCTGTAAGCAACACAAGTGTAATATATTGAAGGAACAGTATTCTAGATAGACTATCTTAGAATATCTAATAACTGACTATAAACTAACATAATTAAAACATGTAAAAAAGGTTTACTGCATTTCAAACAAATGAAATGTTTTTGATTGGCTAAGGTGTTGCTATGCAATCACAATCAGACTTGGACTAAAATATAAGTTAAAACTTAACTATAATACATGCCAAAAATCTTTAATTTAGTTTTATGTTAGCACTCTTGGAGTTTTCCATGCTGGTTTAACATCTTCAAAAAACTTAGCACAACTTATAATATAATAGAGTGAGCTCATACATGGCTAGCTTTAATCCACACTTGCTTGCTTCTGATCAGTTTGTTATACTGTGAATGTGATGCAGATGAACTACACATCGTGTTCCTCTTAGAAACGAGGCTCAACTCTGCCGAGAGCCTTTTAGTCTGATACACATTCAAAGATATTGCAATTAGACACGCAACCAACAGTAGGGTGGGGACGTTGGCATAACATCGCAGATTTCGGCTAGAGCAGCGACCAACCGCTAACACACGCTGACAAAAACCAACTTTATGATCCTACAACATATAGGATATAAAAAGTTTTAAAAACGACAGGCAAAGTTTAAATAAATTGGCTTCACAAGTGAAAACTTATACATACCTTTAGTGTGTAACCACTGTCATATTCACAAAGGTTCATTTTAACCTCTTTTCTTTTACACTACACCAACCAAACGTTACATCTACAAAAACAATTTAAAATGAATGCTTACTCATATTAAAGGATTGCTCAATCTTAGTTTATTACAATCACATTATAATTATGAACTATAATCTAATGTGTATGCAAACAATTGCGACTTTGCAAAGGGATATGTGCCTAGAAAACAGCTTTTCAAAATTCCAATTTTGAGGGAGGTAAAATTTTCAGCCATGAAAAAGAATAGCCTAATACGTGACGTGTGAATGCCAGTAACTATGCTGCACGTGCTAACTATAACGCTAGTATTCAAGGTTGCTGAGCACAACATCAACCAATAACGCTCAAGCAGTTACAGTGCGCTATATAGGTCAGCTTTGGTGTGCCCGTAATATTGCACGTAATATCTGACCTAGTTTAGATCGATCGCAGGCATTCATCCTAAAGAATGCATGTTTTTGCAATGCTTTTTTCTAATGTTTACAAGCAAAATATGGCCTAATGTTATCACATACATGTTATTTAAAATGTCAAAAAACTATAGGTTGAGATAATTCACATTTGCACTTCTATAAATATACAAATTACGAGCTGAAAGATCACATCTCACAGTCATATTTCTATAGTTATTCATTGGTATAGTCACGTGACCAGCAGGAATGCTGGCGCTGTTACGTCACATTTTCCAGCTCATTTCAAAATCGGCGTTTTGGCTGTTACCAATCTACACCCTCAACTTCAACTAACTTTTTCTACCTTTGGTCAAATGCTTTTTGTCAATGCATGTTTAGAAAAACACAATATTATGTGTGTTTGACCTAAATGGCCATTTATTAGACAAGATAGAGCAATCCTTTAACTCAGTTTTATATTCACAATTACTTTGCCTATGTTCTGATGTTTAATCATACTATTGCTATTTTAAAGCTAGAAGAATATTTGTAACAACACAGAAATATGCCATTTATTGCAACTTAGTAGAACTATAACATGCCATTAAGACATAATAAGTATGGTATGTTTAAGTACTTTATTGATTATCAAGCATATTATAATGCAAATTCTAAGCATACAAATTAAAAAGATTGTTGGCTAAATGCAAACTTTTACAACAAATCAATGTAAGTATCACATCCACTGAAGGGCATTTAGCTCAGGGTACGCCATAATTTTTCCCATGCAAACACTGTATTGATTTAAAGTGCAAATTTATTTATTCAAAAGTTTAATGATTTTAAATGTTCAAATTTGTACGCAATCTAATGAGAACTAGTGTTACTGTTGATGTTTTGCTTGCGATGAATCAACGGGGATAATTTCCAGCCATCTAAATAAAAAGTGAAATTATCACAATTGTTAGAGTGATAACTACAGATAATTAAAAATGAGAAATTGACTGTAGCCTAGAGTTCTTAAGCAAAGCAATTGAGTAATTGCCAAAATTAATGTCATACTGACAGTCACAGTTCTGTCAAAATATAACAATCATCTAATTATTATATAAAGTCATATATCGTTTTAAAACAAAAAGCTGTGGCAAAATTAATTAAAACTGGTGATAGCTCTCTGGCCTAAAATTGTTTGATAGCATTCTCTCAGAATAAGAATGGTGCAGATATTTTTTTTTCAAGTTTTTTAACAAGCATTTCCTCAGAAGCAGTGAATGCAACTTGGCTAACCATTTCAGTGTAAACTGTCAAATTGATTTCCACATTAGAAATACATAGGTCTTATTAAATATACAGTATACACCAAATTCAAAAACTGGTATATTTCAGATTTACTTTTAGAGGTTACACTCACTCGAAGTTAATGCCTAGGACTAGGAGTCACAATGATATCAATATAAGTCAAAGTAAAACTAATTAACCATAATTAATACTATATTAATATTATTATCATTATGATTTTGATTATAACACAAACTGAGACTCTAATTTTTATCATAAATATCAATTATAAACTTGTAAATTTTTCACGTCTAAGAAGTTACACTTACTGTTAGTCGAAGTTAAACATTAACAATAAGTATAACTATCACTTATCAATATCAGTATGAACTATGAGATCAGTATGAGTATGAGTATGAGTATCACTATCAGTATAACTAATAGGTTTACTAATACTATTATATTTAGTTTTACCATAGCATTAACTTATAACTACGTTTAACAGTAACACTAACATTAACTTTAAGTTTAACTCAAACTGTGATACTGATAGTGATAATCATAATGATATTCAAATTGATATTCATACTTATTTTATTATCATCATAAATGTTAGCATATCATTATATTATAGCCTATAGGTAAATTTTACTATCAAGTAAAGTGCAATCGTTTCCAAATTAAGTGTTTTCAAAAGATTATATTGGTTATATTATATTAACAATAATGATATTATGTAATATTACATGCTCGTGGTGATAAAAGCAATTTCTTAGAACTAAAAGCCAGTGTAGTCAGACTTGAATCTTTCTATAAGCAGCTCCGAGTTGGAGGTGAGCGAGTGCAGTAGTTCGAGATTCTCAAGTTTAGATTTGGGGGACGAAACTCCACATTTGAGAACTTCAAACTACTGCACTCATTCTCTCTCAACTTGACGCTGCTTGTCACATCTTGTCAAAATTTGCGTAATGGTTTTTATAAGCAGCTTCGCATTGGAGGTAATTAGGTGCAGTAGTCTGTAACTCTTAAGTTTGCAGTTGGGGGGTTTCAATAAGCCCCAATTTTAAGCTTAGGAACTGCAAATTCTTATACTCAATTACTCTAAATTCAGAGCTGCTCATAGAACCTTTCAAATCTAAGACTTGTTGATAACGTAGCAGGCTATTCAAAATTATTTTTCAAGATTTTATGCAGGCATATCTCTCTTCCTCAACTCTTCTCTACTTCATTCCCCCAATCTCTCTTGCACAGACACTCTCCATCCTATTTTTCAAAATCAATGCTCTACTAGTCTGTTGAATTGACACAGTCTATAGTTGTGCTCTCTCTGCACGGCAAGAGGAATAACTGTTGAGCAATAAATCCATAATGTGATGTAGCACTACAATTCTTATCTTTCTCTACTACTACTACTTTCATTCTACTGTTACTCGGTCTTTTAATGTTGACAACCCAATCTCTACTGCTAGTTTAAACATAGAATAAATTCCTAGTTATTCAGATATTCTTCATGGATTGTCATTTTGTTTTTGTAGCTATCATATGACAAAGTCTTACAAATACATAACATATAGCTTTAAAATGTTTCTCTTCCTTTTAAAAACAATGATTATAAATTATTCATAGCTGTAGCCATAGTCAAGCCATTAGGTACACCCGGTTGTGGTCATGGCCCAATTTTAGTTCATCTTGTTTGCATATTTACCACCAGCAATAGTTATATTAATGAAGCAATGTGCTTCATGAACTATTTAAGCTATCTAGTAAGTATTTTAAAAGGTTTCTATTTTGTTGTTAACAATCTAAGACCAACTACTTTACATCCTATACTTAACTTTGGACTTTCTACTAAATCATGTGCCCAATATCAACGTATATAGTCTGTAAACAACATTTAACTAGCTCTGTATTAATTTGACTAAAGCACACAACACTTTTATTTTGGTACTTGAAATTGTTGTTCTATGCTGCATAGCCACAAACAAGCAGTTGTGTTTAGATGTAGAGTATGCAACTTTAATAAGTCTAAATCATAGAAGGAATTTCAAACATTTCTTTTCAATAAATCACTAATACTTGCAACCATTTAATAACAACATACTGTGAATGTCTGGTAATGGGTCTAGCTATGCTACCAATAAAGCTAACATGCTGTACGCAGTTTAACTTATAATGCTCTCACTTTTATTTTAGAAATGGGCATTCAGCTATTTAGCCCATTAACTCCTAGAATTAGCTGAGCTCTCATGGTACTGCATGACATGGTACAACAGGTGTGAAAGTGAAGTTGAAGCAAGCTCTAGCCTGTTTAGCATTGAATACTTTTATTAAAGACGATTCTCCTCATGTTATTAACCTGCTGAATATTTCACTGTACCATATTATTCAGTTGAAAATTTTCAGAAAGAGCAAGATACAATGACACTTACGATCTTATTACTGTATTTAGTAACTGGTATTATTATTATTTATTTTGGTATCTAAAAGTACCTAGCTAGTGCTGTCTACTAAGCAGGTCAAAGTTATAGTCTTATAAAATACTGAAATGCAGCAAAACCCCGGACACTTACTTGATTTTGATATCCAAGCACCACTGCACACACCTGCACACCACTCCACACACCTGCACATGTCTGCACACATCTGCACACGCCTGCACACACCTGCACACACCTGCACACCCATGACTACAGTAACAGCAAGGACAAGGTTTAACAACCACATATTTTAACTTCTGGACTTCTGTTTTCAGGCTCATATATGCAGACTGATTCTTTACACAAAGGGTTTATTTCTTTTTCCCATTATGTTTAATTATATTATTTATAGCACAATTTAGCTTATATCATATTATGTAATTAACATACAAAAATGTGTTTGTGATTGAAATTTGTAATTACTATAATATTAGAGTCAGTAATTCGAAATCAATAGGCCTTCCTTATGGCTTATTATTTACTGCACCAACAACTTGTAGCTGAACTTACAACTGCATTGATTGCATGTATTTTAACTATGAATGATTATAGCTGGTCAGAATATCAACTCCATCGTATTATTATAATTATTATAAACATAAATTTGCTTTCAAATGTCAGCCAATCAAATTGCACGCTATTATATGCTCCGTGGTGTGTTGGTCACTTCCATTGTATTTGATTGGCATTCAACACCATCAGACCTACCCAGATTCAGGTGAGACTGACTAATTTTTATGAACTCAAATTACTCATGCTATTTTATTATTATTTTTAAAATTTAAAGTGCCAAAGTGGAGTAGTAATTTAACAGCAAGAGTTTGTGCTAAATTCACACCATGCATCAAAGTAGCTGTTAATAAAACATTATTTCTATTAATATTGCAGTCACAGAATTTCAGTTGTATAGTTTCATACATAATATATTATTCCTAGATTGAGTCAATACTGTAAACCTGTACAGACACCAGCTATAGAGTTGAGAGTAGTAATACTTAGACATAATATGTATGAAATACCTGTAGGCTAAACAGTGTTTATCATTAAATCCTTACTCCCATAGATAAGCAGATTGAGGTGGCTAGTTTCTGGCAGCCAGCATTGGATGTCCACTCCTAGATCTGAGACTATTTCACAAATTCTGTTGAATTGTTTGTCCTGTAATCATCATCCCTGTACTACCTAGTTGCATGCATAATGAGACTTGACAAAATATTCCTAATAATACAATAATATGTTAATTTGTTGTAGTTAGGTAGCCCTAACTCCTTTTGATTTAGTAGATATTACAGTGCTACCATCATCATGGCAGCTATTTCCAACGGAGAAAGTCGCTTGCCCACAGCCAAACAGGATTCTCTGGACGCCAATGGGTTTCCTATCATTGAACGAAGGAATACACACTCTGAACTTCTGAATAATCATATGGATAGGGAAGGTGTTGAAGAAGATGCACACGAGGTTTCTACTTACTCCTCCATTCTACTTACTCCTCCATTCTACTTACTCCTCCATTCTACTTACTCCTCCATTCTACTTACTCTTCCATTCTACTTACTCTTCCATTTTACTTACTCCTCCATTCTACTTACTCCTCCATTCTACTTACTCTTCTATTCTACTTACTCCTCCATTCTACTTACTCCTCCATTTTACTTACTCTTCTATTCTACTTACTCCTCCATTCTACTTACTCCTCCATTCTACTTACTCCTCCATTCTACTTACTCCTCCATTCTACTTACTCCTCCATTCTACTTACTCTTCCATTCTACTTACTCCTCCATTCTACTTACTCCTCCATTCTACTTACTCCTCCATTCTACATACTCCTCTATTCTACTTACTACTCCATTCTACTTACTTCTCCATTCTACTTACTCCTCCATTCTACTTACTCCTCCATTCTACTTACTCCTCCATTCTACTTACTCTTCCATTCTACTTACTCCTCCATTCTACTTACTCCTCCATTTTACTTACTCCTCCATTCTACTTACTCCTTTTTACTACTTACTTCTTCCTCTTACTTACCCTAACCTTCTACTCACTCCTTTTGTTACTTACTCCTTTCTGCTAGTTTTACATGATTTCTATTACTCAGAGTCCTTAATTTAAAGGGTATGAGTGTGTGTGTCTGTGTGTGTCCGTATGTGTCCTGTGTGTGTGTCCGTGCGCGTGTGTGTGTGTCTGTGTGCGTGTGCGTGTGCATGTGTGTTTACATACTTCTGGCATGTTCTAGCATGCATATTCTGATTCGAATGATCACTGTTTTCTGCCATTTTGCTCTTCAGCGACGTCGCAGCATAGTAGGGAAGGAGCAGCATGATAGACTAGCTGACATGTCCAATGCAGTCAGATGTATGCTAAAGAGCGTTGGAGAGAATCCTGATAGAGAGGGGCTACTCAAGACCCCCGAGAGAGCTGCAAAGGCATTCATGTTCTTCACCAAAGGCTATGAAGACAGTATTTCTGGTATGGAAAGCTATTTATTTCTGTGAAATACTTTGCATATTATGCAGTTAGCTCTGGTGAATGTAACGGTACAGATTGGTGATAGAATTCTATCAAATAGCTAGACGCTCTGTTTGCTATTTAATGGTTATGTTATACTCCTAGTCTCCTACCACCATATTTTCTACTTCCGCTTTGTGTGTTGCCCAACAATGAAAGCAGTTCTGTAGGATATGTTGGTATCATACATGTTGGTATCGTATATGTTGGTATCATATATGTTGGTATCATATACCAACTTCACTAAGTACGAATCCTTAACTATATGACTGCATGGGTAAAATAGTACGCAAGATATACGCACTATACACACTATATGCACATGATATTATATACATACTATACACACTATACACACAGTATACAAAAAAATATACTGCATAATATACACAGCTAGGATATACCCACAATATAATAGTCTTGATATACACAATGATACATGATGTATACAAACTATACACATAATATACACACTATAATACACACATGATATATATAACACACTATACATATAATATATACACTATATACATGGTCTGTATAACACACTATACACATAATATACACGATATATACATGATAAGTACGTTGTAATATATACACTCAATAGGTTAAGATACAATCCCTAAGTTATTATTGATCCCCTTGAATGAAGATTGGTAATTAAACATAATATTATACACATACATAATAGTGTCCTCACCTTTCTCATTACTTGTAATATTATTTTAATCAATAGCGTGGTTGACAAGTTAAAAAATCAATATAATAATCAGCTAAGTCAGCAAGGTGAAAACATCAAGAGATGAGTAGGCTAAGCGACAGTAGGTGTACATGTTCTTTAAATACTAAATTTTAAGGTCACTCAAACAAATGTGTCTTTCGATGCTTGGCTTCTTACTTCATAAAGGTTTTCTTGTAATTAGCATTAACACTGCATTCTGATTTTAAAACGAGCACCATTTTGAAGCTACAATTTTGTGACAGGTTTCTATTTGCTAGACTGGATAATAACTTTAAGTACTGATTTCCTGATAGAGATTGGTATATAATAGTAACAGATATGATATTATATGGTAATCAATAATTAGTGTAATTTATATTAAATGCAGTGAAGTTCAACTATATGTAATGATAGTAATATGTAAAACTCCAACTACACACTAGAGCCTTCAGTTTTACAGGTTTTACTTAAAAAAAGTATTCATAAATTATTTTGTATTATGTTAATTTCATAGGCACTAGGAGTTATAATATTTGGTTATCAATCATTCTAGTGGGTGTGGTGTAGAGAACTGTATTATAAACAGGCATTATAACCTGTACACCAACTGAAACCTGGAAAATGACACTAACTATAGTATTGCAATCCTCTAGCTAGCAGTCTTAAGCTCCTCACCTATTAATATACATTCTATAAATATACATTCTATAAATATACTTCTATATTCTATTAATCTATTTTTACATGCTATCAATCTGCATTCTATCAATCTATCTTTTACATTTACAACACACTCTTCCAATCTATTTCTACATTCTACCAAACTTCTTTCATGTTCTTTTAACCTATATCTATCAACCTTCTACATTCTATCAATCTACGTCTACATTCTATCAATCTATGTCTGCTGTAGATGTGATCAACGGTGCTATATTCAGGGAGGACACTGATGAGATGGTGGTTGTGAAAAACATTGAAATATTCTCATTATGTGAACATCATCTGGTACCATTTTATGGCAAAGTAGCTGTTGGGTATTTGCCTACACAAAAGGTCCTAGGGCTAAGTAAAATTGCCAGGTCTGTTTGTTCGTTTGTTTGTATTGTCAACATTGTCATTTGCTTTACTTTAACAATGTTTAGCCAGCACTCTTCATGATTAGGATTTTGCAAACAGATAGTGACTTACTGTTCATCTGTTTATAAAATTTCTTAAAAACAACTTTACCATTTCTATTTTTGTAGACTTATATTATTATTGTGTATGCATTAGACAATATGCTTCGTGAAAGTTTTGGTCTAAATTTGCATCTAATTATATAATTATTTAGTGATATTGGTTTGTGAAGAAAAATTCAATTGCAGTATTATTTGTGCAATTTAATCTACAGTCTTTAAGTTGTTGAAAAACTATTAGCATTGCTGCTATGCTTACCCTTGAATGAGCTAATTATTTTTTAAAAATTTTCCATATCAGATTTCGCTATAGAAAATTAGTTTTTCTAAATTATAAGCATTTCGAAAGTTTTGCCAAATTATCACTTCAACTCTGTACATGCAGTAAATACTATTGTTCATGTGTTAATTAGAATTAGAATATCTGATTAGCTTTCTGACATGTACAGAGATTGCACGTATGACATGCGAAGGGTATGGTGTAGGGTAGATGCAAATACTTATAATATAGAATTCCTGACACACTTCATTTATGCAGTATGTTCAAATATCCATATATATCTCAGCTATTCTCTCCAAATTGTTTGAGGGTTGTATGCTCAAACAGTCTTATTTTATGATAAATCTTGCGCTCATGCTGATAACGGTTTCATTGAGCTCCAAAGCGTGTGGTATTACAAAACTAATAATAATTGTAGCTGACTTTCATTCCATGTTATTCTTAGCTTCTGCAATACACTGCTTAATCACTGAGTTGGCATGGAAGTTTGTGCATGAGAGGTGGCCCCAGCTATAGCTTTTCAAAAATATAGTCAAAATTAGTAGTTGTTTCCTTTTGATTTCGAATGCTATCAATGAGACAACTCTTAATTAAACCATTCCCTCTGTTGATAGGCTAGTGGAAGTGTTTGCCAGACGTCTGCAAGTGCAGGAAAGGCTGACTAAGCAGATAGCTCATGCTATCACTGAGGCTGTCAATCCTTCAGGAGTGGGCGTGGTCATCGAGGCTCAGTAAGTTTTTTTAGACTCAACGTCTGCTTCCTCAGTGGTATTTGATGAGATCGTAAGTTGTAATCTGCCTTTATTAACATGATAGCTAAACTAGATACAGTTTTTTATCTTTCTGCTTTTGAATCTGTTTGCTTTAACTAAAGAGTTCCTTCGCTAGCACTTGTGTTTGATAATGGAGTTGTCTACTCGCAATATCAAATGAACACTAAATTCTGCAAAATTGAATATAAAGGAGAGGCAACTAGTGTAGCTTTCTGCAGTAACATTTCATTAAATTCTTTTATTTAATATAGAAAGCTTATCTCTATAAGCAAGAAAAGTTTGTAATTGATAACAATTGCTTCTGTGATCTAGTGTTTAAGTGCTGGCTAGGGGTCATGGGTTCAAATCCTAGCAAGGCCATTGGTGATGTCAAAAAAGCATATCAATCTACGACATATACACAGCTTTTAACTCATCTAATGCAACCATCAAAAGGTTTCAAAAGAATTGAAACTTTAAATAAGTGTCAGTTTCATCATGTCTGCCATAAACACAGGTAATAGCCAATCAAAAGCATTGTTGCTATTTGCTGCAGGCACATGTGTATGATGATGAGAGGTGTGCAGAAATCATCTAGTAAGACCATCACAAGCACCATGCTGGGGGTGTTTAGAGATGACCCCAAAACGAGAGAGGAATTCCTTACATTCACAAAATCTTAGACTAATCGGTGACAATTAGGAATCGTCACACCAACTATTACAGCGTAAGAGGTGGTTTCTTAGCATCAAATTGGCAGCTAAATTACTTGAATAAATTTTCCACAGCTCAGTATTAATGCAGCAATGTTTTTAATCAAATAAAAAGTGCTGATCTGGCTGTGATGGAGAAAATAACATGGTGAAATTGTGGCAGTCATTTCTCTTTCATAGTATAACATGTAGTACTAACTAGTAGTATAAATTTATCTTACTTTTTTTGTTGTCAAATTTTGGATGAAGCTGCTTTATCAAGTATTGCTTGTATTTTGTGCTGGTAACTTTTAAAGTGAATATTGTGCTTTTTGGTGTGACCAATGGTTTTGTTACACTTGCTAGCCAATTTAGCAATATTGTGCATTTTTTAGACAAAGTCTCCCATTTAAGTATATATGAATATATGTTGTTTATAAGTCTTTATTATATTGTAGTAGTTCATTTGTCTTTCAATAATCATACGGAAAAGTGTTGGTAATAGTTTGCAGTATATCTTAGGAGTTATTTACTCTTATACTGAAATGCTTTTTTTTATTGTGGTCAACAGCATATGGTCAAGTTTTTATATTTTCGAAGTTGCTCTATATATAATATGCAATGCATGCACATAATACCGTTGCTTTATTCAATGCATATATCTGTAAATGGTCTAGTCTGTTTTATGTTTTACCGTTTTAAGATTTTAAATGTTTAAAAATAAAATGTTAAAACATTTTCCTTGCTGTTCATTACAAGTCACTGCTGTCATATATTTTAAGGAACAAGTTGTTTTTATGTCAACATGCATGCATATTGCTTTAAAATCTAATCAGATTAGGTGATGGGTATTGTCTTACAATACAGCATAGTCATAGTCATGGGGTGCATTTCTGTTTTTCAACCTGTTGTATGGTTCCACTGGTTATTCAGAACCAGCATTTTATTATAAGGTCAACCTGTAAGTATCATATATACAGATGTTTACGATATTTGATTAAATGTATTGGCAATATGACTTAATGTGTATTAATTCAAAACATACTAATATTTGAAACAAGTCAAAGAAAATAGATCAATTGTAAGACATTATTGCTAAAATTCATGTCATTGAAAACCCAAGTTGTGTAATCTGTAAACCATGCTGTAGGTCAAGATCAATTTACTATAAATAGATAACAATCTAAAGTCAAATTACCTAAGATTCGTAAAAGCTGCATAATAACTAACTGCATGCATAAAAAGTTCACCTGTAGAGAAGAAAAAGGAATTCTTTCAGCCATGAGTGCATATTCTTATGTTATGGAAATATAGTGTATACTTAATATTTGGTATATAGTGATTACACGGATAGTATTATTGTGTGCAAACTAGAAAATCTCTATAAGTCAAATATCTTGCTGAAATGATAACCTTTTAAATATTTTCTGCCAGTTGAAACTTGAGTTATATTGATAGTATATTTTGTTTCAAACTTTGGAATATTTTAAAATTATGGCTATGCCCTCTGCAATTTCTGTTTTTCAAAACTCAATAAAAAAAAACCTTCTGCATAACTATGTTAAGAGAAATTTGCTAAATTGAGATTATTCTACTACTTTGATAAAAAAACAATGCACACCAATCAGTAATGATAGAATGCAAAACTTTTTACTATTTCAGGGCTTGCTTCTTGAGTTAAGTTACTGAAATGGTGAAGATCAACATATCTGTATAGCATGAACAGACAAAAAGATTATAGACTATATCTCTTGACAAAATAGAATAAAAAATTTGTGGACTCTCTAACAGACCTCCTACATTTCAAAAATGGTCAAAGAATAAATAGAATTGCAACTAATAAGTTAGTTTTAATTCAGGGGTGGCAACTAATAGATTAGTTTAAAATGCTACTTTCATACAGGAACTTGAGCCTTGAGAAAGTGACTGTGTTTTAAATGAGTTATTGTATATAAACTCTATAGAATAAACTATATGAAGAAATATTATTATAGTCATAGTTCCAACTTAGTCCTCAGATATGTAGAACGACCCAATAGCTTTGGTTACAGTATCTCTGACCGAGGCTATATACTTTGTGGCTGGAAAATTTGCACTTTTTATACGTCTATTACTTGTTTTATAAATAGATTTCACCTTTTAGTCTGAGTTTTGCCTGCATGTTACTACATGTTTTGATATGCCTACTCAAAACACTATGTAACAGTATGAATGCAAGTGTAAATACTTTTAGCATATCTATTAAAACTGACAACCTGAGATAGGAATAACAAACAATATTGACTATATCTGATTACTTAGAGATCTTTTATAGAATGCATCACGTGCTAGCAGCTTCAGTAAATTTCGTCTTATTAAGTTACATTCTATAGCAATAAAATTTCAAAACATGGAAATATTTATAACAATGGTGGAATTTATATTATCATTTATGTCATGTCAGTGGTTATGGAATGTGTATGCACATTGCACATGTACCGTGATTCATAAAATATACCCTTTAAATACATTATATTCTTTCCCTGCTCACTTAGACTGAAATACAATATAATTGTTTACTCAGCATTAAAGTTCATAAGTGTGATGTACCAGGATGCATGGTTACTTATCAACATTTGGTTGTTACTTTTTGGGAAGTTTTTCAGTGTTTTGACTCGAACACCTGTGCCTTCATTAAAAAAAAAGTTGTAAGCCATGTTTTAGACCACACTGCTATAATTGTGGTGGCTACATGATTGATATTCTATATAATATGAGAGTTGTGCCCCTGATTAGTTCATGAGCTGTTCTCTTCCACAGGCACCAAATAGTTATGATTGTTATTCAAATGATTTGGTGGAATCGTCAAAAACTTAAGCCTGGAACTCTTATTTTCTGATAATCTTGCAATCCATGTAATTCATAAGAGAACCCAGATTTAAATTCAGCGGTAACCATTTAAATATAATATATTATATTTAAATGTAACACTTATTAAAACTTAGAGATGACAAGTGAGCTCTATCACTTTGATCTCTGTTTCTGAAAGTTACCAAATCATACAAATTATAAATAGTCTTATGTTGTAGAACTCTTTATTGCTCTAGAAATATGTTATTTAAGCCCTGCATTTGCTTGTTGGAGTTGATGTACACTAGATTATATTCCGAAATAAACAAGTTCATGTAACATTTGAACAACAATTTTTAATCTAGAATCAGGATGCCGAAAGGACTGCTCAAAAAAACTAATAAGTAGTCTGAATTATTTTAAAAAATATCAAATTTAAATTTTGTGAAAAATTCATTAAGTTGTGGTTTCACAAAGCAAAGCTAATTGGCTATTGTATCATTTGTAGATTATGCTGTCTGAGCACGTGCAACACACTAAGCACTAAGTTGTATGTTTTGATGAAGTTGGACAGATGGTATGTTGTTTACCTGCAGCTATATTTATCTTGTGATATGCTACTTCCAACTCACACAAGGAAAGAAGAGGAAGAAAATAAGCAGATACAGTTTCAGTCTAAAAACCAGCAACTCGAAAATAATATTTCTACTTAAAAAACGTTGAACTCTAAGCTTACTGTAGAATAACTTAATTTACAACTTAATTGCCTCATAAAATAGGAGAGTCAGAATAACACTGGAGATGAGAATTTTTTTAATTTGAAATCAACAATTTTTTCTTACTGCATAAACATGGAATACAAGATGGCGCAGTGACTGTGTGGGCATATAGAAGAGTATTGTTCTTTAACTTGACACTATTTGGACAATATAATTGACTTACAATTACATTTGCAAGGTCAAACAACTTTTCAGGTGTCTTCATTAATCCCATGCAGCTTCTTAACTATTGTGGTTTACAAAGTGTCTACATTTTAAGGTTCAGCAAAAGTTCAGCACAAAGCTTAGAACCTTTCTTTGCGGATGGCTGGTCAGCGTAACTCACCCTCAAACTTTGAATGCTCAAAGCATACAACTTGGGCTACAAAATACTGCCAAAAAACCAGGCAATATGTCTTGAATAGTATATGTGCCAAGTCTCAAACAGTTTCAGTGAGATAATTATAGCTGATCAACTTCAGGTTTTTATAATATGTTAACCAGACATTTCATGGAACATATTATCTTATAAAATACTTTAAATATTTCTTCCCATTCACATATTATTAGACTTAAGTTCGCTGCCAACTTATGCTCTCATACTTTGCCTGGTCTTGTTTGATCTTATTCAGAGTTTAGTTGTTGATTTGGATTGGATAGAACAATAGACAAAGTTCACAAAGTTTTTTTGCAAATTTTAGTTGCAAACAAACAAACTGGCAACAGCAACCTATACACACATACATATGCATACACACACACACACATACATACATACACACATACTTACACACATACACACATACACACATACGCACATATGCACATACGCACATACGCACATACGCACATACACACATACATACATACATACATACATACATACATGCATACATACATACATGCATACATACATACATGCATACATACATACATGCATACATGCATACATGCATACATACATACATGCATACATACATACATGCATACA
Organism: Bugula neritina; assembly: GCA_964035545.1. Lineage (NCBI taxonomy): Eukaryota > Metazoa > Bryozoa > Gymnolaemata > Cheilostomatida > Bugulidae > Bugula > Bugula neritina. The sequence goes on from OZ037767.1 coordinate 5,182,584, forward strand.
TACATACATACATGCATACATACATACATACATACATACATACATACATACATACATACATACATACATACATACATACATACATACATACATACATACATACATACATACATACATACATACATACATACATACATACATACATGCATACATACATACATACATACATACATACATACATACATACATACATACATACATACATACATACCTACATACATACATACATACATACATACATACATACATACATGCATACATACATACATACATACATATATACATACATACATACATACATACATACATATATACATACATACATACATACATACATGCAAGAGTTATTTGAGCCCTCTGGCTTGAGTTTCCACACCTTTTGAATGTGCTTTAGAAGAAACATAAGTTTTTTTATAGTGAAGGTGTGGGCCATGGTACTCTGTTCTGTGCTTGATGAGAGGACAAACCCTGAAAGACCTGCTGTATGTATGTTGTAAGAAACAAATAAAATGTTCATTGTTTTTAATTGAATTGCTAGCCCGTAAAGATATTACATTTTAAAAAAATCCCACACATATTGTTACGCCATAGGGTTATTTGCAGTATGTTTGTACGTATGTAAAAAAATTTATACATAGCAAAAGTGTTGACCAATTGTTGGTCAAAGGAACTTTGCTCTATTAATGTAACTAGATTATAACTATTGTTATTGCAGCTACCTGTTATTATGTAATCTATCTGCACTGATTTGCCTAAACTTTTTCCCTCTAACTAAGTTACTTTGACTTGTCTGAAAAGTTCAGTGTTTGAATAGAAAGTTGTCAACAGGAACTATAATATAACATTGTAGCTCTTTACGAACCATAGGATATTCAAAAGCATAATTTGCACCTTCATTGCCTTAATTGAATGGAGATTATACTGTTTACATTAGATGAATCACTTAGACATATTTGGGGTGAGTGTAATTGAATAAAGAAGTTTTTGAATGCATTTGTCCACTCAATATGATATTATTGTTCATGAGTTTACAGGTTTTTAGCCCCAATTCATCCTACCATTGAATACCAGTCAGATATATGTGCACATGTGACCAACAGTGGGGGAAGAAAACTCACGTGACGTGCCAAGTAGTTGATCTAATTATGGTTAAGAGTAAATATTTTTAATAATGAACTCTGAATGACCAGCCCCAGTTGTTCAACTGGCACTAATGAGAAACACCTAGCAGTCCATTGTCAACATTCTTAATTTTTCAGCTACCCTCAGCTGGTGCACATATGTCTCGCAGGCTATTTTATCAGTTGGAATCTTTTATTTTCAGCTTGCGTATTATGAAATGCTGCCTTCAAAAGTGCACATATAGGCATCAAGGAAATAATTGATATAAGCAGTTGTAAGTTTTATTAAATTCATGCATTTGCCTAAAACAGAAAGATGCTTTGTTTCTTTCTAAAAAAGTAAAACAAATTTATGATCAGTTTATTTACATTATATAAGTTATGTTGGTATTCTTTGAATTTTTTTTGCGAAGTTGACTTTTACATCATCAATTGTGACATAATTAATAATTAATTTAAATATAGCAGAACGTCATTGCAGCATCAACTTAGAATGCACTTTGCTCTGCAAGGCGTGGCATGGCAAGAACAAACCAATTTTTATCAAAGTAAATCTTAAGCGTAGGAAATTAAATTAAATATTTGCGAAATGAAATCACCAACCTGCTGGCCTCTCACCTTTTCACCACATCTTTCATGTGAAAGGTATAGCCTCGATCTCATAGAGTTGCCAGTATAATATTTATAAACAGTAATTTTCATCATCTGGAATGCGTGAAACATAAGCTATGCTCTACATTATCAAGTTTGCAGATGATTTTCTTATCTGTTTACTTCATCGTATTTTAGCTCTTAGTTTATGCAAACACAGTCTTATCATGGCCTAAGTTTCACCTTTATGTTTACACTTTAATGATGAGAAAAATTGTGATGCTTTACAGAAGGCCTTAGCTTAAGTTCTGATGAGCCCAGACTAGGTTGGATATCTGCCTACCCCCACACGCCTGGAGCTATTAGTCTAGCCATCGGCGTACAATACTTTTTTTGACAATTGCCTTTTAGTACAGTGCATGAGTCTAAGTTTTAAAGCAGTTTGTTTGTTAAGTACGTTTATTGTTTCACTGTATAATAAACGTTCATTAGTGAGAGAAACAATGGTAGATCATCAGCTACCTAATGAAAAAATTAGTATAAAAGTAAAAACTGTCTATTAACCAATTGATTATTATTTTAACAGCTTTGAAGGCTTAAATTTTTCTATTCACAGCAGCATGGAAATAGATAAAAGGTTTGAATGGAAAAATTAGTAATGGTGTACAAGACAGCTCAACGTGCATAACAGGGATAAAGGTTTATGACATGTAGAAGTGTACAACGCAGGTAAAATTGCTTACTGTTGTGGAAAAAACAATATGTTTGTCCTGGAATCAAGTTTTCATAATATCCAAAGAAAAAAATCCAAAGTAGGTAGTACTTACGAAATAAAAAGCTGTCTATAGTTTTAGATTTCTCAAGTGTCAAACAAATTTAGACTAAAAAGTTTGCTGAAATTAAAACTGTCTTAAAATTTATTGCAACAGATTCTTGAGTTCGCAGTGAGGCCGACATGTAACTCAGTAGCTCAATAAAATAATATAGAGATGTATTTGTGAGTTTTCAACGCATAAAATAACAGATGCTGCAATTGAAATTATTTGTTTCCAATTCATAAGTTGAGAAGTTTATTTGTAGCAATAATTGAAAACAAAAAAATATGTTTACTAACTTCATTTAACTGCGCTCACTTTTTTAACCTGAAATAAATGAATAAATAGATTATAAACAAATAAATGAATAAATGAATGAATAAGTGGTCACCCAGTGACCCTATTATGTAATACTTGAGTTTTCATAATAGAAGAATTATGTGAAATAAAGGCTATGAACTTCAGTTGGCCTGTAGTATTTAATCAAAAACAGAAGAATTACAATCAATCCAGTTCTTCATTTCCTTATTTATAAAATTGATAAAAGCAACTAAGAAAATAAATAGATAGCAAAGTGAAAGCAAAAATTTTTTTTTAATATAATTATTATAATTAACATAAAATATATTTATATATATAATACAAAATAAATTATACTATATATTATAATATATACCATATATTGTATTGAAATGCATGCATACATTATATAATATAATATAGGTAACGTAATATAATACATATCGCAAGATATATTATATAGCATAGTATATATTATAATATATCACAATATATAGGCCTATGTATATAATAGTATTTGTTTACTAGAGTGAAACTGATTGGATGCAGGTTACGAGAATCCATATGCTGACCTTATGTGATCATCAAGCATATTAATTATATCAACAAATTACTGTATTTATAATCACATAAAATTATGTTTACTTCTTCATATCACCTTTTGAATATTTAGGGCTTCTGTTGAATATTGGAAAATATAGAAAATATTATTGTTGATCTAAAATGAGGTGCTGTTGAAAACAGCAAATTATAAATTATGCATAAACTGGACAGTTCCATTTCTTTAAGAATCTCATCAATAAAAATATTTTTCAACTTCCCCTAACTATAAGCTTCAGAAGATCAACACTACAGGTACAAAATAAAAACAACAATATATTGATCAATGGCAGATTTATCAACAAGGTTGAAAATCAATACATTCTGACATACCAACAGGTAAAGCAATAATAACATTCTATTCATTCCGCATATTGTTTTACCTGTTTATTATATTATTGACTATTTGATGTAAAACACTATGAAACTATGTTGTAGTTACCTGCTCGTGGCACACTCTAATCAAAAACTATCAGAGCTGATATACTTTTTCAATACCCTACTTATGATATCGAAAGCTACTTTTTTAAAAATCTTATTGAAATATATTATAATTTTTGAGAGTAAAAAGATGCATGTATTTCTATGCATGTATTTCTATGCATGCAATGGACGGCATATAATATAATATATAGAGATGATCATATATATTATAGGGTAAATCTACTAAAGTGCCTCTACTATTAGTATATTATTATTATCATTATTATATTATATTATATATATATATATATATATATATATATATATATATATATATATATATATATCATATATATATCATATATATATCATATATAAATACTAATAGAATTCAAATATTCAGCCAATTATAAGGTAAAGGTTGTAGAATTATTTAGAACTAGAAGCATCTATAAAACAAATAGATTTTGTAATTATATATATATCGTGTAGCGTTATATACAAATCCTCAACATGAAGTCAATTTAATTTATACTGCATGGTTTGTAGCTAATGTTATGTTATATAACAAAATGTCTGTTAAAGTGCTAGACTGATAGAAAATGCAGGAAGCTGATAGTACTAGAAATTATTAGCTGTACTTCTCACTATTCCTTGCATAATCAAAGTAACAACAAATAAGTATTATAATTGCATACATCAGCAATAGGTTGTAGACAAGAGACTACCTAACTATGCTATATACAGTGCATGGGGTTCTAGGTAAAGCTAAAGAAGGCATGTGATTCTAATATATAGATTATAGAGATTAATTATAACATCTCAAATATTGAAACATGAAACACAAATCAAACAAATATATCAGATTCCAATAGCATTTACACTGCATCTCTATTACAGCATATGTAATGTATACTTGGGGTAATTTCTTTGCTATTTAATACATAGAAGGGCTGTCTTAAGTAGGGGGTTAAGGTGACGCCCCTAATTCTTTGACGATATAGAAAACATACTATTTGTCAAATACGAAGGTTACAGGAGATGAAACCAGAATGAATTTTCGATATCTTTGGAATTTCTTTTATTCTTTTTAGCTCATGTTCTCCATGGATGACTACTACAGGGTCTCTAATAGGCCACCTCAGTTCACCAGAAGCACTCAGAACAGAGTCAAGGGCATCCATAGTTATAGGGTTGGATAGGAACTATAACTGATCGCTCTGTATACACAAGGCAAGCCAATATTCAATATAAGTCTATCATTTATATAAGTATGTTATAGACAAGAATACAAAATTACTTTATCTCTTATAAAGCTAAATTACTATACCCTAAAGAAAACTAGCTTGGCAGCACAGTGTATGGCTAGCAAATAGATAGCCTGCAGTATGATTATAGTAATTACAGTACATAGAATCAGTGCTAATGTACTTCCAACATGGGAAGGAGGGAGGAGGCATTAGCTGGTAATATACAGTAATTAGGTCTCCTTCTTGAATAATAGCTCTTGCTATATTTAAGTTCTTAAAACAGTTATTCACTACATTTCAACATTCGTATAGCCAACTATTAATGATTTTGGTATAGCAGTTTGAATTTAAGAGTTGGCGAGGCATGAAGAGAGCAGCTCCACCTTCACAACTCCTGAAGTTGTTATCTATATTTGTATCTCACATGATGCGTTTATTACTAAAAATTTGATCCATAAATTATGGAAAAATTTTGGCTCAGCTTCACTTAATACTAATTCATACGTCATTTTATTGATAGAACTGGTAGAACCGTTGACCTAGAATTTTCTAGGTCACAAAGTCACGATGATGTAACCCCTCCTGACTGATGAATGTGGTTTCAATGTAGCCAAGCTTTCAAAGGCTAGCCAATCATGTCTGAGTGTATACAATGAGCTTATTATACATGTGAGTTCAGTGGCCGTGCAAGATATTCAGCCAATGAAATGACAAAGTTTTACGAGTCATCACTGCAGCTCCTAGTATAAATATTTTGTCTGGCAAATCATTTTTCATAAGTCTCAAAGCTTTGCTAGCATTCGCATGAAAATGGTAAGCTTATATTCATATTGAAATTGCTAAACCTTTGGAAAAATTTTATTTTGGAACCTAAATTTGTCTAATGCTATATCTTCCTTTTATAGGATTTAGAAAGTCTAATAGAAGTAACAGAGGTGGTTTTACCATACTTGGTGCCACTGGTCTTGCTGTTGTTCTCTGTATCTCTGTGGAGTTACTATGTCAATAATACGAAGGATACCTCCAGTTGCTTGCCTCTTCCACCAGGATCCGTGGGTTTACCTTTTGTTGGTGAAACCATCAGCATGATCTTCAAGGTAAGTTTGCTTGTCTTAAGATGTTTAGAAAGGCTTGAAGTTAGGTAAAGATTCAACTTATCCAAATAGATGTGACAGGTCTAAACTTTCAGTTTTTTACTGTAGGGATTTGATTTCTATCGACAAAAAAGAGAGAAGTATGGACACGTTTATAAGACACATGTTCTTGGAAAGCCAACTATTAGAGTTTGGGGAAATGAAAACATAAGAAAAGTTTTGGATAATGAAGAAACTTTAGTTTCTATGGCCTGGCCTACTTCAGTCAAGGAAATCATGGGCCGAAATGGACTCGCTACTTCTACGAGCCAATTGCATTCTGCAAGGCGTTCTGTCATTATGAATGCTTTTACAAATACTGCTATCAACGGTGAGAATACTAACAAAAAATTGACGCATTTCTTTTCACCATTCAATAATAATCTTTTTGTGCATTGAATTAGTTTTTTTGAACAAAATGATGTTGAAATTTCAGGTTATGCAACTGGAATGGAGAGAATAATATCCAACCATATTAGTGACTGGTGTAACAAGGGTCAAGTCATGGCTTTAACTGAAAGTCGGAAGTTAGCGTTCCAGGCTACAGCAACCATGCTGTTGGGGTGCGATACATCACCGACACAAATGAACGCAATGATGACCAACATGGAGGTGATGGTGGAGAACTTTTTTACCCTACCCGTTGACTTGCCAGGATTTGGCTTCCATAAGGTGAGTTAATACTATATTGCACAGTAAGTTAAACTGTATCTACCAAAAGTATACACAATTTTAGCTGATTCATCGATTGCCAAATCAAGTCTTGAAAAATAGAGATTAATATAACGTCATGTCATTGTAATCAGTAATTTTTCTTATAATTTATTACTAGATTTGAATGGCTTTCTTTCAAGGTCAAATAAAACTTATGAAAAGATGTAGATTATGATTTGGTTGGTTTTAATAGAACCAAGGCTAAATAAAAGCCAAGAGTTTTATATGAACACTAAATGCTTGTTAGTAGAAAATAAGGTTATGACTTGTGAAAAGTACTTAGCTACAATGAGAACTAGTTTGTTTGGTATGCGTGACAATTCTAACCTGATAATACTCATTTTTGCTTCCTTTATTATCTAGTAAGTGATATGGATTAATTTACCTTAAACTTTATTGCCTTAGGCGATGAAAGCAAGAAAACAATTGCTCACATTGTTGGATGAAATCATAGTGAAGCAGCATAAGACAGATTCAACAACAGATGCTATATCAATCTTGAGAGAACAGGTTGACAATGGTGATTTGACTGTAGAGGAACTGAAAGACTCCATTATAGAAATGCTCTTTAAAGCTTATCATGGTATGTTTGGCAAAGCCTGCATGCTCATTAATACATGTTGCACTATTATGTTCATGGCAGCTAAATTATATAACAGATATTGTCTAACATGACAACTTGATTAGTAAAAATAGTTTAGACTTTAGCCCATAGCTGCTGGCTATAGATTGAATTACACTATCAAAGGATCTGTTACATAACTTGGCTTGGCTGGGGAGAGATTGGTTTCCTTGCAAGAATAAGCCTAACAGAATAGTCTAATCAGATTTGTGTCTAAGTTGCTAGGTGACCCCAGCTAAATTGTAGGGGTTTTAAAAGATTTCATGTGATGGAATTGATTACTTTGAACAAAACTATTGTATATTTCAATTTGAAAACTGTGTATTAATAACCATTATTAGCAAACTGCTTATATAATATAATCTCTGCTTATTGTGAAATGTTTTTGTGTGTATTTAGGTATGAGCTCACTGTGCTGTTCCACATTCATCGAGCTGGCCAGACATCCAGAAGTAACAGAGAAAATAGTGACCGAATTGGACAAAGCGGACCTAATGCAAGGAAATCTGCCCCTTGATAAACTTGCCACTATGCCATATCTCCAACAAGTGTGTAAGGAGTTGCTCAGATTTGCGCCTCCGTATGGTGGTGGATTCCGACAAGTGCTCAAAACTTTTGAATTGGAGGTAAGATAGAGTGTCAGCTTCAGAATATAGAGTATTTCCTTATAATAAACTGTAGTGTGTATTGCTAGATGGAAATACAACTATTACAGTGGTTACTAATGACATATTAGAGTTGAGTCAAGTACAGATAATTTCTCATAAGCACAAACTTTTTGCAATGAGTTGCGTAGGGTAGAAGTTTTGCAAAGAAAAACCATTGAAGTCATTTCAACTCAAATAGCGTTTGTAATGCATTAATAATTTAACTTTTTAGGGCTACCAGATTCCAAAAGGATGGACAGTGTTGTACAGCATAAGAGATCAGCATGAAGTAGAGGAGAATTTCACAGGTGCCAGAACATTTAACCCCGACAGATGGGCCACAGGAAAGCAGAATGACAGTTATATACCATTTGGGGGCACTGGTATCCGCAGCTGTGTTGGTGAGAAGTACATGCTAATGTTCGTACAGTTGTTCGTGGCTCAAGTTTCCAGGAGCTGCCAGTGGGAGCTGCTTGACATCAATACTCGGTCTACACATTTCCCAGTTCAACTTCCTACGAATGGCCTTCCTTTAAACTTTACTGCTAGTTACAGAAAATCTAAGGTGTAACTAGGCAGTCTTAATTTTAGCAATTAGACAAATCATTCCATTATTGGAACTATGCTTTTTATATTATATTTCCATGCTGTAAAAATAATCTATACGGCATTCTAACATTTTATTCTATCGAATATTTAATAAATTGTATTACTTTTAGTCTATGCAAACTTGTAAATTTTGTACATTTTTCAACTTCAGTCACTTATTGTTATATATTCTAATAATAACAATATTTACATCATAAAATTTCTTATTTTATTTGATATACAGAGCTCAATGAACACATTTTAATGCAGAAAAAAGTTATAGAATGGCCAGTATACAATTATATACACACGAACAGTAAAACAGTTCCATAAAATGACAGAAATATTGAATACGTAATATATTTGTGTATAGAGCTTCGAATAGTTGATCTGGTGTCGTCCAATCAATAACAAAATTGATTGAACTAGTTTTAAAATAATAAACTTAAAATTGCTTAACCACACCTTTGAAGAAAATACTGAAAAGAAATACAGATTTTGAGCTTGTTGTTGTAATATAATTATCAGAGAACACGTCACAGCTTAGCTATAAGAAGGACCTGACACTTCATTGACACCTCAATGACCGGCTTACCTACATTTCCTTATAAAAGCCGCCAGTACCTGAAATGGTGCTTACCTATACATAACTAAAACAAATGCATACAACTTGCTATATCACGTTTAGTTCACAGGGCCTACAAAAATTACGAATAGAGATCTTTAGCTCAAAACAAAAAAAATTCTGAAAGAACAATCACTGAAGGAAACCCCATAAGCTTATCTAAACAATATAGAATACAGAATAAAATAGAAATTCAAAACCAACTGAATATACTCGTATTACAAAATTATAGAACTATTCATCAAGATCAAATATAACAGAATTATTAAAATCAAATGCACATTTTGTCTTTTCAACAAATTCCGAGCCGTCAGCCCAGCTGGTGACGGAATTATCCCCCTTCGCAGCCTCCCCATCAGCTGACGGCTGCTTTTCGTGGAAGCCATCTTCTTCCTCGTCGTCATCGGAGTTGAGCACCATGTTGTTTGACTGAGTACTGTGACCACCAGGAGGCGTGGCTTGTGGCTCTCCACCTCCTTCCTGGTCAGCGCAGGAGCACGTTTCGGTGACCTGACTCCCAGGGTCGGACAAGGTCACAGGGGAGCGTGGACTGAGAGCATTGTCATCACTAGTGGTGCTGCTGCAACTACTATTACGTCTGCGTCTACTCCCGCCACCATTTACCTTCTACAATATACAGCCAGAGAATGTCTTGGGAAACAAGATCAAACCCCATATATTAGGTATGTTAATATGTGTGTTACAGTAACAGCTCAATCAGTTCTACAATCATTTCATCCTACAAGTTACAAATACTATTTTCTTTCTGATGAGTTTACAGAAAATAACTTAATCCTGAAGCTTTTCACAAAACAAGAATACAACTCTTTTGTTGAAATTTTTAAAGATCAAACTAGTGGTTGACTTGAAATGTTTAACTTCCGAGTTTCAATAAAGCCACCAGCAGCCACTTGCTGCCACAAGCTACTACAAAATGACATTTGACACCTAAGAGACAAGCACCTTTGTATTCTGGTCATCACTGCTATTGCAATCTGCACTGCTATTTCGACGAATCCGGCTTTCCTTTCTGGTTTCCCTCTGCCGCTGTTTCTTCCTCCTGTTCAAGAGAGTTTTGTGCATGTGACACACCGAGTCTTTTGATTTGAATATTGTTTCCTCTACTTTGTCGCTGAAGGAAACGGATTTTTTACGCTAAAATAAAAAAAAGTACCTGAATTTGCAACATAAGAAATAAATATTTGTAAACAAACTTGAACACACAAAATTACGTAGTTGAACGAAATAATGAAAATTATATGAAGCTGAATAGAGAACAGGGAAAAGGCTGATGCTTACCAATATGGTATTAGTTTTACAGGAAAACTGGCAAGGTTTTCTCTAAATAATGTAGATAAGGCATTACCTTTTGTTTATTCGCAAGATTTAGAGTTCCAACAGACAAATGAAAAAAAATTCGGAGCACAAAGCAAATGTATGAAGGCAAAGACCTCAAGTGAACTCTCTTTGACTTGGGAAATAAGAAAAAAGGTAGTAAATGATAATTCATCATGCGAAATACCAACATAATGTAGAAACTCGACCCCAATGTGGTCGGTCAGGTGCAAGACTAGAAATAGAGCAACTGTATCACTCAGTAGTTACTAGTGCCAGTCTTGACTTTAAGAATATTGATGATAGGGCAGCGTATGCGGACACAACTTCTGCAGAGTTTCTGATGTGTGAAATAATTACCTCCACTGAGAACTGACCTGCAGACCTCTGGCTAGCAAGCTGACCATTACACTGCAGGGACTACTGGGTAATCTCAACACTACCGGCAGCAACAGAACTCACCTCCCGAGGAGACGGCTGCAAGTCAGCGGTAGAGCTGCCGCTGTCTTCGCTGCCCTTGTCCTGATCACCTCCCCCGACATCATGCGAGTGGGCGTGGTCGTCAGCGCTCGACTCCGACAGCGTCCGTTTGAGAATGCCGGGAATATCTGGCGGACTGTGTTTATGGACAACAACTGGCGGGGCGGACTCCCTGGAGCCTTTCAGTCCCTAAAACCACGACAGAAATTACTCCGCTGAGAATAAAATCGGGCAAAGTTTCTAAATAATCACCTAAGGCAGATGATTTCATAACAAACACATGCAAATATCCATCTACAGAGTATACGAGGATCAAGACAGAGGTTAGAGAGCGGTTAGAGGAACGGTGGAGGAAAGAGCCAGCCTACCTGCACGTCAAGAGTAAGCTCTTTGCCCACAGACTGTACACTCCTAGAGTTATCCTGATTATCCACCACCTGACCATTCTCCATCGCACTGCTGGTCTGCCCTTCGTGGGCTCCTTCGTCACATTTCATCTGCTCCAGCTCCTGCAGCATTTCATTTCTGCTAAGAAACTTCCTCTCCTACAAAACAACCACTGACTGTCAGACCAACCAAATACATCAGAGAATAAAACCACCATAGTTCTGGAAAACAACATGGGCCTATCTATCTATAGCAATATGCCTATAATTCCATTCTTGCGGTATCTTGCCTATTGTTGCATTTTCTGGTTTCCATTATTCACATGTATATGAATTGCAGCTGATTCGAGGGCTGATTTGATTAAAATAAGTTCACAATTGAATAATTAATTCAGAGAGATAACTTCAAGGCTTTACATAATAATTTTGATTTGACACCTCAAGTGTGTCAGCAAGTGCAACTCATTGAACCTGGGAGAAGGAGTACACATCCATCCCAATGCTGCACAACAAACTAACGAGTTGGTTCTATCAGATATCTATAACACTAGAACTTTACTACCTGTGAAATAAAACCCTCACACTCCAAGCCCTAATGATGAACCAGAAATGGTAAACCCAAGCTATGAGAAAAAACCCAAACTTCTGCACTTTTCACTTCTTTTTACTGATCAATAACTGATTGCAATACCACAATGCAATGCTCACATTCAATCATCATGACTTATGATTGAGAGGATCAATTTTTTATAAAAGGAAACAAAACAGAGATTGTGTGGGGGACCTGGAGATGAAGCAAGACGATCTATAAATCAGGATGAGTAGAGGAAACACGCAGTCAGGTCAAACTGAGGCCACAGAGAGGGTAGACAGGCGAGGATCAGGTCAAAGCAAGAAGTGAGATCAAGCCCAGGGCAGTAAGGAGCAGTCAGGATAAGCCCAGGACAACCTCAGGACACCTCAGCTATTCCAGGACAACCTAAACCTACACTTGCAAAACTAGACCTTTCGGTTATTCTTCAAAACTTTAGCAAAAACCTGAAAGTAAGTTCTAATGACAGCTGCCAATGTCTGAGAATGTAACAGCTACTTACGATGCCAGCTACCAGCCACCATATTGCAGATATAATCCTACAGACTACTAGCTGCACAGCGGATATGATGATTGATGGAGCTAGCAGTGTCCGAAAGTTGGCCCAAGGAGGGCTGTTGTGGTGTGAATGTGTAGCAGGGGATTTCATGGCCCCTCTTACTAGTAACCATATATTCTATATCCAAGGCTAGACATGGTCTTCTCGTGAAGTGGAGTAAGGCAGCAGCATATGAAAGTTACAGTGGAATAACTATGCTATGTTCAGCTAGTATCGTGATACAAGGTGAATTATGCATTATTGATTCTTCGAGAGCAAAATGAAACTACTGAACGAACGAGACGTATGCAGTATAAGTATTTACTCTGCGAGGCATTGAATGCAGACAATCTATTATTGTTGAAGTGTATTATATTCATTTGTCCTATACAAATTGCAATAAGAGACCGCCATTAGCTAGACACCATTCTAGCAATATTAATCAGCATACAAGTTGGGAACCCCAAGTAACAGTCCCTTGTAAACAAAGCACTTGATACACAGTGCTGTATTGGCCAGAAGCTAGAGATGTACAGACTGAATAGTACAGGTAAGCATGTTGATAGGCAGGTAAATAAAAAGGTGTGAACTAGAAAAATTGAACTGAAAGTAATAAAAATACTAAAATATTACTATAACTGCTGCAACAGTAGAAATGCCTAAATTGCTGTTGGTTTGAACAACAACTAGCAGAGAGAGAGAAAGAGAGAGAGGGAGGGAGGGAGGGAGGGAGGGAGGGAGGGAGGGAGGGAGGGAGGAGAGAGAGAGAGAGAGAGAGAGAGAGAGAGAGAGAGAGAGAGAGAGAGAGAGAGAGAGAGAGAGAGAGAGAGAGAGAGAGAGAGAGAGAGAGAGAGACTCAGTTGCCTATTCCTTGCTACTAACCACAAAATTGCTACAAACTATAGCAGATGATGGAAAGGGTGAAAAGACAATAAGTATTGAATCATATTATATTGTTTCAGGTGCATTTTTCACATGACAATGAAAAAACACTCACTCAACCCACATTGATAAAATATACAGATATAAAAACAAAACACAATATTTAATAAAAATAACAAATGAGCCACTTCAGTAGCAGCTGCCAAGAATTTTTCTGGAGAATAGCATAAGTCTGCATTAGAAAAACAAAACTACTTTTGGTGTAATTTTTTATAGCAAATTATTTTTAGCTAGAACAAATTCAAGATATTTTATTTTTCTATCCAAAAATAGAAGACAATGCATAGTATTTACTGCTCATCACGACAATGACCAAGTAACTTGTCTGGTGTCCAGAGGTTGACCAGTTATGGCAGGTGAGAGCAGGTGTGTGCAGGTGTGCAGTAGACGTGATTTCAAGGACATGTATTCATCACGAAACTTTTCAAGAGCGAAGAGAGTCGTGGCTATTTTTACTCGCATATCCCAGAACAACAGGCTGGTAAACAACAAAACACGATACAAAGTTCAGGCAATAAACACCCAGAACTCTGGAGACATGTATGACACAGAGAGGGATGGATGACTGTGAGCACGTGGTATTGGTGGGAGGACAGCAGAGCAGTGACATCAGGATAGAAATCTGCCGAATATTCAGCTGACCCGGTCAAAATAACTCAACTAGATCAGAGTACAGGAGAGTTCACTGTTTTCATGTTTACCTAACTGAATGCGGGACAGGTGTGTAAATAAAGCAACAACCAAAAGTGCATCAGATATCATTCAGTAGATTTACAAAGTTTCTTCCACAAAGTTATTTGAAACTCTAAATTAAATTAAGTGGTCAATTAAATAGTTAAAATATTGTGAGTTATGGCTGATGTCATATTAATCAGAAGTTTTGAGTACAAATAGAAGGCAGAAAATATTAATAAATGATTCTGAATTGACGAGAGGCAATAAGGTTGAACTCGCAAGCACTTCATCAGCAAATTTGAAGCTGTCATAATGATATAGGATACTACTTGCAGATGATTAAATTAAAATTATTATATACACATTTCACCCATCAGGACATGGCGATGAAAGGTGAGAAATATACAGTACAATAAACTTGAAGAAAATCTTACTTGGTAGGAAAATGAAAATGACCAACAAGAGCTAGACAACAATTGATATATTTTTTGTATAAAATTCCACCTCAATCAAACAACAAAATAATGGACATAGTGAAAGCATACAGAGCATAGTGGTGCCAACCAATACAGAGCAGGCTAATGCTGGGAAATAATAAATAACTACTAGCAGAGGTAGCCAAAGCCAGGTTTGACTACACCTATCAACACAGCCACCACCTCCACTACAGAATGGTGTCATCCCAGTTAAACGCTATTTATTTATTTTAGTACAATATATATTTTATGTGCAATTTATTTAAATATTATTGAAATATACTTTTATTTAAATAAACTTGGATCAATTGCTTGTTATTTAGCACAAAAATAAATTCTTACAATCTGCATTAACTTATTAATTTTGCATCTTCTATACTTCTTGTTGCTTGAAAAGATATATCGCTAATAAGTATTCATTAAAGGTGATGTCTATTATTAATGTATTAATTTTTTGTCCCACACAAATCTGTGAAAATTGGACTATTATTCCGAATAATTTATAATAGCTATTATAGCTATTACTATTAGCATACTAGCTATTTAGCATTCAATTCAACATTTATATAGATATAATGTACCAAAATAAAAAATAGCGTGTAACTGGGAAGCGTCTATCTGGGATGAAACCTACAGAATAAACACCCCCCAGCACTTCCTGAATCTAAACAGTCAGAATAATGATAAACTAGCCCAAGTCTAAGTTGAACAGGAGCTGGGGAATTGCGGGTAGCAGCTGATTTTCCTGCCAGCTTGCTTGAAAAGACAAAAACAGATCCGTCAAAATCTAGTCATTTTGCAGCTAAAGTTGGACGCGTTGTAATACTAAAGTGAAAAATTAAGTTTCTACACTAAAACTGGAATCAGCAGCCCTAACCTGCAAGTCAGCACCATCATCACTTCCACCGAACAGGAAGCTGTCCCAAAATGCACCAGTAGCTTTGTTGATTGTCAGTACCATATTTGTATCACCCAAATCTTTTGAGACGGTGGCTACAGGGTGAGGGAAGATGCACTTGAGGTAGTAGTTGGTGGGGAATCCGCTAGGACTAGATGTCGAGAAGGCAATCTCTACCTACAAGTGGAGATAAATCCCATACTGACAATACATTCTAGCTGTCTACTCACCATGAAATAACGTACAATCACACACCGTGAAGTTATTAACAATAACTATATGCTATGAATATATTATACTGAACAGTCAGCTGTAATAGGAAAAATAAAACATTTATTCTGAATATTAGTTTCTTAGAAATTCCAGTAAATTCGGATTTACTGGAGAAATGCAAATATTAATGTCTGTGCCCTGAAATTATTCAGCATAAACTAAGCTAAGCTAGTTAAGTCACTAATACCATGCTTAGAAGCGGATTTAGATGAATTTGGCTATTATAAGAGAAGATAATTATCAGTATTATTTAATAAAGAGCAGCTGATTTGGTACTGAAGATTATGAGCTACTGACAGTTGCTAGTAGACAGAGTGCTCATTAATCATAATCTTGTTATCTCTTTTCAGTATTTTAAGAAAAACACAAGCATTCAGATAATCTAGTAATCTCATTGTTGTTATTGAACTACTTGACATTCATTAACACTAAATCATCAGCAATCTGCCTGCTAAGCTAATCCTTTCATAATTCTATCTAAAGATTTCACAACTGAGCCCCATACAACCTTACGTAGTGCCTTTCTTATCTCTGTGACGCAGAGTGCTTTATTTACACAGAAGCATTTCCTCTCTACGCAGTAGTTATCAACAGTGACACTCTTAAGGAGTGTTTGATCAGAGACGAGAGCTGTTACAGACTAAATATTTCTTTACTTAGAGTACTGGAAAAAATGTAATCCTACTTTTGTCATCTCAAAGTTCAACTTTCAACTCCCAATATTTAAAAAATATTTGATAAGTGAAAGAAGCTTCAAGGCTCAAAAAGTAAGTCGCCGTCAATAACCCACTCTGAAATAAGGACTGCTTAAAAAAAATTAGTACTTAATGCAAAAGTAACACAAATTTTTCACTAATCACCTTGACAACAAACAAATCTAAGAAAACATTAGTGATATAATGTATTATAATAAACATAATTTTATGAACTTCAGCCTTCCATACGATATCCAGATATTCATGTTTACACTGTTTCAACCTTGGTAATGGATACAACACTAAACGTAACCATGGCAACAGCCAGTCAACACCCATTAAAACTGCACGACATAGATTCTATTACAAAACCCACTAGTAATAATAATACTCCATTGAAGTGTTTCATTTTTATCCCTTTCACATCAATCATATTTCATAACATTACCTAACAAAACCTGTCAAGAAAAGTTTATCTAGGGATCACAAAATTCCTGGCGTGAACTATACAATATTAGCTCAACTAATAAGGCTTGATACTTGATATTTACATAACCGTTGGACGGCCTGCTATAAAAAAAATTATTACTCACATCTGGAATGCAAGATGTTGCCATGAGAGTTTCTGCCAGTTTACAAAACTCTAACCATAATAATTATTAAAGTCAAATTACTGCAAATATTTGAACCTCTATCACAAACTTGCTGCTGTACAGCCAGCAACTGGAAATAGTGTGAAATATTGCACAATGTGGCAACAATTTGGTGAAATAATTATTAGCATAATTCCGTGCTGATCACTGTTGTCATATGATTATTATAAATAGTAAAACTGGATGTGGCAGAGTTCATGTCCAGGTGAAAGCATCACATGACAACTCAACACCACAGGTGTGTGATTCACCCCAACCCCAGCAATGCAATAGTCACTGTCCAAACAAGCCCCTGAGTTCTAGATCATGTGTGGGTACAGCAATGTATTGGTCCTACGGCCTTGTTGGGTGCCTTACCAACCATGAGGTGGGGGCATTGTGTTACAGGTGCACCCACCCCTACCGGTGTACCCTTGCCAAGATTTACTCATCCTCAGCACTTTGCCAACCACTGCCTCATCACTTCCACTATTACAACCGTTAAATCAATAACAAAGGTAAAGCCAAAGAAAAACAAAATGCTAATAGATGATATAATCAATATGAAAGTGAGTAATAGTGCCCAATGTTTAAGAAATAGAGGCAAAAGTCAACTGCCGAGGTATGCATATCCTTATTGTCAACTAATGAATCACCAAAACAAGGAGTCACAAGTTGCAAGAAGAAAATTTATTGTTTAGGTACTAAATTTTCATCCGGAAAGAAAATTTGTTCAATAGAAATTTCAGTAAAATTCACAATATACAACAGACATGGGTGCACACAGTCATATAAATGGAGATGAGATCCCAACTGTAACCATCACCAAATAGAGATGGTAGATGTAATACACAGAGAGTAGATGTAATACACAGAGGGTAGATGTAATACACAGAGAGTAGATGTAATACACAGTGAGTAGGTGTAATACACAGAGGGTAGATGTAATACACAGAGAGTAGATGTAATACACAGTGAGTAGGTGTAATACACAGTGAGTAGATGTAATACACAGAGAGTAGGTGTAATACACAGTGAGTAGGTGTAATACACAGGGGGTAGATGTAATATACATACAACGATTACTTACTGTGTTTTCATGGTATGCAGATTTGTATGTCTGTGGTTTGATCCGAGCAACTTCAACAACCAGAGTGACCGCGTCTTCATCTTGTTCGGAGGAGAACTTGGGTAGCTTGTAGGATATCTGAACAGATATATACTATAGAGTGGATATACTAGTGTGGATATATTAGAGTGGATATAGTAGTGTGGATGTATTAGTGTGGATATAGTAGTGTGGATATGTTAGAGTGGATATAGTAGAGTGGATATATTAGAGTGGATATACTAGAGCGGATATACTAGAGTGGATATACTAGAGTGGATATATTAGAGTGGATATATTAGCGTGGATATACTAGAGTGGATATACTAGAGTGGATATATTAGAGTGGATATACTAGAGTGGATATACTAGTGTGGATATACTAGAGTGGATATACTTGAGTGGATATACTAGCGTGGATATACTGGTGTGGGTATACTAGTGTGGATATACTAGTGTGGATATACTAGAGTGGATATACTAGAGTGGATATACTAGTGTGGATATATTAGAGTGGATATACTAGTGTGGATATACTGGTGTGGATATACTAGTGTGGATATACTAGAGTGGATATACTAGTGTGGATATACTAGAAGTAGCGTATGTCTACCTTCTCATCCAAACAGAAAGCAGGGCTGGCCTGGTCATCAATGGTCAGCATGTCCTCCTTATCATCATTAGCAGCTTGGCTCACAATTGCTGCCTACAAAAGTCAGCATTTCAAATTTTAAATTAGTTTGGATGGTCTGCACTGAGAAGTTCAGTAAATCAACAACTGTTAACAGCAAGGAAAAGGACGTCATAACAGTTGCTACGTGACCGCCTGTAATGAACATAAACCTAGTAATGTACAGACGCATTACAACGATGATGGATAATGTATCAAATATCAAAGATTTACATTCCATTCAAGATGAATTGAAGTTAATAACAGACTAGATATGCAACAATTACAACATTTCAAGTGAAAACGTAATTCAGAGTTGCTTTTCATAGAAACTCGCACAATTGTGAACACATGGAATTTTCCTGACAAAATTTTGAGATATTTTCCTTTATTTAAAACGCGTTTACGTATGTTACTGATGCTGAACAATATGACAATCAAGGGTCTTACTAATGGGGAGTCGCTCCTCTATTGTGAATATAGTTCCTGCTCATACACTAATAGAAATTAAATTTCACTTTTCTACTTTGAATTTACACGTAGAAATATTACTGTTGAAGCTTACTGGAGTGTTAGACTCTGAATCTTTAATATCATTCTGAATGCCAGACTTGGTTGACGGAGAAGATTCTGGAAGCATCTCTTCTATCAAAGGTTTGTGCTGGTTGTCATCTTCATTGTTATTATTTGACTGAAAAGACTTGGTAGTTGCCTCCTCCAACGCTTTCCTCACTTTGTCCTTGAAGACTGGAAGTGTGACGACCTAAACACATTAGAACAGTGTTACTTGCGCATTTGTTAGTGAGATTATAAAAAAGGGCACACAACTTCTCCTTGGCAGACTAATGCAGAATTGTTATGATTTACATACATACACATGGGTGTAACTACATGCTTTACTACAAAATGGAATAGAAACCCTAACTCCTCCTGCGACACTTGTGCATGTGAAACGATTCAAGACTCATGTTTATATGTTGTCTGCAAGTATTAACTTTTCACCTTCTTGGCTACAACAAATTTCTAAGAAATCAGAAGAGAATAAATAACAAGTCTGGAAATAGCACACATTTTCTGTCAACAAATATTTGAGCCAAGGTCACTGTCCAGGACATCTACAAATTCACTGACCAGCATTTTCTTGGCTTTGTCAAACTTGGCAGATCCGTTCTCATCGTCAACAGGGTGGGTTAGCTTGATGGAGAGTCTGTACACCACTGGCTGGGTGGTCTCCAGGGTGAGGTTGTACTCAGTGACGTCCAGGTTGCAGGGAGCAGCACTACTCAATCTGGGCAGGTGTATGGATACGACCAGTTCTGATGGGATGTGGTTTCCAGTCTGTAATAAAATGATATACCCCCTTTAGAATAGTATACACCCCTGAATAATAGAGCATATACCCCTTAAGAATAGCTTACACTCCCTAGAGAATAGCTTTCACCATCTTAAGAGCATATTGTAGAAAGAAGCACATCTTGTCAAGCTAGAGTACCCAAGAATACAACTATATACTGCACTGATACATACTGTACATATACTGTACAGGTGAGTACTATATACTGTACAGGTGAGTACTATATACTGTACAGGTGAGTATTATATACTGTACAGGTGAGTATTATATACTGTACAGGTGAGTATTATATACTGTACAGGTGAGTATTATATACTGTACACGTGAGTATTATATACTGTACAGGTGAGTACTATATACTGTACAGGTGAGTACTATATACTGTACAGGTGAGTACTATATACTGTACAGGTGAGTACTATATACTGTACAGGTGAGTACTATATACTGTACAGGTGAGTACTATATACTGTACAGGTGAGTACTATATACTGTACAGGTGAGTACTATATACTGTACAGGTGAGTACTATATACTGTACAGGTGAGTATTATATACTGTACAGGTGAGTATTATATACTGTACAGGTGAGTACTATATACTGTACAGGTGAGTACTATATACTGTACAGGTGAGTACTATATACTGTACAGGTGAGTACTATATACTGTACAGGTGAGTACTATATACTGTACAGGTGAGTACTATATACTGTACAGGTGAGTAATATATACTGTACAGGTGAGTGTTACACTAAAGCAGCACCAAACACTCGACACAAAAAGAGAACAACTTCTAAATGATAAAAAAGCAGACATAATATTATAGATATACATATGTGACAGTAACTTTAAAAGTTTCAATAGAGAAATCAAGAGAAATAAGAGCATGTCATTCAAGGAAACTGAAAGCACATGCAGGAAAAGAGGAGCTCTTAAGAATTCAAAACAAAGTAATGCTGAACTGGCAGCCTACAGTACACAAAAAAGTACACTCAAATTCCAAGGAGTTATTCATGGGTGGTCTGAAAGAAACACTCAGCCATTTCCTTTATCACTCGACTAAATACTAAATACAATATTGAAACACCAAACAAACGTGAGCAGCTGAAAGGACTGAAAGCACGTGTATTTGAAGGGTTAAGGTCAGGCCAAGCTCGTCTGTTTACTAACATGTCTAGCTAACTCATGGGCTCTAAGCACATAGATAGGCTATACAAGAAAGGTTTGAGTTGTACCAACACACTTCTGGCACACAGATGTTAGCTAATTAAAGAGCTTAGTCTACAGTTTATGTTAATGATAACCAGTCATAATGTTGTCACATCTGTTGCTAATACTTTGTCAGTCTCTCAGGATAAATAGTCAACATAAAATAGCTGGTTGTTAATTGGCTATTCATCTGCCCATATTTCTAGTAATAGACATGTACTGGTATACTGTGGGTAGTAAGTTAAGTTATGACTACTATGATGTAGACTTTAACTAAGATTAATAAGGAAGTGGAAAACTTATCTAAAAAGCTGAACACGATTGCAGCAGAAGTAAAAACTAGGGAATGAGAACATAACTTCTAATTGAAACTAACTATACTGTAACTATAATGCTTTGTGCAAAACACTAGTTTATATAATGTTACATATAATTTATATATTATTGTAAAAACGAGCTTCAGTTTGAGTTGCAACACCTTCCCAATAGACTATAGCTTATAGTTCTCTAAGAGCACTTGTTTACAAGTATGAAGGAAATGTACCCCAGCAGTGGGTAGGACATGGTGGTAATAGTAATAGGGTAAACATTGGACTAGAAACGAGAGGATCAATCATGTTGACTATTTATCCAGACAGTAAAACCCTGACACAATAATTGAGGTTATTAATTACTTCGCCTAATCTATTGTAGTAGACTCCGCCTTCGTCTTTGATGTAAACAAAATTCTAATTTACTTAATTAGTGCACCTACAAAACAATAGTGAGTTGGCTAATATTGCAAAATAAAAGGAACATAAGTTTAGGGGCCATTATCAGGCACTGTAGAAGAATGTACTTAGTTTAGAATATGATTGAGTGAGGTGACCGAAAGTGCATCCAGGGTGCAGGTATACCAGATAAGCATGAAGTAGTAATAACTAATGAGTAACAGAGTCTGTATGCATGTCTGGACCCAGGTGCTGACCCAGGTCCCTCAGGTGCTGGCCCAGGTTCCTCAGGTGCTGGCCCAGGTTCCTCAGGTGCTGGCCCAGGTCCCCCTGGTGCTGGCCCAGGTCCACCCCCAACAGTGAAGAGATACTAACCAGTGGAGTGCCAGTGAGAGACTGGCTGTAATCAGCCATATCCACACCGTATCTGTTCACTAGTGTGTACTCTGGTATCACCACTCCGTCTTTTTCCTTTTCTCCCTTTGGCTGCCGCTGTTTCGCCTGCTGCCGGGATTCTCTGCGCTTTTTATCTTCTTCAACCTGCATGTGCCAATACAACAAAATACAATAAACACAACAGACTAACTAAACTCATTGAAGACTGCAGTAGACCTGTATATAGTTGGTACAATGGAACAATCTAGAAACATTAAGCTGTTGGTAAGAATCATTTTCATACAAACTACATAAATATTTATAAAAAATCTGTGAGAAGAACTTCGACTAATGCTTATAAGTCAACAATTACCACGGGTTGAGCTGATATACATGAGCAAGCAACTCTCAACAGTAGATAGACTTATAAAGAATTATTTTGGGACATGTTGTTACTTCTGAATAACCATTGGGCAATTAAAATACATTGAACAAGGCTGGTTTGCGTCTAGATAAAGAGCCTAGCTTTGGCTCCCTTCCAGATATGAAACTAAATATTTACAATATATGAAAATTTACAGACATAAAATACAAAAACATATATCTATTGAAGAAATTTGTGTATATATTGAAAACAGTATTTTACATTCAACATAGTTTGACCTTCTGTGACAGCTCTCACAAAGCAATGTACTGCCCCACCAAACCCAGCTGTTCCCAACACTGTAGGTACTTTATACAACAATCACACTGCTCCTTCCTTACCTGCTTAGCCTTCTTTTGAGCCAGCTCTTCAGAGCTCACCCCCTTCTCATAGGGGTACG
Source organism: Bugula neritina (assembly GCA_964035545.1). Classification (NCBI taxonomy): domain Eukaryota; kingdom Metazoa; phylum Bryozoa; class Gymnolaemata; order Cheilostomatida; family Bugulidae; genus Bugula; species Bugula neritina. The sequence goes on from OZ037767.1 coordinate 5,206,187, forward strand.
GAAATGACGGGAGAGGGTCGTTCTCCTTATTCGCTCCTTCATTCTGAGAATCCGACTCCGGCTTTTTCTTTCGCATAATAGTAGGCTCAACACGACCTTTGAAGGTCAAGTGCTTCAGCTTAACCAAACTATTCCGGTCGATTGATAAGCCAAATTGTCTTTCCAACCCTGCAAATCCACCAACTTATAGAATTAAACATGATCCACAGGGTGAATGTATTCAACTAAACGAGAAAAAGAGAGAATCTGATGTTTAGCTGGGTCACATGGTGGAAAGAAGGGAAAGACAGCGCAGTAATGCAAACAGCTTCCTTATAGGAAGGGAATTCATAAACCAAAGCATTATATAAGTTTATAGCTCGCATCTCACTGCATGCAAACATGTTCAACTTGATAAGGGTAGCTATCAGATAAGTGTTTCTGTCAACAGGTTGAATACCTTAACCTACATTCTTCAGCACTACATTACACACCATAACAGAGAACAATTTCTCAATACTTGGTAAAACAGGTGAGTCTGAGGCTGCATTCAGTGTACACCAACTGTATTGTAGGGCTACTGCATCACCTTGCCTACCATAAGATTTCAGAGATAATAAAATCTCTTCCTTTTTGGACAAACTGATAAACCAGTCCAATTGAGATAACATATCAACAACAACTTCACAGTTAATAATGCGGTTTAGTACATAACACTTAACTGAGATACCAACAACAGTTACGCAGTGTATAGTGTAGCCTACAAACCTGTACTGCAGGCCATCTATAATGCACAAACACAAATAAGCTTACATTGAACTATTGACACCACACCGACCTTCTAAAGCTGTATCGTGTAACATCTTTAGAAAGCCAGCATTTGTTGACATCTTATACGTGTCAGGATGGAAGACAACATCGTACACAGAACACTTATTTCCACTCTTGTCCAAATCTTCTCTAGCAGGACTACCAACAATAAGCAAAACTTTGAAAACACTAAACGATGTTGTTTTTCACAGCAACATACTTTTGGTGTAGAGGTGCAAGCAAGAGGAATAAATTTTATCAAGTGACATAGTTCTTTCTAACATCCAGTATCTTCGGATATTCAAAGTTATTAAATTCACTGAATTCAAGGGCTATAACAACAACTTTTAATGCAAAGAGAAAAGGCTGTGGTAAAAATGGCAATAAAAATTATACTTCAATGGGTGCCATTCATGTACAATTTTGATCCTTCATCATGTAGAACTTATTTTTAGAGCTCACCCAACAATATTGGGCAGATTCTATAAATCTCAAGCTCTATTTAAGAAAGCCGATGATTTTCAATGCAATGAGAACATAAGTTGGAACAAATAGAGTGTAGAGATTTCCGGAATAACAATGATCTATGGCGGGGTGACAAAATCGGTACTGATGGGATTTTTTTCCCCAACAAATTTTCTCAAATTAGTATATAAAAAACAAAACAACAGTATTTTTATGTTACGCTTGATTATTCATGTCAAGTCCATAATATATTGCTATATTGTCTAAGCAAGTCACACCTAAAACTGTGGGGGATACTCCATTGTAGACCAATCTTTCCATTAGCTTGCTTTTTCTTTTCGTGAGAGGGTGGAGCAATAAACTCATTTTGACAGACATTGATGAAGGTTTTGCTGCTGCCATTAGAGCCAGCTGCAGTAGCTAATACTTTCAGTACATGACCTACAAACACAGACAAACTATATGAACCAGTCAAGTGTCAGCAACAGCCAGCCAATTGTACTAACTTAGGAACAAAGAATTTTCATTTCTATTTTTTAATTTGTGTAGGAAACATTTTTATTATATATATGTATAATTTCTGCTTACAATTACCATTGTAAAATGAATGTTAGCCATATAAAACTTTTACAAAATAATCCTAATTCATCTTTGTGAAACTAAGATTATATTTTTGTAGAAAAAATACATAATGACCAAAATGATTTAGAACTGTAATAGCATAAAGGAAATAACTATTAATATTTATATTTGATTATTATTTAGCAACACAAATTGAAACTATCAAGTTGTTTTGTCCATGAAAATATTTATTATGTTGGTGATAAATTTATTTTCAAATTAATTAAAACATAGCCTACAGAGTGAATTATTTGTGTTATAATAAAATTAGTATTTCCATTACTAGCATTAAACTGTCATAGTTACAACCAGATCGATTCTTTAATAAAAGAAGTTAGTAGTACTAAGAATTACTAAGTTTGCTCATTTAACTAACAGTGTTTTTATTAAAATTCATATTTATACTACATATTATTTCATTCAACTTATTACATAAAAATTGTAACAGTAAGAGTGTAAAACTAACAGTAACACTAACACTAACAGCGATGGGCAATGACTATGATACTCAATAGTTACTACGGATGTTTAGCCTTATGCTATGAGTATGAGTATGATGATAATTGAATATTTTTATTGGTTATAAATATAAATCTGAGCCTAAGCCTAAGAGTAAGAGTTACTGAAACCAAGTTTTAGCTTAACTTTAGGCACGATAAAATTAAATGACAACTAATAGTATAATTTAATTTTAATAATACAATTACTAATAGTAATAGTAATACTAAACTTCAATTTGAATTTATAATAATAATAATTTAAAAATAAATGATAATCATAATATTAATAAATCATAATTATCAAATTTAACGATTTAATCACAACACTTTAGTAGAGACAAAATGTAAAACAAAAATTTTACACTACCTGGCTTAGGATGAATAAATTGAACATCCATTCCGCGTTCAGCTTCCATTTGAGCAATTTCTTTTTCATAAAGCTCTCTATTTTTAGGGTCAGCAATTTCTTCCGCATACTCAACAAACATTTTCCTAAATGTTTCATCTTTCAAAGCTTTGCCAATTTTATCAACCTCATCTTTGGTGATATCCATATCCCTCCATCTGTCATCAGACGAAGCCATGGTTGATAAAAATTAGCAAATTTAATATAAGAGCTAGAAGTAAACGATAGATCTTAGTATAAAATCCAATGGGTTTTTGCAAAAGCTTTCTATCAGCATGGACGCTGTTTATATTTCGAAGACGCACCCCTTAGCAACCTAAAGAAAGTTCTCGAAACTTGTCTAAATTCAGCATGTTTTTGCTGAAATTCTAATGATATTACTAAAAATAAGTTAAAACAAGTATTAAAATAATTTGCTGTAAATTGCAATTGTGTTAGAATAACTAATTTGCTTGAATGAGGAAAGTTTAAATTTTAAATGTATAAAAAATAATTGAGTCTTCAAAATGTATTTACTACGAGCCTGCTGTTCTAACTTAGACATCGATTTCATGACAGTTTTACATAAACGCTCAAAATCTAGGTATCAATGGTACCCTGGATACTATTGCCGGAGAGCCCAGACTATAATTTTTATGTTTGCCCCACATTACCCATCGTAGTAGTTAATAAACTTAACTTTATGGAAACTTGGCTAAAACTAGTTAGCACGACACACCAAAATAACATATATCAAATAACTGAGACGAAAATATTTTCGGGTACCAAGTGTAACCTTGGTCACCAAGGTGTAAAGATGGCGACTATGGTCAACTTGTTTAAGTCTGTGACTCCAATAGTTAAAGAGGTTTATAGCCAGAAAAAGTAAGAGCAACTAAATAATTGTATTGTAATCAACATTGTTGAGCGTTTTTTTACTACAAATTGACCTTGTTTAGCAACTACAAGTGCAATAACAATCACAATGGCATTTGGCTTTGCTCAACAGTCAAACTCCAAGTCAAACTCAATCACAATGTGAATGTTGAACTTGAAATCAGAAAGTGATACCCATAGTCATTGAACATAATGATCGACATTTTGAAATTTCAATTTTGATTATGATAATTAATCATTATTCTTGTGTAATGATGAGTTGCACAAGCTGTTGAATTAAAGTCAAAATATATACCAAGTCTAATGCAAAATATTTGAAATTTTATATATTATACTTCATAAATTATAATGCACCAATTACCAATGTCAGGTAACTTATGTCATATACTAAAATTTTAAGTGGAAGTTGTAGTTTATTGATTCATTTGCAATTTTTTCAAAATTATTTGCTAATCTAAAAAGCAGGCTTGATAAGATATGCATACATTATTGTAGTTCTGCTGAAGTAAATAGAGTGCAGGAGTATGAAGCAGCAGTGAAAATACAGTCATGGTACAGAGCACTAAGGGCCAGAGCTTACCTTAGATATATTATAGATTGCTCAAACATTATACAAAAAAGATTCAGAGGTTTTCAGGGAAGGAAACAGTTTCGAGTCTATCTCAAGGTATTGAGCTATTTATATATTCTAATGATCATTGCTCGCTACATATTTTAATTAGAGGATGTTTTTGTCAATTTCTGCTTTTTTTTGCAGTTAATATATGTTTCAATTTTCTAGCATTTTGATAATATGATCAATTTGCTTCCTTCTTAAAATTCTCTAATGAAATGCATTACATGAAAATGAATTATATAGAGTAAAAACAGCAATATGTTATAAATTCACTGTGTAAAACTAATACACTTCAAAAATTCGCTCTTTTTGGTGAGAATCGGAGAATATCGAAATTTCTCAACGGTGTGCAAACATTGATTTTGCAAGATATAATAGTTGAATCATCAACTAAGTTTTGTTGATATTAATTTATTTCACCTAATAAAGTACATCTCTTGCTGATTATATAACTATAATAAAACACGTGAAACTAAAATGTGAACAATTCATAAGAAACCAGCTGATGATTCAATGCCATTACCTAGCACAGCTGAATCTATTAAAATAAATGTAAACTTGTAAACAAGCTATATTATTATACAATGTATGGTATTTCATATAGCTATTGTTATTACAGGACTATATAATATAATTATGGTGTATAAAAGTCAATGAGTTACATTTTAAAAATATTTTAGAATGAGGTGTTTTCAATGAAACTGAATCATTACAATAGCCTAGCTACTAAAATCCAGAAGGTATGGAGAGGCTTTTATGTTCGAAAGTACATCTTCAACTACTATAGTTTCAAGAGGTATCTCAGTGGACTGCTTATTAAAAATGAAACGATCAGGTAAAAGAAGACAATTTCTAGTAGCCTCTCACTTTTCATTTAGTAAATAGATATATTATGTTGTCTGCTATTTTTATTTAAACTTAGGTTTTGAGACTTTAAACCCACATTTATAGTTATTATTTCAGATAATATGTATTGATATTTTTTTGGTGAAATAATATTGATGTGCACTTTGATGATGTTTTAGAGAAACGCTGGCGTCATACAGAGAACAACAGCAACAGGAGAACCTCTATGAAGAAACTAAAGCTCATAGAGAGGCCAAAGAAGCCTGGCTTCGAAAACATCACTACTTGGTAAAAGAATTCCTAGAATTTTATTCAAAGCTTTAACACTTGACTTATGTTCAAAACAGTTTTGCATAATTAGAATAGTATTAACATATTAATAATATAATATATTAAAAGATTACGAATATAGTGATGGTGTATTACTATTTGCATTGTTAATATTTTTAGGTTAGCACTGCAGTAGTTCCAGGCATATATAACTCCCCATTCCTTCCCTACCCCTCAGAAGTTGAGCATAGTCTACGGAGTACAAAGCCTTTTGATCATGTCAAACATGTAGACACCCGACCCAAATATAATCCGTCTGCAACTAGATATGACACACCTACACCCAAATGTACTTCTTTACCTCCTCTTCAAAAGAAACCACAAGTAAGCTTGATTATAGCATATTATTTCAACTTCATTTGTAGCACTGTGTGTGCCAAATGCATTCTGATAACTTATTTTCGCTTTGTTGAACTGACAAAAATTAAGCTTTTGCTGTGGTTTTAGACACAATTTTTAAAGCTATTATTTTTTCTTTTTCAGGGTCCTTTCCGACTACCAGAAGAGGTTAGAAAGCAGAGATACAGACCTTTCAACCCATCACTAAGAGTAGAGACATCATACACATCTGTGGAGGAAGCCAGAGAAGCCATGAAACGGAAAGAGTGGGTGGAGAGAGTTATTGACACACCGTGAGTTCAGTTTCACTTCTCAATTTAACTGACTAATTCATCAATCAAATGTACTATAATTAAAGGTAGGCAATTAGGCGACTAAATAATAATACAAATAGTAAGCGAAATGTATTAATCATGGCTAACTAACCAACTGAGTAGACAACGTCAAACTAATTGATTTAAACTAGTTATATGTTGAATTAATCAGTTAACCATGTAATTAACTACCAAAGTGATGACTTGGTACCAAACTAGTTGACTGTAGGTAACTGAGTTACAAGCTAACTAACTAATTGACTGACTAACTAATAAGGACTACTATGAAACTATAGCAGTAAAGAAAAAATCATTCTGATACTATTTTGTTTATAATATAATGTTAATATCTCCTGGCTCAATATTTAGGGTTGATATACTGATTTCAAAATCCACAAAAATACTCCCTAGAACTTCTAAAATCACAAAAGAATTTCAATAATAACTTTTGCTTGAAAAATTATGTAAACGTACTTGAAGTAATAAAAATCGCATAATGTATTTACAACATAAGTGCAACACATGAGGGCTAACTCAAGATATATATTGTAGATTCAAGCCATTTACACATAGACATAGAGAATATGAACCACTACATCACACTAAAACTGAATACGGCCATATAGTCTATGGAAACGCATACTTCAGAGAAGAACATCTCGACAAGTTTGTCACCAGTCAGGTTAGTTATAAACTGTGTGTGAGTAACAGAGTTATGAATTATTGCAATGTATGCATATAACAAATATAATTGCATGGATTCTACTTTATTATATAGAGATTACTAATGCTTACTTCAAGAACTTTCAACAGGAATAAGTACTAAATTAGTGTACAACATAAAATAGTTAGTCTGTAGCTTTATCTAGAAGTGTATCATGAAAGTATGAGTTTTAGAAATATAGTTTTCACTCCAATTTACTCTAGATGGTGTTCTACAATTATTAAAATCGACAATAAATCAATAAAAAGTAATATTGAAAAACATGAGACAATCGATTATGATTGCTAGAATACTTAAGTACTGGCCATATTTTGTTTAGCCAATGAAGACTGTGGTACCACCCATACCAATATTTGATAAACTGAACTGTACATATTCACAAGGAGAAGTGTAAACGGCCACCTCCCTCAAAGTCTCTATTTTATGCACATTATAGAATGAACCAGCTCTAATTTTACCTTTGTTACAAACTAATGTGTTTTGTTTTACTTATTTGCATGTACACAGCGTTGACATTCAATATGATTATGTAACGAGAACCAAAACGTTTTTAATAAAGATATCACATTATACAAAATTATTATGTAATTTGATATGTTATAATTATTATGTCATGCAAATTGTAATCCTTATTATGTTGAATCGTACATGGTTATATTATTTTCTGATTATCAGCTCATTTTGTTACTTGTGATTTTTAGTAGCACTTGCTAAAATCAACACAAATATAAGCATATGTTTTTAAAAAGGAAGACAATGCTGGCGACAATACAATAATTACGACTAGTAAATACCTTTTATTTTTGCCCAATTATATTATTTATATTACCAAAATATATTGTGCATTTTTCATTATAAAATAGCAATTTTTATCAATAAATATACATACCTATTATACCAGTATATATTTGTTAAGTGAATTCATAAAACAATTATAGTTTATTATATATAAGTTTATGCAGATTTCCTACATTATAAAACTTCTATACTTATCTACTCAACAGCTGTTACGCAATCATCAAAGAAAATGTATCATAGCAAACTTCAACTCAACATTTTAAGAAAATTATCATCATTATTATTATTAAGAAAATGACCATGTGAATATGAGAAAACAAATGCATTATAAGTAACACATTGTTGAAGCATGCAGTAATAATTTTCCTTTAAGCAATAGCTTTAAATGATAAGGAAAACCCTCTCCATGTTTCACTTTTGTCACTCTTGAGTTGTAAGAACAGATAAGGTCCTCCAGTCATTGTAAGAGAGGGGATGTCCTTGCCACATAGAAATACTAGTAACAGAGTTATATATAGTAGTTGAGAGTATATAGTAGTAGATAGTATATAGTAGTTGAGAGTATATAGTAGTAGATAGTATATAGTAGTTGAGAGTATATAGTAGTTGAGAGTATAATATAGTAGTAGAGAGTATATAGTAGTAGAGAGTATATAGTAGTAGAGAGTATGTAGCAGTAGAGAGTATATTATAGTAATAGATAGTATATAGTAGTAGATAGTATATAGTAGTAGAGAGTGTGTAGTAGTTGAGAGTATAATATAGTAGTAGAGAGTATATAGCAGTAGAGAGTATATAGTAGTAGAGAGTATATAGTAGTAGAAAGTATATAGTAGTAGAGAGTATACAGTAGTAGAGAGTATATAGTAGTAGAGAGTATATGGTAGTAGGTATAGTATACAGTAAGAGTGTAATATAAAAGTTATGAACATTTTGCTTATTTAGTAATTCACAATAGTTGCTTGTTTAAATTATGAGCTCAATGCAAACAAATATCAAACTTCATATAAAAATTAATTTAAAAGGTCAAGTTTGGAAAACACATGTAATTATATGCTTATTTGTTGTATGAAATAAGTTCTGAGCTGCTTTGAAACTTGACTCACTCGTGCGAAGACGGTTGGGGTCATAAACTTTAAGCTGGTCATTCTCGCATATCCCTGACACTTTCGACTCCAGTTCAAAGTCATTCCATTTAATACGAATTTGTCTACCAAACTCTAAATAAAGTAGGTGCTTCAAATACAAAGAGTGAAAATGTTTCATATAGCGATTTTAGGTAAAAATGGCACTGGTAGTAGTGGCACAGGTAAAAATGGCACTGGTAGTAGTGGCACAGGTAAAAATGGCACTGGTAGTAGTGGCACAGGTAAAAATGGCACTGGTAGTAGTGGCACAGATAATAATGGCACTGGTAGTAGTGGCACAGATGGAAAGTAGGTGAAAATAGCAAACTGGTGTTAAATTTTCCCAAACCCCAAACCCCCAACTCCAAACTCAAACCCTCGTCTCCAAACCCAAACCCCCAACCCCTGAACCCCAACTATAAACTCAAACCCTCATCCCCAAACCCCCAACCTAAACCCTAATATTGAAAATGTGCCACTTTACCTACTTTGCCACTTGTGCCAATTTTACCTGTGCAATTATTACTGGACACCCATTATATAGGCATAGCTAATGGTAAGTAACTGCGTTTAAACAGAAGACTGATTTGCAGAACAAATTTAGTAGGAATGTTAGTGTATTGAGGAAATAAGCCAATTTTATGAAACTTTCTTTCATAAAAGCCATACTTTAACCCAAAAAAAGTTGATAAATAACACTGTGCAACTATGCAATGCATGTAGCCGTGTTTATTAAACTGTGAAAACGTTCAGTTCAATTTTTTGAGAATTGATAACTAGCTTTTCAAAAAAATTTAATTTACAAAAATAACATCAATTTCTTTGCAGCAGATAGCTGCATTCTAACAAACAAAAAATTTCTGTTCCCTCGAAACACTATTTTTGTGGCCAAAAACTAAAAACAATTTTGATATGTACAACTGACTAGGTATATAAAAAGCCAGGTTTTGGATAGTCTTACAGTTTTGAAACATTAAAAATGATTCTTAACTTACTTATATAGGTCGTAACAAGCATTCTCAAATATGTAAGCATACAATTATTCTAGATGTACGGCCAATGCTTTATTCAACACATAGCATGAAATCTATATATAATACTTTAAACATTACTGGAGACGTCAATCATCCAGCCGCACTTGATATTGTTCTCGTAGCTTTCAGGGTATCCAACAGAGGAAACATTTCCTTCTGCAGCTTCAATAATCTTATAACCACCAGCACATGGGTCTACAGTAGGAGGGTCTCTACCATCAGGGCAGTGAGACTCTGTAATATGTGTGTGACAAGTTTAAATAGTAGTGGTTATATAATATACTTCATTTACAAATGGGATTACATAAAAATATAGGCTGTACCCCAGAAGTTGGGACTTTTGTATAATGTAGACATAGTGAATAAAACAGGCAAGAGTGCTCAATCTCAGGATACATGAGTATTGTATAAAAATATTATAACACAGTTTGTATAATATAATCTTCTTTTGAAATTTTCTCTTTATCGGCACTGTGTATCCGCTATATGACTAGCGTTTTTAAAATGAATAAACTAGTTTGAGTTACAAAGCTTTTTTCGTATAGGCCAAAAATTTATCTTCCACAGATAAGTGTATAAAGAGTACATAAAACTATTTGATACAAAACAAAGCCGTAATACTCATAATATTCTTAATAAACACATATCATGTTGTACAGTATAAACAATTTAATATAGTGAATATATAAAACTGCATAAAAATTTGGTGTACTTGCACACAACACAATGCTATGTTAAGTATGACAGTCAGTTAATCTTGTGGAGACTAAATTGAAGAGAATGACATTTTAGAAAATATGGTGGGGTTTCGCAACATCTGCTCATGTAGCAGTGTGGAGTATGTTGTACTGTCATACCTCCCCCCTCCCTCCCTCCCCCTCCCCCTCTTGTCTTGTAGAAAGAGAATTTGGTATCACAACTCCTCATTGCTGAATGAGTAGGTACTGCATTTATCTCTACATGACATCATACATACAAATCATCTAATCTATACATCCCATGTTTGTCTACGTAAGCAAGAAATATTCACATTTAGCCTAGGGCCACACGGTGCGTATTTTCGCATGCGAACATTGAAACCACAAGTAGCAAAGGTGTCCACTGTGCGCGTTGAGAAAACATTCGCGTTGAGAAAACATTCGCACTTGTCGCTCTGCATTTTCAACGCAAGTGCGAATCGTCTCTGTCGTCGTCACTTAATTGGCTGGTAGTTATTCAGCGAGCCCAATTTCTTTATTTAGTGCTATATTCCAGTAAATTGCGTTTTATTAAAAGCGAGTGCGATTTAAAAATGAAAGCTTTATTTATCACGTATCACTGACGCTACAGTGGACACCTTTGCTACTTGTGATTTTAATTTTCGCATGCGAAAATACGCACAGTGTGGCCCTAGGCTTACTGTGTACCTGAATTGAGAGGTCGAGAGAAATACATGAGTTGAAAGCCCATGCGTCTGTTGTGGTTTGAAAAAGAGTGGAACTTTATATAGAGAGAATCTGATGAGCCTTTATACACTTGATTAGCCTGTGAGAAGAAAATCACAAAAAAGTATTTTCACAACTTAGCTGGAGGTTCTAAGATGAAATCTAAATAAAATAATATCATTCTATTGGGCACTGAATAATGAGATAATGCCAAAATTACAGTTGTGAGTCATGGATTTTAATCTGCCAACTCTTTGTACCAAGAAATCAATTGCTGTATATCTAATAATCAATCAATTAGTAATTACAAGCAAACAAGTTCTGCTTACAATAAAAGATTGCAAGTTCAATTTCAACTTTGAGATGATCACATGAAAGGGCAGCATGTATTTAGAGTTATCAGTACCTACCACATGTCCAGACAGCTGTACCAGCAAATTAGATGAGTTGTCTGCACCGTCAAATATATCAACAGAGGTTCCCAAAAACTGGTCATTCAGATCTAGCAGCTGTATGTAAACTGAAGCTGCCTGCGAAACATACAGTAGATAGTAGATCTACCATGCCATAGCTAGAATTGCTAACCTGCATTGTTTATAGTTGGCTATTAAATAAATTTGGCTATTTAGCTATATGCATCATGCTTGCCTACATAATGCTCAAAAAATTCAAAATTATTGAAAGGACAGACAACTGCTGATTTATTACTGATTTGCTCGAAGTTAAGGGCAAGAAAAAGCCTATTGAGAACAAAACCTACCATATAATGTATGACTGTAAACTAAATCAGCTAATAAATACACATAAGAAAAATGAGACTAAGAAATATTTTTTTTAAAAATAAATTGCTAAAATTCCTTGTTCTTGATACGAATTGCAAATAAACTATAACACGCATGGGTATAGTAAACCATGCCACTAACCCAAACTAATTGGTATAAAAGTGAAATCTGGACTCACTACTTTAATATAACAACTAAGTTGTGAGCAAGTACTACTTGAACAAGTACAAGTACAAGTACAAGTACAAGTACAAGTACAAGTACAAGTACAAGTACAAGTACAAGTACAAGTACAAGGATGATTATATAGCAGCCAAGTATACGTGGACCATATAGCTATTTGCATTTTGTTTGATCAAACAGATATGCAACACAATACAAGTTATTGCCTAGAACAGCGAACACGAGAAATAAAAAATACTCTTAAACACAAATTATTGTTACTGTGTTTCAGTATGAGTTCTGTGTACATACATTGTTAGCAGGAACTTTCACATGATAGTGCCCGTGAGACAGATTAGGGTAAGGCTCGGGGAAGTTTGGTGATGTCAGAACTCCAGAGCATTGACCTTGGCGAGAACTTCTAAAAAACTTGGCCTGATAAACTGGATAGACATTTGCCCCCACCACAACTACAAAAATGGCAAACCTGTAAACAAGAAGTTTAGGGAAAAAAACTTCGAAATACAAGTAAAACGAGAACTTACCTTGCTGAAAAAAACAAAACATGCAGAAAGCATTGTAACACATAACTAAGCCACACCTGACCCTATGATATTTCATGGTCATTGCATGAGTGTGTGTTCATATAGTCAATGATGTACTGAAGGGATTGGAAGCTTCATAACAGCAAACCTTATAATATATATTTAACCAGATGTGAAGTCTTGGTAACACAGTAATTGCATGGGTCATACCTACTATATATGAATTGTATTTATATATAATTACATATAATATAAAATCTACAATATTTAAGTATATTGGTCAATACTTTATGAAGCCCAACCATGTACATCCATGGCACCATTGAAACATTAAATCAGGTAGGTACAATATTTAGTAGTAAGAGACATGAATGAAATAATTTACTATTTTTCATTGCACCAAAAAAATAATAAACTAAGGTATTTAAAAGCTACAATTTGAAATGCGCGAAGGCATTATAGTTAAAGGACCAAAAATTTGAGTTGATGCAGATTGTAGTAGTTAAGCGTCACTTTGCTAACTTTAAATCATACACTAAATTTCATAAAAAACATTTCTATGACGCTGAGGTGATATCAAAAAATACTTTTCACCTAAAACTTGCCCTTGCAAAAGAGGCCAGTAATGGGAGATTAACAGCACCACCCTAGATAAGCCTGATTACAAATATTTTTACCTTTAAAAATCAAATTAGAGTTTTTAATGGAGGAAGGAAAATTTAAATTATAGAAAACGTTTACTTTGTCTTTTTAAACATACTTAATACTGCTTGAGATATTATTGTCAAAGTTCTAGTATTTAACTAATTTGGAATGCAAGATGCTATGACATGTAATTAGGGGTATAGCTAAATACCAAAGACCTACAGCAATAGCATAATACGAAATAATTGATTGTACATTGACTTGATAAAGGTTCAGCATGCCTATCATAATACTCAGCAAAAATTTTGACTTTAAAAATAAACCAGAGGTTTGACGCTGGCTTTAAATAAGATTGGCCATAACATACAAAACAGCTGGTTTTGTTTTATGTAGTCTTTTGATGAGAAATATATATTTACATGATACAACTACAAAAATATAGCAAAGAAAACTGTACAAAAAGAAAAACACACTTGTAAAGAGATTGACATTGAAAAATCATTCAACACACTAGTCATTAGATTTAATGTATAAAAAAACAAGAAAGTATTTTTAAACTACTTTCAAAAATCAACAAGCAGGAAGTTGAAAAAAAAGTTCAAAGTGGAACCAGTTTCTACAGCGTTAATCAAAAATTCAAAACATATTACACTTTATATAAAGGACTGACTGCATTATGGAACTGTTACTTAAAATCATCACCACATTACAAGTTACAAGTACTACTGAGTGCTGGAGAGAGAGCTAGAGAAGAGGGGAGGAGGGGTTGCTATTAGATAGTACCCCAGGTGAGTCTGGTCACATGATCAGTTTTCCGTTTCGTAGACTTGATGAGACCAAGAAGCTGCATCTCAGCAGCCGAGTGCGAGAATCGAGAGCTGCAAGAGAAGACAACATCCAATCATTATAAGCAGCATGATGCAATATTCGGGTAAATACAATTTTTGAAGTGAAAGCTAAAGCTGCACTAAGTTTAGTATTTAAATGATTTATTAGGTTATTGTTCTGAAACCAATGCATAGAGCAACACTTTAAACCTCAAATGCTTTAGAGTTTAAAATCACTAATAATAACGGAAGCTGGATGAGCACCCACAAGTAGCGCGAGATGCAACATTTAATCTCTATTTATTATGGAAGAATGGCAACTGTTACAATTTATCACACTTAGATATCGCATATCATGATATATCACACTTATATATCACCACATATCACCATTCTATAGCTGCAGTTCACTGAAACAAGTCTAGTAAATAGATGAAGACCAACCAGAGTTGTTTAAGATGTTGCTCTCCCTTGGAGTCATCTCCCTCGTGTACTGACAGGAATGCTTGCATCCAGTCATAGATATTGATCATTGTGGAACATTCCATATGGAGTTTGAAGGCCACAGAAGTATCTGGTAACTCACTGGTAACACTCTGCGAGCTGTCTAGCTTAGGCACATCCTGCATTATGTATATAGAAAGTACACTACAGCTCAGTATTTATGGAATACTGTCAGCCTTTGAATGTGGCCATAACTCCCAATACTACATGGAATAGACTTGGTCTAAAGGTTAGACCGCGGACCTAGTACGATGAGTAGGTAACCGTAGGTCATAGGTTCAAATCTTGACAGGAGCATTGCCAGGAAGAGCATTTACTGGGCCACAGCCTACATAGTTTTAGCTAATAAATAACCTTTACTATCGGAAGGAGGGATGGGGAAGGGAGGGAAGGGCTCTCAAAGAACCGGATATTCTAAACAAACGTGAGTCTGCTACGACTCCCATGCTACAATGACTTCTGTCCATATTATAATAAGTATAAAATAACAACCAGCTATAGAATTCCATGTGTGTATATCCAGACCTCACATCACGTAAATTGAAAGCTTTCTGTGATAAAATGACATTCAGAAAGTTGATTAGCCCATATGGGTTTTACTTGTAACACAAATGTGGTGGGAAATAACACAAGTGTTTCTATAAAGTTGCGTTTATACCTCTGCTGAAAAAAAGTACCGAGTTTAAGTTAATAATGCTTGTCCGGGTACCCCTTTATAGTCAAACTGAAACTCGTTGAAATCATATTGATGCGGTTGCTCACTTTCTTAAATTGAAATTTGACTCGCATAATAGCTATTTGATGCCCTTTGTAAACGTCATGAATTAGTGAAGCGGACAGCATAAAAGCGATAATTGAGAAGGCGTAGGCTATATAATTATAACCGTATAAGTACGTTGTCTAATCGCCAAAGTAATAACTAAATAACGATGCTTACAAGGAGTTATTACTCCTATTCTAAAATTGGCCGATTAAGTTATCACAGTACAAAAATTTCAACGAGTGGCTTTTACAATGCAATGCAACTCGGAAAAATTTCAACCCGGCCAAATTGAATTTTTGACCGAAAATTGTGAAGGTATAAAGGCAACTTGAGACATAACGAATCTATAAATGTGCTTACTGATATAGAATCTCTGTATATATACTTCAGGGAAACACGGGCTACACTTTCTTACAATGTATTGGAGCACAAGCTACAGGGTGTACATTGTGACTTACATGTAAGTAAACGTGAGGTTTACCCAGAGCTGTGAACAAAGCCACCCTGGGCAGCGCATTAACTGCTGACTTTAGAGCCTTGATGTCATCATAATAGAAGAGTTCATGAAGAGGCAGCGTCCTGAAGTTAATGACTTCTTGGCTAAAAATTTCACCAACAGATTATCAACTAAACAGTTTGTGAGTTCAGAAAGATGAAAACAACTGTCATAGGAAAAGCAGTTAAATTGACTTTCATCCTTTTGGTGTCTAAACTGTTTTATATCATTAGAAAGCATGGAATGTGATATCAATAAAATCAACATTGCATTTCATGCATTGTGAAATATATTCTATGATATAGGCAGACATTTCTAACAAGTCACCAATTCGATATAATTTAAACCGACAAACTGCATTAAAATGACATTTTTTCCTTCCCATATAATAGAATTTATTTGGCTGATACACACATTATATGCTAAGTAGATTTAGTAAACTTCCAACTTTTCACTGTCACCAGGAAAGTGCTACTAAACTGATTCATTATATTGTCATAGTAGAGTTTATTGATACACACTGAAAGAATGATCGTAGGGCGTTGACAGCCTCGCCCCGTATTTCCTCGTAGAGAGTGACATGTTTGGGCCGCTGCTGCTGTAGAGTCTTGCGCAATGTGTACATGTCCATCTTCTTACCAACCAGGGAGTTTGTATTGGCAGCCGAATTCAACTCTGACTTCTCAAGAAGCTCTGCAAACACCAACCCTTATATTCTAAGGCTTGTGTTTTCAATTAAGCCCAGACTATTACATCTTCAATAATTATGCTAAATAAAATGATTTCCTTTTACCATTGTCAGCCAAGCGGCTCTTGAAAGCATAACTTGATAAAGTCTTTCAAATTATATTTCAACTATTTATTGAGAAAGCAAAATTATGCAATGGAAAATTATAAAAAAGCATGACATAAAATGAAATTTTTTTGCAAAGATTGAAAACCATGAGTAACAATAATTTTTTGTTTTGTAAAGTCAAAAACATTCTAAGGCATCAACTACGTACCTTCAAAGTTAAAGAGTTTGTCTAAAACATTTCGGAGAGCGGAGACGTTACTTTCTACGGGACAATCAGACATAATCTCTAGAATAGCAGTAAGTTGATCCTGAAGGACATTTCGTGATAAAACACTGCAACACATAGCATACTAATAGAACGCAAGGGTACATGCACAGCACACTCACAAAGATGTGCGTGTACACAATGAGCGACATATGAGGGTCAGAGGGTCAAAACCCCTCATAGTTTCATAAAATAAATTATATGTTGAGCGTTTTGTTACTGGTGAACCGAATGTAAACTGTAAAACATTTTAGATAGTAAAAACTAAACTACCATCTATATGTATATGTGTAGCAGAGAAGTGAGGGGGGCAGTGCTGAGACTCACAATGATTCCAGGATAAATATGAGAGAAACAAAGGCTATTACAAGCAGGAAAATACAATTTATTCTTACCGCTTTAATAATACACATTATTACTGATAATGATTAACATACAGTGACTTGAAGGTTAGCTAATAAAACTAAAATCCAAGATTTAATATTCAGAGAGAGTTTGATTAAGTACATCCAGTGAGATGACAAACTTTGTGAAGTACCTGAATAGTTTGAAGTCTTCTTCTAGAGCTTCGCCAAAATTTCCTCTCAGTACAGAATAATAGACCTCTCTCAACTGAAATGATGCGAACAAATGAATGAATGAATGTACAACTGTTGACACCTGATAGATATAAAAGGAGACAGACTTGTACAACTGTTGACACCTGGTAGATATAAAAGGAGACAGACTTGTATAACTGTTGACACCTGATAGATGTAAAAGGTGACATAAAATCAGTTGCAGCAACAAAAAGTTCAATTTTTCATTTCTTTATTAGCAGAACGCAACTAAGGAATGGGTGCAAAAGCTAAAACAAGTAGAATAACAAAGTACCACTTGAGCACTTTAAAGCACACTGTATGTACCTACCTGTTTGCCGAATGCAGATTTTGGAATACTTTTGGAAAGTGCGTGAAGACATCGTGTGACATAAGGTTGCTTACGATGGTAAACATTGATGTCTTCTATTAGAGTTAGAATTTTAGATTTAGTATACACAGCATCCTCTAACAGTTTACTCTGAAGTTTAGGATCTGTTTCTTCTTCTACAAATCTACATACACACGTAGATTACTCATAGTTTTATACAGAAAATGAAGTAGGGAGACACAACTTTCAACAACAAAGGTTTAACATGCCATGCTACAATCACTACATGTCTGCGTGTCAAATTTAATAATAATCATATCAGTGACGAACTTATACTATATGAAAGCAATTTTAAGTTAGCAGCACTTGAACATGTGACAAAATGTTTACAAATTTTGTAAAAACTTCAAGTTTCTACTTTTAACAGAGTTTCCAAACAAGTTAACCACAACATTACTCTGGAAGTATGAATTCACCATATCACTGCATGACAGTAGCTGACAGGTGCACTATGTTATTATGTGACAGCATCTGACAGGTGAATTATGTTGAAAACAGAAGCTTTTCTCAACTTATCTAACTACATGTACAATTACTGTAGACTACTAGCTACAACCCAGCACAACATTTTCATGTTTCAAGTAAACAGAATTGAGTTCAACACAAAGCCAAGCCAATACTCCTCTAGTGAAATGAGATGAGGAATCTTATAAACAGGATTGAACATACTTGCGGAACGACGTGAGCTTTCTGATATGATCCAAGTTTTTGTTAGACAGCACTTTACCTCTGGTGATACAGGATACAGAATGTTCGTTCCCAAGGCAATGGTCCATCACGCAAAACTAAACATATCAACATATTTCAATACTAAAGAGAGATGTTGGCGCCTGGTGGACTCATAAAAGACTAATCATAGCTGCTGCGTACTCTAGCACCCGGAGTCTGCCAGAATGGTAAAGTTGCAATGATGATTGTAAATTAGCTGCAGCGCTGCCCACACTATGTTCAGAGTTTAACAGTCAAATTGGTAGAGAAGTTCATGACATCTTTTTATGTTATGAGAGCAAAATTACAGTTAACTATAACAATGAATATCAGTTTAGCTTTTGGCAATGTCTAGGTGCTGTATAGAGTCTTGGCCAATTGAGAAAAATTCATTTCACTATATTTTTTAAGTCAGATTGTTATTGCTTCAATAACTTTATTATAAAGATATACTTTTAAAATAATGAATGCAGCAAGTTCAGCTTGGTTTCAAATAGAAACATCTAATATTTGATTTTAGTGTTGCAATGTTGAACATTGAGAGAAATCGACACAATTCACCAAAAAGGCATTGGAACACATCCATAAAACAATAATAAATTAGAATTGTTATGCCATTTAAACAAAAATATTTTGCATTGGCAATATGTTAAGGTACTGATTGCCAATATGCAATAATAGACTAAACATAGAAACTCATTAGTAATCCAAAAAACACACTACGTGTGCATGTCACACACAGCGTTATGTAATGGCGCTTACCTGCATGCAGTGAAGAAACTTCTGTATTGAGAAGTCATGACAGAGGAAGTTGTCGAGGAGAAGCTGAAATGTCTTGCCTCCAAGTCTAAAGGGTAAGTCACTGTTCAGCAGCATCTGTAATATTATAGTAAGTTCAACAGTAAGTATATAGTAATATATAGCACATATATAGTAATATATAGTAAGTATATAGTCATATGTAGATGCAAATACACACAAACCTACTCTAAATTATTCATGTATATACTCTACACAGGCTTGAGAAACTCAAGAATGAATTCCAGATTTGAATAAAATATAAGACGCGACTCAGTTGTTGAATCCATCATTTTGAAAAATGGTAAATGATTATAATATTGTAATGCCGTTGAATAAAATATTAAAAATAAGTATATATTGTAGGCATAATGATGATTATAATGCAGAGCATCAATCAAGCTAAAATAGATAACAAAAGGTAAACCAGAATCATATTTTCGTTAAAAAGAAATAAAAAAATAATACAGCAGAAATATCTCCAAACCCGATCTATAATTTGATTGAGGTATACAGATGAAGACTTCATTTGGAAGGCCTCTATAGACAACATAGTAGAAATTTCGTGGGTAAGCCGACTTCTAAGAGAGGACAGAGAGAGGGTAACTCCGAATACCAAAACAATTGACAAGTCTGCCAGGTGATTTCTGAAACAGTCATGCTTATTATATGGCATCAACCAATCAAAACACTATAAATACTAAAATACATCTTATGCACAATAGCAACTCAACTGGCTTAAAAGGAGTTGTTTTCTCCTGTCATGCTACAAGAAATTCTCAGGACTTACCGACACGACAGTATAAAATCTTGCAGGCAGGAAACTGGAAGATTATTAAACGCCTCAAAGAGAAGGACTAGAGGGCAACTTGAAGCAGAATGCTTTTTGGTATCAGTCTTAGTAGTCTTAGCAGTTTTTCGGACTTTCTATAAAAAAGTATCTGAAAGTTAATTATAAATCGAATAATCTATAAAAATTAGGCGGTTGTCACATCGAAACATTGATTAAAATTATTGAACTATACAAGTCCCACTCTTTTATTAAATCTGCATCAAGAAAAACTTTATTAATACTAAAATCCAAAGTACCCAAACTTCAGCCCACACTCACTTTGGGAGAGGAGGTAGAAATAAGACTCCTGTGCCACTCGGTGATATGAGACCAGGCGCAGTGTGTTTGGGGCATCTTCACGACGTTCTCGTCATCCTCATATATTGAGTTCAGTTGTGAGGCTATAGATTGCATGATCAGCTTCATTGTGTTGGATTTGGACTCGATAAGAACTACGTGTGGAGTTACTTCCTCTACCAGTTTACTGCACAAGTTACTGTACAGCACTGAGTGGTCGGGAGTGTTGACACCTGCAAACAGGTGCTTGCTCTATGAGTCAACATTAAACAGGTGCTTGCTCTATGAGTCAACAGTAAACAGGTGATCTATCTATTATTTAGTGACAAAAATGAGTTCTTATATAAAAATAAAAAGAAAGCTTTGTTAGTTCACCAACAGCGTTTAGTATATATAATTTAAACATAAAGAAATATATTACATAATTAATTCTAGCAGAGAAGACGCACTTTGTTCCCATATCAACAGCAAAAAGCTGATCAACTGCCAAACACTAAAAACCAGATTTTATCATAAAATAAGAAACTTTGAACTAACCAGTAACAATGGCAGCAGCATGTATTTCCTCCTCTGATCTCTTCTGACCACAGACAGTTACATAAGATACGAGTTCTGTAAAGAGATCTTGCGCCATGTCAGCATGGATTTTCTGTAAAAACGAGTACCAGAAGATGCAACCAGTTCAGTTATGTCTGATATTTTGCAACTAACTGAGACCAAAGATCAAGAATAACAGAAT
This sequence comes from Bugula neritina, assembly GCA_964035545.1. Lineage (NCBI taxonomy): Eukaryota > Metazoa > Bryozoa > Gymnolaemata > Cheilostomatida > Bugulidae > Bugula > Bugula neritina. Next base: position 5,227,524 of record OZ037767.1, read on the forward strand.
AACTTTGCACATTCTGTTTATATATCATCAGGTGTTTGGCATAAATGACTAACTTACCTGGGATATATTACATAGTTCTGTGTATATTACTACCTTACCTGGGATATATTATATAGTTATGTGTATATGACTAACTTACCTGGGATATACTATATAGCTTTGCATATATGACTAACTTACCTGGGATATATTATACAGTTATGTGTATATTACTAACTTACCTGAGATATATTATATAGTTATGTGTATATTACTAACTTACCTGAGATATATTATGAAGCTCCGTAGAGAGATATTCATAGTAATGTAATTGCTGTAACTTCAATCCACACTCATTCTCTACAAAATCTTCTGCAACAAACAAAAGTCAAGTTGGATAAATTTCTAATACTGCAAACAAAATTCAAGTTAAATAGAAGAAGAATCAGTAAATTATAATTTCAAGTTTGAAAAACGAGATGTTAATTCAGGAATATAGACATTACTTGAGTAAGAATGAGTTAAAGAATTATTGTGACGGCTACTAAATTTAAAATGAGAGTTTCTCTACTCTACATGCAAATGAGTAAGTGCATAGATGACATTATTGTACCCATTATTGGGGGAGCTTAATTATTTGCTGATGTAGTTCCAATAAAAATTTTCTATTTATGCCAATATTAAAAGTGGAAGGGGTAAAAGTTGCATTAATTAAGCACCTTAGACTCCAGTAAATCAACAGTTCATAATCAAGTATTACTTCGGAAATACTTACTTGGTGAAGGTTTCTTTTTCTTTCCTCGGAATGAAAATACTCCCTAAAATAAAATTTGAGTATAAAATGGGTCAAACATTTCTGAATATCACCTAGACTGAATCAAAGATAAAGAATAGAAAACTAAGTTAGCATATTTATAAACATTTACATGCACTCAGTTATGTTTAAATGAAACTTGAAGACATACCTTAGACAGTGACTGAGTGCTCATCTTTTCAAAAGTGAGAAACAGCTGAGCAGAGAAACTGGACTCAATAACACTTTAGTAATAGCTCCTAGCTTTAAAACAGAAGTAAAACTTATTGAAGTTTTAGAAAAACAAATTGTAACATTTGTGCTTATATTCAGCACCAAAAGCCAAAGACACCAGAGCTCTAATTGGTCATGGCAGCTAACAGTAAAACACTGAAAAAATATCTGTTTACAAGTGTAGATCAATTCAGCTACGATGTATTGGTGTAGCACAATTTGCTTTGAAATATTTATCTCGTTGGCTACTAAAGCTAACAAAAAGTGAGCAATCATGGTCTAGTGGTCTAGTGCTTAGTTGAGGTTAGTGTACTTGGTTCGAGTCCCTGCAAAGATCATTGGAGATTTAGAAAAGGTATTCAGTCATAATTTCTCCTTTATCATAGTAGAAAAAAACCTTAGCCCACTTAACAAACCCATTTTTTACTACCGAATGTTTTTACAAGGATTGTGACTTTGATTGTGTTTTTTTACAATTATCAATGCCAACTACAAGAGTCAATGTCATACTAATACCCATATTGGGGCACACAATTTGCATCCTGAAACTTGATTTAAGGGCACCACGTTGTCACTTTCACTATCTGTGCAATCTTATTTTAATAATTTCAAGAAGAAATCAATCTTAATGTGAATGAAAAAAAATTAAAATTGATTATTTTTTTATACTCAGTCTGAATCTTATAAAAGCCTAAAAACTTCAGTTACAACATTGCTATTACTATTAGTATTAGCTGATCCTTTAACTTATAGTGTTATACGCTATAGTAATACTAAGTCTAATAATAAATTTATCAGTTATTAACCAATCTTATTAACCATTATCTATTATCATTATGATTATCATAATTATCATTTAATTCATTATGATTATGTTGAACTTAAAGCTAAACTTAATCACTGCCAAGCTTGAAGTTAATCATAATCATAGTAATTTCATAGTGATAGTGTTAAAGTCAACCTCAATGTCACTATGACTACGATAATGACTAAGACTGTAAGTGTATGAGTATGACTATGAGCCATGCGGACTATGACACTGACAGTATGACTATCAGTATGAGTATGAGTATGAGATTCAGTATGACTATGAACTTGAAGTATGGACAATCAACAAATAATTGGAGGATAATTGTAGAAAAACAGCGCAAAATACACTTCAGTGTGCTAAAAAGAAAACGAGTATTGACCCGGGGGTGAAACTATGTGTGTTCATCCAGTCTTTGACTACTACAATCTAAAGTGAATCTATGATTTATACCCACTATCGTAAGAGTGAAATGAACGAGAATATTATTTTAATATAAATTATTTATGATCGTGCTTGTCCCGCGCCAATACCATTTACAAGACTTCCACGCACAAGAGTTTACGTACTCGTAATGTATAGATAACTCCCAGTAAGAAAGAAAAAAGTAGTATTTCAACATTAATTTTACAAGCTTCAGTCATTGAACTAAAACTAAAGTTAAAGTTCAATGGGTTCAGTTAAGTTTATTACCAAAGTTTTACATCGAATAAATAAGCAGTAAAATGCGGCAAAGCAAGACTGCACATATTTGACAGATTTAGGACCACAAACACAAACAACATCAAAAAATTATTTGATAGGCTTTATTTTAAACAATGTACAGATAGTTTTTACAAGATAATGAGCATTTGAACATTATTACAATATTCAACTTTATGCAAGAAGAGACAAAACCTAATGCTCTGAGAGCCATAACATTACGCTAATAAATAACTGCTTCTTGTATAAAAATAAAATAAAATAACAAAACTTTTTATACTTGAAGCACTGTCATGATTCTTTTGAAGTTGACAGATAAATGGGCACTTTTATTAGATAGCAGCCAAATTAAAATGAAAAAAAATACACGTTGATTCGAAGTAACTTGAGTAAACAGTAGCAAACATTGTCATGTAGTAGATTCAATCATACTCATAGTCGTCATCATCACCTACAGCACACAACAAACAAATATTTTACACATCAGCAGGGTTAGCGATTCTTTTTATTTAAACACAAATATAACTCAAGCTTGTAATGTTGATTAACATATATTAATCATTCAGTAAACAGGTATATAGTCATTAAGTAAGAAAGAAGCAGTTTATCTGTCAGTTACATCACACGGCCAAATACGTGCGCAAACAGCCTAGATATTGTAAATATTTGTAGAAAGCCAAATTTGTAAGCCAAACCTCGATGGCACAATTTAGTCTAAAAGAAGGAAAACGGCAGGCAATGAATATTAGACTCCATACCTGCGTAACCGTGGCCCAGGAGTTGAGCTGATGAAATAGGTTCATCCTCGTCTTCGTCGTCTTCATCCTCTAGATCTTCATCTATAGTGAGAACACCAAAGTTATCATAGAATATAGAACATAGAATATAGAACAAGAATATAGAACAAGAAGCATCTAGCTGAAGAATAAAAGTTTTGTAAACTATTTTCTTTTCGCTGAGAATGGTGAACCATTATTAGAGGTAAAATAGTTCTTTCCTGTCAGCTGCTGCAGACTAGATGGTTATCACATGTTGTGAGGAGACAAATCCCAACACATAGGTATCATTTATGTACACAACTGTATTTTAATAATTGCTGCAACAGCTTACTGTACAAGTATCATAAGTGACTGTAACTAGACAGTTAACAGATTTACAATATACACCTGCTAGAGAAAATTATATTTAATCAGATTTACAAGTTCGTAAAATGGTCTTACACATAATTCATTATTATGAGAACATGACAACATGGCTAAACCAAAACAGTCACTAAATCTAAGGTTGAATATGATTCAGAACGCTGAAGTTAGATACAATCAAAGAGCTTTAAGAGCTTCAAGTTTCATATAACGTTTATGCAGCCACCCTAGACATAAAAATACACAATTCTCACCCTCTTCTACGATAGGCTTGGATTCTGTAACTGTTGCTGATTGAACAACTGGTTCAGAATGCGTAAATGAGTTCAGCTCTCTGATTGGCTGCGCCACGGGCTGACTGACTAATTGTGGCGCAGACTTGGGCTGTGATTGTTGATTAGAGATTCTTGGTGTTGATTTTTTCAAACTGTTTCTTTTAGATGCCCTACAAAGCAGATACAATGAAATGACCCTAGATGCTGTATTGAAAATATTTAGAAGATTTTAAGTAAAAATTGAATCGAGAACAACAACTTGAATCACTACTGTATTTGGAGTTGAGCCAAAAAATAAAAACCAGTTGGCTATATGACACATCAGATAATTTACAAATAATGACAAAGCATATTTACCAACTAAACCATACAGCTCAAGCTACTTACGTGGTTTGATCATCATCTTGCATAAGGTGAGAAGTGGAGTCAGCACCTGATTGAGTTGGGACATTCACACCTACCCCCGAGGTGGCTGCACTGGTGCTGGGTGCAGAGGCTGAGCCTGATGCCTGTGCTTTTAACCTGTTGACCAAATCTGCGGGACTTCCACTCGTGAGATTCTTTAAAACTTCATAGTCTATTTTTGAGGACAACTTCTTCTCCTGTAACATTTTCTCCATTGCTTCTCCTATGAGACAAACAAAGAGCACTGGTTAACCATGACTTGGGTGAACAGATGATGGAGAAAGTTTAACAGCAAAAAGTTTTTTTGCCAATAGCAAAGCTAAAACTTTATAGCAATAAACTGCTTAGCAGTGTGCCCTAATCTATTACATCACAGTGTAGTAGATAAATTCACATCGCAACAAGAATAAAACAAATTGTTTTTAGCATACTATTGTACAGTAATCTCACTAAGTATCCTTCATAAATTGGTTGGTAAAAACTACAATTTTCTTTATTGACTGGCTATACTACTATGCAATGAATAAGATATGAAAATAAGCAATAAAGTATAGCTATTCCAAAATACTGTGTTACAACTTTTAGACTCATGAAGGGCTCTAACCTGCTGTCGGAGCGTTTATATTCAACTTCCGTCGTTTTCTGCGAACTTTAGGGGGTTTAGCAGCCTCTTCCTCCGCCTTTCTCTTTGCCTTCTCCTCCTGCTCTTTGAGGAACTCTCCATTCAATGCCATCCAGACCTTCTCCTTAGTCTTCACTTCTTCTTCAGTCAGAATGAACTACAGAGGAATTATAATATTGAATGCACATCACATATACACAACTGAGAGAATCAATATAACAGTTTGCTTAGTAGGCAATCACCACAAAGAACATAAAAATAAGTTCACTGCACACCTTTTCTCACAAATCTCCTAGTATACTGAGAAATAGTTCTACTGCTTCTTTTCTAGAAAAATATTGCACTAAGAAAAAGTTCACATATTATGTAGATTTTAAAATATTTTCAGCAATATACCAGGCAGTTAAGACAATTGTGGAAACCAGTTGCTGGGGACACTGCATCAGAGATTTATTACAAGTGAAATTCTTAAAAATCCCCGACACACTTTATTTATGCCGTAGTACAGTGTTCCTATATATTTTAGTTATCATCTACAGGCTGTTTGAGGGTTGCATGCTCAAACAATTTTGTTTTATAATATGACATATTTGCACAAACTTTATTATAAACCCTATACAACCCTCCAACAGTGTGTAGATGATAGCTAAGATATATATGAATATGTTAATACTGCATAAATGAAGTGTGTCAGGGATTCTTGAAATCACCTTGTCTAACTCATCATCGTCGAGTCCTTCTAGACTCAGCTCCCCATCTTCATTATCATCATGCTGTGGAATATCGTGTACGAGGGGGGTGTTGGTACTAGTGGTTAGACCAAGGCTGGCTGCTGTCGGTCTCGGGCCAATATTCTGCTGAGGAGCTGGTGATGTGGTCTCACTACCCTGAGATGGGATACAATAGAAATGAGTAGGTTGAGAGGTATATAACTTATAAGGTAAGTAGGCTAGGAGGTATATTAGCCAGTAGTTTAGCCACAGGTATAATATTGACAGGTGATTTAGCTACTGGTAATACTAGCAGATGGTGGCCTAGTAAATACAAAGTCAGTGGTTTGAGTCCAAGCACCAGGCGTGATGTAAGAAAGAGCATCCAGTCACAAGTGCTCCTTTGTAACAATAAATCCCTTAGCCCGCTTTAAAAAAACTCCAACTATCAGAGATTCTCACAGGGAGAGCAACTATAAACATTCGTGAGATAATACTAGCAGGTGTTCTATTAACAGGGAATTCAACTTTTATGAATGATTGACATGATGCTGGGATCGTAAATAGAGTGAATAAAAAGCTTGCAACAAAAATATGAATGTTTAGATTAATCAACTCTAATGAAACATTAAATGATTAACAAATACAAGGCGTGAAAAGCATAACATCTACATAATATATACAAAGCTTGATTAAATTGAAACAAATGATAATTTGATGGAAATTAATTTGATGTATTGCTAATGAAATTTTCTTTCACTCACAGGCTTTAATGACTCTGCCATAATTTCAGCACCAAGGAATGAGGTGGCATTTTGATCATCAATGTCTGTATCTCCAACTACTTCGTTAGCTTTCAACATGCTGGCAGCTTCTATAACATCATAAGAGATCAATGGGCATAGCAACAAGAGGTCAACAGACATAGCAACAAGAGGTCAACAGACATTATAGTAACCAGAAGCAACAGAAACTTCCTCCTGAACAAATGTGTTTTAATAATATAAATAATTGAGCAACTTTCAAAGAAGTCGACATCTTGTGCGGTACAGTAGGTACTACATATACTTGAAAATTCAAGTACAAAATCTCAATTGCACACAAATGCTTTTCCATTTGATCAAGTTGCCTCTATGACTTTTAACAGCACCATTGTTTCATAGCTGTAAGATTTGATGTCTACACACACATTTAGTGCTTTTTATATGTTATAACTAAATCCCATTTGCTGGCAGCACCATTATAATCAAAGGTGAAAACTTAAATTTTTGTACAACTGAAATTTCAATATTAGTAAGGATATTTTAACCAACCTTTTTCCAAATTTGCAGCCTGTTTACTGGATTTAGTTTCCAGCTCTTTATCAATTTCAGTAGAAAGGGTGGTGATTTCATTGGTCATCATTTCATCAATCTACAAAACAAGAAAAGCTTGCAATTAACGACACTACACTGTTTCAACCTTTACTTATTACCATATAACATTTGCACCAAATATTTGTTTAAACACTATATCAGACTATCAGTAACAAATCTTGCAGCTCTATAGCTCTACAACACTCTAAATTATTTAAATATATTGAGATGTTGATGAATGATACAACCACATGTAGTGTAATTGCTTCAATAACTTTATTAGCGCACAAACCTGTTTGAGTTTAGCATCTTTTCTACTTTGAATGAAGGAGGGTGGGTCAGCCTCTTCCTCAAGATCTATAGTCTGGAACTGGTCTATAGTCAAGGAACCCGAGCCAGTTTCTTCCAACTCATTCAGTCTGTAACAGAAATTTATTAAACAGTATATGAAGCAGTATATGATGGATCAAATTGCCACTCAGAATTTTTTTTTAATAATAGAAAGTTGAAGTGTAACCAACTCGAAGCAAAATCAAGTTTTGTGCATTAAAATATTCTTGAAAAAATCTAGGAAAATAAAAATGCTTCCTTAATATCAATTACTCTTGTACAATGCCTTAAAATGACGCATTTACCCTTTGATAAGATGAAACTATTTTACATGCTGATTTATATGTCCAAGCAGATTCAATAAATCAATGACACAAAAACTTGTAGAAGCCCTTTAAACTATCAAACTTATTTTACAAATGACTCTGTACTACGTGAAGTAATATTACAAATGACTCTGTACTACGTGAAGTAATATTACAAATGACTCTGTACTAGGTGAAGTAATATTTTTACCTTTTCCTTATCGTACTTTCACAGACTTTGACTATTTTTATAATATCTTGTTTCGTCCTACAGAAGTTGTGAACACGTGACGCAACCAGCAGAGCGGCACCACAGAGACCTGATGGCCGACGCCCTATTGCCATCCAATCCCGTTTCATTCTGGCCACAAAGCGGATAGCAGTCATGGACACTTGATGCAGCTTGTCACCAAATTCCAGCTGATTGGCAAATCTGGGTATCAGAAGAGATGGGTCTACAAAAGCAAATAAAACTGTTTAAACGCTGAATGGCCTGTTTCACTTCGTATACATTCTAAATTTATATGAATACTAAGCAAATGTTTGCACATAAATGTAAAGTAGGAAAAATTGGATAACATACCAATAGCTGGGATTTTTATATTAAATAGCCGAGCAAACTGCAAATATGTTCTACCCAGCTCATACACATTGATATGTAGTACATCGCTGAAATCCAGTAACATATCTGAGAAGGAGTTAAGAAAGAATATCAAAGTACTGAATCCAGTTGTTAGAAAGCCAGTAGACAACAACATAATACTTGACATAAACTCAACGTTATAGTTTAGATTAAACGAACTCTATTATTGTGTTCCGTTAATCATACATGCTACAAAATTCTATTTCAAGTTGTATTTTAAAAGTATTTTAATGAGTTCCAACCTATGAAATATCATAATATCACCAGGTTTAAGCCAAAGGTTTATTACAAGTGTTATGTATACTCAATTCTAAATATAAAAGTTGTAAACTATATAAAACTGTAAATGCAATAATGAAACTCACTGAATTTTACCAATGAAAGCATACAGAATTATCTGAAAGAAAAGGATACGTGGTGTGCCTTCCGTACGACAAACTAAATATAAACATGCAGCGATAACTTGTTTCTTCTTTCGACCTTGAGTTTTCTTGAGCATGACGGCTATTTTATAGAAATTACATGCAGTGTCTGCGCAGTGCTGATTGAGTCTGAGTTGCGAGGCTAATTCGTTAATAAGCTTCTTCCCTACAAATAGACACGGAAGGTGAAGCATACAAATAGACATGAGAGGTGAAGAAAATGCTCAGAAAGAAGGAGTGTGATTGGCTTAAGGTATGGTCAGACCTTTCCGGAGAGTTTCTTCTCGAGATTCTCTTCCCATTCCAAGGCGATAACCAGTTCCAGCTCCCAAAGACAGTCCGACATTTCCACCTAAATTATGCAACAATTTTAAAATTAGAATATTAAATATAAATATGCCTATAAAAATAATAAGATTTCAAATTCTTCATTTTAAAGATACTAATAACAACTATAAAACAAATAAACAATAAGTTCATCCAATTTTGAAGTCCAAGTATTGGATATAATTTTAGATTCATTTCCCGAGAACTAAAATATCCAATGAAAATAATGAAGATTGTACACATATTTTTAAATGTCACAGAGAATAGTGTTTCTGAAAGTGATTCAAAATACACATATCCAACACCACATCCTGGTTGGACTACAAACTAAGAGTTACAACACTTTACAAGGTCACCATTCAGTTTTGCTTCTCTGGAATAATGAAGTGATGGGGCTATTATATAATACCAATGGCCAAATAAAAAAGTAAAAACTCACCAATAACTCTAATGAAAAATTTCTCACGAGATAAATATAATACTGTTCAACTAAAAAAAGAAAAAGAATCTATAATCCAATTGAAAAAGTTTAGCAATTTCAAACTTCTTGGATTTACAACTTGAATCAGTAAAATTACATGTTTTGGACCCTCTTACACTGTCTGATCTAAAGCGTATGTCTTCTTTATAAGTCAATTACTGTCTTAGCGAGACAATACAATGACCAATATATTACTACAAGGGCTAGATTCAAAAGCACATTAAAGTAACTGAAAAAAGCGCTTACCTTCAGAGCTTACAAACTGGCCAATTACACTGCTGCCACCACCCGACCCCTCAGCAAACTGAACTTCACTGACAATCAGTGAATCTTCCAGTACACTACCACAGCCAGTACACACCGAGTGACCCCTCGCTGGATCCTTGTCTACGTCAGTGCCACCACAGTTAGAACAAACCATGTTTAACCAGCAATGTAGGAGATCTGTCAGCTAAAGTGTATAATAAATATTATTGCAACACGACTTTCTTGTTACAAAACATACCATAGCCTATTAATAATGAGCATTAAGTAGTAAGTATAGCAATAGTAATAGTAATACTGTATCACTAGCTGTATAAGTATAACTAGAGCTATAGCAGTATAAATATAAGTAAACAACTGGCAACAATGAACAATCATCAATGCCCAAGGCAAAAGCCAAACCTACTTTAACTCTTAGTCTAACGATTTGTGCTAGTAGCAGTAACAGATAATATAAATTTAAAATTAAATATCATTATGATTATATCATTATGGTAATATTGGTAATCATTATCATTATGACCATCAATAGTCTGTTGAACTATAAGATTAAGTATAACTACAAGTATTAACTTCAAAGTTCAAGTTATGCTACTGATAGTGATTGGGGCCTGATTACATTTACTCATTACTGTAACTGTTAGTGTTACACTTAGTCTAAGTCTTACACTGTTAGCCAGGCTACGCTAGGACTAGGAGTAGAACTAAAATTCCGAACAGCCATATCAACATCAGTATGTAATAATCATAATGATGATGACAATCAATATCATAATGTCAATATAAATAAAAATAAAAATGTGTAACTGTAAGTATTTACCTCTAAGTCTAAGACTAGGACTATTGCTATTAGTATTAGTATTGGTAGAGGTAAAATCTTACAATACACGAAAATAAAACAAGTTTATGCTTCCTGTTAACATATTTTTATAAATTATCAGGTCAAAATAATCATAATTGAAATAATTCTTATTGAGAGAACAAATTTTGTTTTGAAATCACATTTAAACTCAACCCTATTACTATTACTATTAGTATTACTACTGCTAGTGCTATTAGTATTACTATTTGTAATAGTGATACTACTAGCCACTAAGGCCAGCGGAAACAAAATATCGGCAAGAAATGTGTTTTACCTATTTTTCATATTTTTTTTTAAAGCTAATACTTTGGGATGCGTTACCTACTCTTTCAATAGCTTTGTATTCAAAAGTACAGAACTCAATCTAAGCCAGAAATGCCGCACGCCTGATAGGACATTTGATTGGAACATCAATAATGAGTCTAACATCCATTGGACAATTAGGCACGGAGCACGTGGTGCAGTGCTTCATGGTTGGTCTTTGGAAATAAGTCGTACAAAACTTCTAACTAATTCTTGAAGCTCTGCGTAGAAAATATAATTTTGTGTAATTGCATTTCTCTTATAAATACCAAATGTAATTATTACTATAATAATTAATATTTGTTATAATGAATATATTTATTGTTTCTTACAATTATTAAATTTAATAATAATAATATCACAATATAAATATTATAATTATTCATAATCATAATGATTAAATTTAATGATAATCTTAATAATCATAATCATATTCATATTGATAATGATGTCATTTTGTAACACTAACTATGCTGTTCATCAAGGTTTATCAGTCAATGTTAGCTTAGAAGTATTCAGTGTTGAAAGATTAATGTCAGAAATTATAAGGATAATAAATAATAATATCAATATGGTTTTTATCCAAAATGTGCTTAAAGTTACTATTAGTGTTAGTGTTAGGACATACCTGATCAAAATTTTGATATTGTTAGTTAGATTATTAGTCTACAAGTACACGCTTATTTTGATGACAGTTTTTTATTATATTAATTTGCTGCAGTAGACTCAGGCCAATGTTTAGTCTTCCCCAATATAATTCAGTTTTTCTCAAAGCAGGCATCCTATACTTTATAATTTGATGGAGCTCACTTGACTGACTTTTTTCACTGGACTAAGAATGAGTTGAATTACAAAAGTATACAAAGGTTTGATGCATTGTTTTTAATAAGTTAGTTGTTCTGTGTTGTTTGATCAGACATAATAAATAGGAATATTCAAATGAGTTATGCCAGGAAAATTGTTTTGGTGGTCTAATTAATCACTGTATAATTTCTATTGCATTTAATGATAGGCTTAGTTGAGAAGGTTGCAAAAGATGGGCCGACACACTTCGATATTGTTTCTACTCCGAAAGCCACAGTCATACAGAGTAGGTACTATGGTTTCCCAGAAGACCATCTCACACTTCACTAGCTTAGGCAAGCTTTGCAGAGTTTTCTCAACAGCAGGTAAAAGTTTATTTAAACATGTTACTAAATTATATTTAGTATTTACGTAGTAATGTAATTTTCGTGTATTAGAAGTCATTTTAACAGGCTGCTCTGAAAATATCTTGACTTCTTCAGTTTAACGCTGTTCTATTCCATGTGAATTTGATGTTGTAGGGTATATTGATCACTCAGTTCTGAGCAGCATTGACCATGCAGCCATTTCTAATACTTCAACAACACCAGTGTTAGATATAGGATCACATAGAATACCGTCCGTTACCAAAGTGTTGAGTGATACTAAATCAGAAGAAGATAAGTTGGTGCTAGAGAAATGGAAACAGAAAATGATTTTGAAGTTGGGTTTGTCAGGATTTGAAGAATATCAAAAAGGTGATAATTTTGAAAGTTAAAAATCGTATTTAATTGCTAGAACACACGCTAATCTTTGGTTAAATCGAACTTTCAACACCAATATGTACTGGGAACATTAATAAATACCAACAATCTCGATAATGTTGCAGGTCTGTTTCGACGTGGAAGTGCTCTTCATTCGAACATAGAAAGTCATCTTTTAGGTCGAAGCTATGAATCAACCTCAGAAATTCTTGGATACATGCAAAGTGTTGAACCTCAACTGCAAAACTTTCATGACGTGGTAGCTTGCGAGACAAAACTAAACCATGATGCTCTTCGCTACACTGGTGTCATTGATTGTGTCGCTCATCATCGGAGGTAAATAGCAGTTTTTTTATGCATTACTTTTACTTAATATTTTATCTGAACAGTGTTGTACTTGTAATAAAATGTACTCACTACATATACACGTATGTGTGCGTTTGTGCGTGCGTGTATAATATTGCACACTATAATTTATAGGTTTAAATTGACTAAGATTTTTACTTGTTTTTTTCAAATCTCACAAAAGCTCTGGCAGGGGACTATTTGGAAGTTGATTCACATACGAACACCTATTGCATATATGCATGTTGCAGAACAGGGTTGTACATTATTGACTGGAAAACCTCTGAGAGAAAGAAGACAACTCTCAGTCAAGTATATGATAATCCTGTACAGGTAGCAGCATACATCGGAATGTGGAATAACCAGAATCCAGATAACAAGGTAATATAACTCCAATCTAATGTGTCATCCTATTATTTTATTTGTAGAGATATTTTTTGGTAAGCGATATGGTAACCTTGCTACAAATTGCAAGCAACACTTGGCAAATGGGTTATCACATGTCACAGGCTGAATATAAGTTCATTACATGTCGACAATAACGTAGTGTTTTCTTGACACACTTGCATTTCTAGCAGTATGTGATGAATATTTTATGTTTTTGTTTATCAATGATTAAACAAGTATTTGCAGGTAATCATTGATTAATTAACGTTAACTTTTTGCTGCCTTCAAGTAAAAGTGCTGTCTCAAATCTTGGTTATATTCTCAAATAATTTGCTCCAAAATTTTCAGAATGTTGCTTAGGAACAAATCTTTGCGGAGCTACTCCAACTTGTAAGATAGGACTCGACTAAAAAAGTTCAAAATAAAAATAAAATTAGAGTTATACGTTTGTTTACATTTGTTGCTAAATAAGCAGGAGACTAATTTTGTGCCTTCTGCAAATGACAACAAACCTCCATGTTTAGTCTTTGGCTGTTAATGAGTCTGCCATTGTTTTTGCTTGGTGTGAAGTAAAACAGTAACCATCACCAACACACCAACTTTTCACTGCCGCAATTAAGTAGTAATATAATTTGGCTATCTCAAAACTTTGCACTTGGTAAAGTAAAGTAGGCCTGTTTGTAATAAAACAAAAACATAGCTAAAAAACCATAAGCTTTAAAGCCATGAATAATTTTTATTAGATTTACTGGGCCAGTGGTAATCCAAATGTTCCCTCCCCCTACCCAAATTTGTGTAGCTCCAAAGCTCATTTTTGAGTTTACAGTCATACTTCATTTATTATAAATACTGTATAGTTTTAGCATATGTTATGTCCTGTTGCTATCTGTTTCACTTTTATATTTGTGTCACAAAGCTTTACATAATAATGTGTGATTTAGGCAGGTGTTTAGTTTATCTCATTGGTCTCTCATTTAATATTTTAGGGCTTTACACCCTATAAATTGACTTATGAAAACCTAGTATTTCAATGCATACATAACATATGTTAAGTCTGCTTTGTAATTTTTTTCCAACTGAGTGACACTCATTGTCAACAAAGTAATATGTTCTATATTGTTTTCTGTCTAAATATAAGCAAATGCAAGCATAATATAATGTGATTTATTTTTAAGATGATGGAATATTTTTATATGATTGGATGAACATTAATAACTGCAATGAAAAGGTATGTGATGTGATCACATTCTGTGTTGGTATTCCAAATTCAACTTTTTTCTCATGGAATGTGGTATTTTTGGAATTTGTATGTACAATGAGATGAAGTAATAAATTTGATGGTTTCACTAATATCGCTTACAGTCATCTTGTTCTTGTAATTCTCTGCGGTTACACGAATTCTATGCTATTTATTGCGACGTTATATATTCATTATTCAGCTACCTGCTCTTGTATACCAAAGTGTCTGTGAGTATAACAAGTTTAAGTTTTTAGCTTCATTGAATTGTCTTGTATTTTTTAAAGCATTTTCAGTTTGGGTTTTAAAATTGATGGCATGTTATTGCTGCTTTTGTTATATAAATAAAGATATTCATATTGATCATTGCAAAATGAAACTGACTTTTGCTGACATCAAAATTTTAGGTAACTTTGCTTGATCTCTCTAAGTAAAGAAGATGTTTGCTTGGATGAGAGATTTGTTCTCATTCAGATATCCCAGTCTACTGACCAGGAAAAGGAATTCAGTGTAAGTTCTTATGCAAATTATTTTCAATCTTATTTACCCAAGCATAGGGGAAAACTATTGCAAATTCAACCTTGATACAATTCTGTGACCAATATCTTTTAGACTTTATAAATATTTGTTTGGTGTTCCTTACAAACTGAATGAGCTGTTCTACTTGCAGATTTAAATATTTTGTAATTGTCTAACTATTGGTTGAACATTCATCAGTTTACATGCTATTATTAAAGTTGAAATATTATATAAAGTTAGTTGAAAAATATTTTGCTACTTGACACTCTCGTTAAAAAGCTTGAGATTTACTGCATTAAAATACCCTCAACCAAAAACTAAATCTTATTTTGTGCGTTGTAAGTGAATCATGTGAAATCAATTGACACCTTCATGCAACATTATTGCGACACTGTTTTTTACATCATAGTACATTTTAAAAGGTCCAAATAGTTGAAATTTTTTCTTTACCTTATCCATCTTAAGCTTTTAATGATGCAAAAAGCTAGACAAACATAATTGTCTAGCACTCTAACACTTATAATTTTTGTTCAACAAGTTGAATATTAATTACATTAAAATAAGGAGTGTGTTTTTGACAAAACTTTCTTCTATGAGTCCTAATACAATTTTTTGGTATATTTTTTAGTGTCATTGACATTTTTTTACCAATTTTTTTTGCAATAATTTGTATTATAGTTCCACTCCAGTGTAATTGTGCATAATGTGTTCAACCAGGCTTTTTATGTTGCAAAATATATATCGGTTCTAAATTACTCTGTTGAAACAAGCACTGCCAAATAATAAGGTTAATTGTGCTGATAATGATGGCATATTCTGCTAGTGACATGCATGACTATGTTTTGATTGTCGCTCTTTTTACTGGAGGAAAGTTCGATGGAATTTTATTTTTCAAGCCCAAGATTTTTTATTATGAAGTGACCTGCCCTTTAGCCACCTGGGCAAGGGGCAGGTCACAAATGGCAATTTGAGCAACTTTCAACAGGTCTTACTATGTTTTGCAGGCATGTCCGTGCGCCAGTAGTAATAAAAGACGCGCCTAAACACTCCTCAGGTGACGGCAAAGCATCTTGTCGGCTTCTGCCATTTGATGAAAAAGCAAAATGTCATGATCACGGTTGTCGTGAAAAAGATTTTGCTGTAAATAAGTTAACAGCATCTAGTACTATAGCTCAACGAAAACCGAAGTTGGCACTACCTGTGAAATCAGGAAAAGTTAATCCAATGCCTGAAGCTGTTGCAAAACCGAGTGTTTCAAATGCTAGATCACAGAGTTTAACAGAAGGAACAGTACTTTGTTCCACAAAGGCCAATGCTAAGAATCGTAAAGCTAGTAAAGCTAAAACGAAAAAAAATGTGTTCCAAAGAACTGCGGAATCATTTCTCAGCCATGTAGCAAGGATACGATTAGCAAGAAAGGGAAATGGAGAATCTCGAAAACTGTATTGTGGTCAGGCAAATATGGAGCAAGGTGACATCGAGTTGCAGGTTAGAGGAAAAAAGGCGATTAAAATGGAAAAACCAAATGTGCATCAGATGTCTCGTGCTACAGATGCCAAGTCTTCGAAAGCACTTTTAGATTTGAATCAATCAGTATTTAAGCCTGTTTCATCAGCTTCAGCAACCTCCGGTGTGGATGTAGCTGCACCTGTTAATGAAAAGGTTTTTCCAGACCCTTCTAATGATACGGTGCAAGCCTTTGCGGAATCAACACTATTGCCTCCATTCGAAAGTCTCTTAGAAGCTTGTAAGTCTGCAGATGTAGTAGAAAACGAGGCTGTGTCACTCACGAGTGAGGTTGTGAATTGTCAGGATGGCTTATGTCTGGATGAAGATGAAACCATTGTGTCTGCGGCAAGTCAACAATTACCTTCTTTTGATTTACAAAGCACTTCTTCCTTGCCGTCTTGTGCTATCCGGGATCTTTCTGAGGAGACTCCTAATTCTAACCAGCTTCTGTCTACGAATAAAGTTATCGACATCCCAAATGTGAAATCTGAAAATGTTGAACTCTCTGACTCGGTACCAACAACTCCTTCAAGCTCATCTATATGGGACATAACTGTAGGTGGACGTAGCTGTGACAACTCTATCTCCATGGTTGGAAATATGAAAACTCTAATCTCAACATTTGAAGATTTTAATGACTCATCAAACAAGACAGCTTCTGTTACTCCTTCAGGTCAGTGCTGTGAACCTTCATCCGTTTCATTATGTGACAAAGATCTTCAAACAGTTCCCTCTTCTACCAGCATTGACAATCTTTTACATTCTACTGTTTCTCCTGAACGTACGACTTCTATTATTGCCTCTACCACTCTGGACATCCGTCCATCTGATCCTTTATGTAGTGAATCACCATTCATTACAAATCCTACTTTGACTACTGATAGTTTGACAAATGATGTCACAGATGAAAGTTCTGTAGTTATATCAAATGCTATTACTGAAACAGCCGTCTCTAATTTCACAGAAAATGAAACCGAGCAAGCTAAACTATCTGATGAGGACAAGGATGCTTTAAAATTCAGTTCTGTGCCTAGTCTAGCATTTTTGTGTTTAAGAAAACTGAAGCAAGTCACTGCTTTAAAAACAGGAATGGAACTTACAGTTACCCATATCCCTTCTAAGAAGAACAATAAAATTAGTGAATTTGAATCATGCATTGAAGAGAATCTGAGCTCAATAAGATCTACATCCAGCTCAAAGTGTGATAAAGCACCTGAAAATACTGTAGTCACAAGTATACATATTGGTGAGGATTCTAAAAATGTTGCTTCTTGCTCAATTGACGGTAATCTATTGGCTAAAACCCCTATGCGTGCTAGACCTTCATCTGGTAAGATGAAACAATCTTATAGTCAATACAAGTGTCTTGTAATGGACAGTCCATATTTGAAACGCTGTGCTCCTTCTAAAAAAAATAAAGCCAGATATCATAATACTGGTGTGAAGGTTTCAAATAGATGCAGAAAAGTAAACCACAAAAATGTGCAAACTAATGTAATTAATAAGAATTCACTGACCAATCATAAGAAGATCAAATCTGGACCTGCATCATTATCGAAAAGAACCCGTGAAGTAAAGTCGATGACACTGACAAAACCTCAAAGTAGTAAGGCGATAAGGTCTACAAAAAGCCTATACACTAGGATCGCAAATTACTACCATCCTCTTGGGAGCGCATTATCTTTAAAGAACAATTTACCAAGCTTGAAGTTAAAAATGCCTATTAAACAAGGTTTTGATAATTTAGACATGGAGCTATTGAGAACTAGACTAAATGAATCTCATATACTAAGCATGATGGAAAAAGTGAGCAAGCTTAAAACCGGCCCTATTGTTCTCAGTGAAATTGGACAAAATGGTGATAAAGATTCCGAAACTATGTCTACTGCATTAGTTCAAAAGTATCCTTTACCGGCTCGACTACGGGTACCGGATTATACCAGGCACGTTGAACAATGCAATAAAAGTGGCCTAATTCAAATTACCATAGACCTATAAAAGGAAAGAAGCGACTCTAAAAGCTTGTAAAACTCTCTTACCAAACTTTGGTAGTATCATTTAAAAGTAAATTATTAAAGCCACCAGAGAAAAATTACTGGTTGCATTAATTTAAGAAATTATCAGTATTTTTTATTGGATTCTATACCCGCTCATAACCTCAAATATTCTCATCATGAGTTCTGTCAATTTGGTGACAACCTTTAAAAAGTATCATCGCCAGTACTGCTTTCAACAAGCTTATCTTCACAAAATTGGCCCTCCAAAAAGCCAAGTTATTCCTATTGAAAAGGATTCTCTTTCTAAATGTAATTTTCTGTTGCTTCTGCCGTAGCAACTAGCTTACCTGAAAACATTATGATGCCCAGGGAATCAATAGTCTGTAAGTTTACTGGATGGAAGCCCGAGAACTTGCTTAACAAATACAAATGAAATCAGTCCAGGCCAATTATAATTCCAAATGGCGCTATATATTTCAACAAAACACAACTATTCGTCACCCTATTCCTTCAAGCTACTTAAAATCAATGTGGGAACGATACCAAAAGCAGAATTTGCAAGAAAATTTCTACCAAAACTGCCAAACAGGTCCTGGTCTCTGTAAATATTTAAATGGTATGGTTTCTCTTAACTCATGTTATGAAAGTTTTGCAAAGGTTATAATGTTATTATGGTTTTATAGGTAAACATGATAAAAAGCACTTTTTTTTCGCTTTATGCCTGCAATACATTTACAGCTATTGATCTTTGCAGTTGCCATGAGTTACCTCTTAATCAAGTTGACCTTATACAGTCAACCAAATTTTTAATAGTTTCATTTTAACCGATTACATGAAGAGTGTTGTTGCTATACCTCTATGTCTGAAAGGCAAAAAATACTCCATCAAAATTTGATTTATATGTGACATGCAAGACATTTTATCTGATGATTGTATGTGACATGCAAACTTGTATGCATGAAGCTACTACTCTACTTTACACGCACACAATGATTGGCTGGATTATATATATTTCTTTGTTTGTGTAGGTATCTCAAGGAATGCTAGTGATGATATATCCAGATGGTACGGCCTGTGATATCATTAAAGTCAGCGAACAGGTAGTTGGGATGTACTGGCAGCAGTGGAAAAATCGCTTAAAGCTCTACTGGCAAAATAATCTCAGAATAAATGCCAGCAATTAAGGTGCAGTTATTATGGAATATTGCAAAAACTGAATTGGGTAAAAATCAGTTTTTGCTTCAAAACTGAACATACCTACCAACTGGACTGTTTTCATTGAACCAATTTATTGTTACAGTTTTAATTTAGTGGAATATCTCCACTCTCCTTGTTGTATTATACTTCTGAAATGTATTATGGCTCATAATTGAATCATGCATATAATGTGTCTTGTATGCAGAAACATGCTAAAATAATGTTATATTTTACTGTTATTTTCAAGCACATATTCTATGGCTATTAGATTATATTTATTCATTGTATAAATAAATGTGCTAAAAACTGCTTATTTATTTTGTCAATATTCAGAGAATAGTAATTTAAGTAAATTTAGCACAATTGTGTACCAAGAAATATCACAAGCAAACTTGAAAATCCCTGATGTTTAAATGCATGCAATTTTAATAATCTGAAACAATGTAATTCTAAAGCTTTTTACAAAGTAGCACCTTATAGTGTGGCCAAGATTTCCTAATTATTATAATATACTGACAAGGCTAGCTATTGAAAGCCTGCATATATTATATGCAAAGTCACAGCATAGTATTTATCTATGAATGAGCCTGCGATAGTGAAACTATAAAACCTGTCAGTCTGACTGGGCAGCCAACTAAAATTTTTTTCTGAAACCTGTAGCTTTTTGGGAGCTAACCACCACTTGCAGTGGAGTAAAAAAACCAAGGACTTGACTTGATGCCAACATGAAATTATACTTTATAGATAAGATAACTCTTAGGTCCAAGCTTAAGGTGCGAGATTTAAATTAAAAAAATTATTACAAATTGCTAGAAATAATTGCTATAAATATTATTGAAAAAAATTCAAAAATGTTTCTCAGCAGTACAATGATGATAATATAAGTACAGAAACTATTAGTTTCAATATGCGAAGCCGCGCCTTCTGTATCTGAGGCAAGAGTAAGTCGGAATTGCAGTCGACTCAATCTAAAATTTCATATTTCTGACAAATGCTTTGTTAGGTTTGGAACGTTACACTTTACAGTTATACTTATCATAATAGTTTCTTATGGATGAGCTAACTAATTTATTGGATCAGCTATCTAGCAACAAGAAATTGGATCGTGACAGAGGGTTAACTGCTTTTCTAAAATGGGTTGAATCTTTAGATCCCGAATCGTTTGCCAGCTTGACTTCCATTCTTGAATCAGAAGTTGATAAAGTTCAAAAAGTGACTCGGAGCACAGAGCTTATTGATGGCGATTATGATTACTCTTGCAAATGGGAAAATCATTATGCTATTCTTGCAGTCTTCAAGGTATTGTATACTAGATATTTAGCATTTACTTTTAGTTTTACAAATGTCAAATCAGAAAGTGAAATCATAATCATAATCATAATGATGATCATAATAATAATTGTCAATTGATAATATAATTATAATAATAAATAATAATCATGATATTCAAATTGAATAACCATCACCATGGCCATGCTGATTATGAATTAATAAATGAAATTCAAATCGATGATATAAAATCAATTCTTCATCTTATAAGTCTAAGGCTTATGGTTTAGTTTTATCATTAAGTTTTAATTACTGAACCAGTTACTAAATGGTGAAATATAGCTATGGCACAGTGACAGTGATAGTCATAGTGAGATTAGATTTTTTGCTGAATCATTTTGAGACAATCATAGTTAGTTTTGTATTTTGTGTTTATTACTAGCATTATTACTATGGCTGCAAAATATACATCATTATTGTTGTGTTGTTTGACTCGCTATTATTCACCGCGAGACTCGTTGAGCTCGGGGATTTTCCTACTAGCTAGAATTGAAATAAATCACGATAATTATCAGCTTAGACTCAATCCAACGTTGTTGTACTCTTACGCACCAATCACACATGGTGGCAGCAGTTAAAACTAATAATGGGCGATGAAGAAGTTCAGCAACAAATAATTGTGCATAGGAATGCACCCAGAATCGAACCACCAGGTGAGATCGTTTTGAATTGTGAGCGTGAGCAAAACTTCAGAAAATTTAAAAGCCGGTGGCAGTCGTTTTACATTCTGTCTAGACTTTCGGAGGAAAGTGATGAGTACCAGAGAGCATTGCTATTATATACAATTGGTGATGATGCATGCCGAGTGGTAGAGTCAAGTCACAAATATCAGAATGATAAGAGTCTAGCAGCGATAATAGACATTTTGGAGCAATACTGTGTAGGAGAACGAAATATAGTGCACGAACGTTATAAATTTAATACAAGGTGTCAATTACAAGGAGAGAATTTTGATGCTTTTTACTCAGAATTACGTACGCTAGCAGATAAATGTGGATTTAATTACCGACCTGCCACTGATGAGGCACCAGCACCATTTGATGAGATGCTGAGAGATCGAATTGTTCTAGGAATTAGAGATGACTCTCTTAGAAAGAAATTGATTTCTCAAGGTAACACTTTAACACTAGACCAGGCAGTACGTATTTGTAGGAGCAGTGAAGTCACTTCAACTGTGATGCAAAGTGTAACAAAAGGAGCAAGCTCAGGGTCTGTAGATGCTATAAGTAAAGCACAAAGCAGCTACCCTAAATATAAGCAAAGCAAACCAAGTCATACACGCAAGCAGGGAGGTGCTGTCCAGCTGCCAGTTAACTCTCAGATGTACAAGCCTACAAACAGCCAGGATCATTGTAAAAGGTGCGGTAGGGAACCACATTCAAAAGCGGAATGCCCAGCTAAGGATGCTCAATGCAGGAAGTGCAAGAAAGTGGGCCACTTCCAGCGGCAATGCAGAAGTACATCCATCCAGGAGGTGACCGAAGCAAGTAGTGACGATGGTATAATGTTCACAGGAGAGTTCAAAATAGAAAACCTAACTGTGGATGCTTGGAAAGCCGAAGTAGCAGTAAATGGTAACTGTACTACTTTCAAGCTCGATACAGGTGCAGATGGTACAGTAGTCAGTGACAAACTACCGTGGCTGTCTACTATTTCACTGCAAACTACAGGAGTCCGCTTGTATGGACCTGGAGGAAAGCAACTTCAAGTCTTAGGAACTTTTGAGGCAGATCTTCAATATAAAAGTCAGAAGTACAAGGAGACAGCCTACGTAATTCAAAATCAGTCAACCTCTCTACTCGGTAGAACTGCTTGTGAAAAGTTAGGACTGATAACATGCCAAGTAAAGCAGCAAGGGGAAATAACCAAAGACATCCACACAGGCTTCTCAAAGCTATTTAAAGGCCTTGGAGCACTCAAGGGATACTCATACAGAATATCACTAATTCCAGATTACCAGCCAACATGCATCTACACTCCAAGGAAAATTCCCATTCCATTACGAGACAAAACTAAGAAAAAGCTAGATGAGATGGCGCAACAAGGAGTTATCTCTCCCGTAACAGAAGCTACAGAGTGGTGTAGTGGAATGGTCCCAGTCCTCAAACCATCAGGAGATGTACGCGTCTGTGTGGACCTGACTGGCCTGAATAAAGCAGTTAGAAGGGAAATCTATCCAATGCCAGCAGTCGATGAAAGTATTGGACTGTTGGGGGCAAGTAAAATCTTCTCAAAGCTAGATGCCAATAGTGGGTTCTGGCAAATACACTTGGACAAGGAGTCAAGAAAACTGACTACCTTCCTCACACCTTTTGGCCGGTTCTGTTTCAACAGACTTCCATTTGGCATATCTAGTGCACCGGAGATCTTTTCTCGAGCTATGTGCAGACTACTAGGCGACATAGAGAATGTCATCTGCCACATGGACGATATTCTAGTTCATGGTAAAGATGCAGAAAGCCACGATAAAACCTTAAAGCTGGTTTTAAGCAGACTGGAAGAAGCAGGACTCACATTGAATGAAGACAAGTGTGAGATTGGCCAAGCTCAAGTGAAGTTTTTAGGCCACATTATAGATGCTAAAGGAGTCGGCCCTGACCCGGATAAAGTCGCATCAATACGTGACTTTCCAGCCCCTACCTGTAAGACAGAGTTGAGACGACTAAATGGTATGCTGAATCAGCTAGCTAAGTTTATCCCTCACCTGTCTGAAATCACAGCTCCCATGAGAGAGTTACTGAAAGAAAGTAAGGCTTGGACATGGAATCAACCTCAAGAGGAAGCTTTCCAAAAGGTAAAGCAAACACTGATGTCTGCTCAGGTCATAGCACACTATGATCCCAAGCTGAAAACAATTGTTGCCACTGATGCTAGCAACACTGGACTTGGAGCTGCTATGTTCCAAATACAAAAGGATGGGGCAAGGAGGCCAGTATACTATGCATCAAGGTCTTTAACCTCAGTGGAACAAAATTACGCCGCAATAGAAAAGGAGGCATTGGCAATGGCTTGGGCATGCAACAAGCTTGATCAGTTTTTAAGAGGATTACCTTTCACTCTAGAGACGGATCACAAGCCTTTGGTTAGGCTTATGGGTGTAAAAGACTTAGACCAAGTGCCAGCCAGGATTCTCCGATTGAGACTGCGGCTCATGAGGTATGCTCCAAAAATAGAGTATATCCCAGGGTCTCGCAACCACGTAGCAGATGCATTGTCGCGAGCACCCTCTGGTATACCATCTCGCATAGATGTGATGCTAGTTGAAGAGCTAGAAGCTAGCACTTCCATTATACCTTCGATAGATCCGATGATCGAAGAAATCAAGGAGGCACAACAATTAGATGCTGTGTGCCAAGAGGTCCAGAATCTCATCATAAAAGGATGGCCTACATATAAAACAGATGCCCACACAGCAGTACACCCTTACTGGGATGTCAAAGGACATTTGACACAATCTAAAGGCCTTCTCTTATATGATCAGCGGCTAGTCATCCCTAGCAACTTAAGACTAAAACTGCTTGACCGCATTCACCAGGCCCATCAAGGAATAGTAAAATGCCAGGCAAGAGCCAGAAGAGCTATCTGGTGGCCGGGAATGTCTAAACAAATAAAAGAAATGGTACAGGGGTGTCGACAGTGCAGAATTAACTCACCGACCCCGGTGGAGCCTCTGCAGCCATCCACCTTGCCATCTAAACCCTGGATAAAGTTAGGTGCAGACCTGTTCGAGTTCCAGAAAAAGAACTATCTGTTAGTGGTCGATTATCATAGCAGATACATAGAAGTTAGGAGATTAGACTCACTGTCGTCAGCATTCACTGTGGACAAAGTTAAATCCATCTTCTCAACTCATGGAATTCCCGAGGTAGTCATTTCTGACAATGGACCTCAGTTCAGCTCTAGGGAGTTCCAAGAATTTGCCAAGAGTTATGGTTTTCAACACGTGACCAGCTCTCCGAAATATCCAAAAGCCAATGGCGAAGCTGAGAGAGCGGTAGGAACAGTAAAGCGTCTGTGGAGCAAAACTACAGATCCATACCTAAGCCTATTAACCTATAGAGCTACCCCACTCGAAAACGGATTCACTCCTTCAGAACTTTTGATGAACAGGCTACTTCGAACTACTCTACCCTCCATGCCTGAAACCCGAGTGGTTCACAAGCCACCAAACATTGCTGAGAAGGAACAACACATAAATCTAAGGACCATGAATAACTACAACCAACGGCACAAAGCCACTCTGTTGCCTGAACTTTCTCAAGGTTCACCCGTCTATGTCAGAGACACTAAGAAACAGGGCACAGTTCTGGCAAGCGTAGCTCCACACTCATACACGGTTAAAACTGAAACAGGAGTTATACGCCGAAACAGAAGTGCGTTGGTAGATCTTCGGGAAGAGGACCCCGTGGTGCTTGAACCAAATGCTCCTCCGCCGGTTCCTATGGGTGCAGAGGTGCTTGGTCCAAAAGCTAACAAAAAAGCCAATCCATCAGGAACGCAGGCACCCGGAACATTGGTCGCAGAGGGCTCGGGTACGTCTTTAGCCCATACAGCCAGTCCAACGGTTCCGGGTAGGTTTTGTGCTCTATCCAGAGAGCGAAGATTGCCCCGGAGATTTGATGACTATGTGATGAATTAACATCCAGACGATCTAACCGCGGAGACACTCGTGCCTTCTATGGAACAATCATAAAAATACATATTGTCATGTTTTTTCTCACTATTGTTAACCTTCACTTACTATTGTCAATCTTAATTAATAGCATACGTGATTACATATAAATGTTTTTTGTAACCCACTTAGAAAGGGGGATGTTGTGTTGTTTGACTCGCTATTATTCACCGCGAGACTCGTTGAGCTCGGGGATTTTCCTACTAGCTAGAATTGAAATAAATCACGATAATTATCAGCTTAGACTCAATCCAACGTTGTTGTACTCTTACGCACCAATCACACAATTATCATAAATATAATTGACATTAATTATTTTAGCTAGTTTCAATTTACAGCTTGAAAATAATTTTGTCTTTGGTCTAGTTGAATAGAAAGTTGTTTTTGTGTGCTGAATGGTGAAAGTTAGCTTATATATATATTTGTTTACACTAATTAGTGCTTAAAAAATGCCTTACTTTTAAGCAAAATTTTATTAAATTGTTGAACCAACTGTTTCCTTGTGATTTTATGGTAACAGGTTATGGTTGCCCATCCTTGGAGTACAGAAATTTTTTGTGAAGCTGTGAAAGATTTCTGTATTGCCTCGCTGACACATATTGAATACAGAGTAAGAATTGCTGCAGGTGAATATTGTTTTCCAATCTCATCATAAGCAAAATTGAAAATTGTCATATTCTTAAGCTGTTGCAAGCGTTTCGACTTATATATTTGATAGGAGAATGCCTCGGAGGGTTGTGCATGAAGTTTGGTTCTAGCATTTATGTAGACGTAAAGGATATAATACTATCTGGAATCAGGGATAATTTGGAAAGAGACATGGCCAAAGATGAGTCCCCCAATATATATTTAGAGGTGGGTTTACTTTGAAACTTGCATTAGGTTTTTTATTTGCCTTATTTGCTTACCGACTACAATGTGTCATTAACAAAACTTTTAGATAATTATTTATTTGTTTTCAATGAGAATAAGTGTTTTGACACAAATTTAGTAGCATGAGAGTAGCTTCAATTATTGAGGTTTATTTTGAATTGTATTATAAATTCAAGTATGCCAATAATGCACAACCTTTTGATTACTGAAACTGCCATCACTGATTCGATAACCAGGAAGCGGGACAGATTGATGGGAATGCTTCCCCTCGTACATCTACACTGATGATGGCGGAGCGAATGGCTAACTTTGATGAACACACCAAGAAAATATTTCATGACACAGCTGGGTGGAAGAATCTGGAAACTTTTATGAAGTATGTATTCTACAGATTGTGCTGCTTAGAAAAGATATTAATTGTTTTAAAAAGCAACACATTTTTTTGCTATACTTGTTTCAACATTACAATAAGTATTCTAGTCCGAAAAAAACCGTGGTGTTCTGCAACTCCAAATTAACTAAATAATTAGGAAAAACATAGTAAATTAAGCAAAATTAAAAAGAACCTTGATTATTTATTTGTTTTTTTTTAAATTTTGGTTATTTTAGAGCAGCTAAATTGTAAAAATATAGCTAAAAACCGGAAGTTTCGAGTGTGCACTAAATTAAGTAAAATGACCCGCATCCAATCATAACCGCTCCTGTGCTACCGTAAAAACCTTCAAACCATGTTGCCAGCATGGTAAGAAGCACAGTCCTTATAACATCCATGTAATCATAGGATTCTCGCAGAAGTAGAAACTTTAAAACTTACACAAGCTTTGGTGGCTCAACCAAATATTATTAGTTGTGAAGAGAAATGATCCTAGCTGTGTATTACAGTTACACACTCTGATATTTTTTGTATTATTGTATACTTTAAACTTGTTTATTATTAGAACTGAAGACCAACGCTAATTGGCCATAAAGCGATGATTAGTTTAGTTGATACTAGTATAGTTGTGTATTACAGTTACACACTCGTACAGTTCTTGTATGACTATATACTATGAACTGGTGTTGTGCTAAGACTGGTCATTTCTCCACTACAGATGTTTGCAGTCTGTGATAGACGGATGTGGTGTTCAGTTCAACAACCAGATTAACCAGGAGCTGCTGGATCTCATATTCACTGCACTGACTCATACAAACAGATTCGTGAGAGAGACGGGCTATCAAGTATGCGGTTCTCTTGTCTCATGCAACAGCCAAGCTTTAGGTACTTAGTCTATTTTGTATGATGAATGTGATAACTTTGATACGAGAGAGTTGGCATACTAATGTGAATTGTTTGCGCTTTTCATCTTTGATTGATTTGTCCAGCAGTAAGTTGTAAACAATTATATGCCACATTTTTTTGCAAATTTATTCAAAAATTAATTCTAACTCATTTGTATTCAACTTCAAAGTCACTGGCTTCTCGCTCTCAATATTTACTCATAATAATTTTTTTATATCATGATATTCAGTTTAGAAATTTTTTTATCTATAAAAATATTCGCCATGATATATAGCTTTTTATTTTATTTTGTCAGTTTCATGTTGGATCAAGCAAAAGAGTTGTTTCTAGTTTTAAAATGTTTCTGTCGTAAAAGATTCACAGACAGCTAAGAAACATTGGCATTCTCTCACCATGTGGCTAAAAATTAAAAGCAAATGTTTTAGGATTGCTATTTATTTTTTATAAAATGTCTTCTTTTTATATAAAAATATGAAAGTAGTTAAAAAGAAATTATTTAATGTTCTCTTCTCAAGCCCCATGTTAGTATTTGATATGTTCACATTTTTTTAAACGACTCATTAGCTTCTTCTGTTTACATCATTTCCTGGCAGTATTGGTAGCAAAGGATCTTAATATTAGTTAACTGTTTAAGAAATTAGAAATTCTATTTTTATAATTGTTTGATTAGTGTTGATGTACGTCTCCCCCAGTACTTTCTTCTTATTGAGTATGAGTAACAGAACTGCTATTGTCACTTACTGAGTATGAGTAACAGAGCTGCTATTGTCACAGGGTCGGAAGAGAAGCCCGACAAACTCGCTGACTCTATACTCATCTTTGGCATGCAATTTGCTAAACACCTAGCCTCAGGTCTGGCTGACAATTGGAGCCAGGTTAGGTTGGCATCATCTCAGGCCACAAGACAGTTCTTGGCTGCCTTAGATGCCGAGTCTATGTCACAGTACATGCCTCTGCTGCTACCGAGGATGTGTCTTAATAGGTACGTATCGCCTGACCTTTTCTGGTCCAGTCATGGCTTTCTCTGTGCCAGTCTTGGGCTTTCAGAAAAATTAATTTTGAACTTGAAAAGTTTCTGTTCTTTTTTTGCTATGCAAATGAATTACAGGAAACGATGTCTGCATATGTTTAAAAATAGAGTAACTAAAATTGTAAAAGAAATATTTATGGAATTAATTATTTTATCTGTAGTACCACCAAATTTGAATTATAATAATTTTGTTTTGAGGTGAGACTCTTTTTGGTGTCACTCAAGATCAAATAAACACTTTTTATTTAGATACTACGTTGCCGAAGGAGTTCGAATTTATTCTCAGGAAACATGGCGGAGGGTGGCTGGAGATGATGGTAAACTGTTGGTGCAGAAGTACATCAAACCAACTGTGAGTAACACTTCTGCAGTTTATAGCCTCTATTAAATGTCAACATACTAGTATATAACTCTAATATGTAAGTAATACTACTCTTAATACCACCCAAAAGGCAAAATGTCTCGCTGTTAAAATATTTTAACTTTCAGCAATTTTAATTGGAACTTGCATTACAGAGCGTTGGTTTTACACTGACTGAGTGTGCCGTTTTATTCACCAGCTTTATATGTTTGACTTGTCATGAAGGTGGACTTCTACATCAGCCAATCAGAGGCAGACAATCATGCGGTGAGAGAGGCAGCTTGTTCGTGCATTGCTGAGCTGGGATCTAAAATAGACAAGGAGTGTGTGCGGCCTTACGTTGCCAGTTTACTCGGTACTCTAAAGGTGTGCTTTGAAGATGACAGTTGGCCTGTCCGAGATGGTAAGTATATATACTACATTACTGTATATATATACCATATACACATTGTCACTGTGGCAAGTATATAATATACTTATTTTCATCTAATAAATTTTGAATTAATAATTGAGACTTGGTGTTTAATACAAATAGATTAATTGGTAACATGAGTAAAATACATTGCATAATAATTGAATCAATTCAAAACAAACAAGACTTATAAATATTACATATACAACTGTGCACGCACTGGAATAGTTATTATGATTGTTTTATTTTCATGTTCTAGAATCTAGAGCTATTGTATGCATAGCTATTAGTTAAAAATATTTCTCACTTATACCAAATATTTTGTTTTTAAACTCATGGCATTATGCTTCTTAAATGTTAGTGATATTTTATTCAGTTCATACTTTTATGTTTAACATTCCCCTTTTTTAGGGCCAACGTGTCATACCCGAACTACATGTCACTATGTGCCATCATATATCTCATACCCCCCCCCCCCCGTGTCATCATGCAATATCATAGTCTTCAGTTTAAATAACTTCTATTATTTGATCTTTCTCCAGTCAGCTATGAATCTACCTTAAAAGTTGAACTGTGTGTGTTTTAGCTGCTTGCATGGCATCTGGTAACTTCATATACTGTTTCCCTGAAGAGGCTAAACCCTATCTAGAGCAGCTCAAGCCTCTGTTCTTTGAAAACTTGAAAGACAATATTCCATCAGTACGGAGTGGCGCTGCTCATAGTCTCGCTAATGTCACTAAAGTATATGGTGAGTATTTGTATTCTATCTGAGGGATACCTCAACTATTCTACTGTCTATATTGTATATCTACTATATATTAATACCAATTTCATATATATGTATATAATATATAGACATATGCTAATATATGCATATGTCTATATGTCTATAGGAATATGTATATACATAAATACTCATATATACATATTTGCATTATAAACAAATATTGATTTTGATGTTAATATCTTTTAATAATATACATTCGATTTTTAATTTTAATTAATTTTGCCTAGGCAATTTGTAGAAGTTATATGTTGTTGAGCATATATATATATATATATATTTGAATATATCTTTGTCTACCAACTAGCATTAGGTTATGGCTATGTTGTTCCAGAGAATGAATTGTCAGCTGAACTGCTGAAGTTAATAGAGGATTCCTTGAAGGCAGTCGAGAACCAGAAAGCCAACACTGATAAGTACGGGGGTCTGGAGAAAGGCCCCGCAACTTATAGCGTTGTTAAACAGGCTAGAGACAACGATGCAGATCTCCATACCAACAACACGGTTAGTTTTATGTTGTGTGAATTTCATACAGTTTTAAGACTGTTTTAAAATATAATCTACCACTTTTTTGAGTTTTTTGTTTTATTTTGTGTATAGAAAGCCATTTTTACTTTTTTTAATAAACAATATGGATGAATCTCTATGAAGTTTCGTTTAATGTGCCAATAGTTGTAGTTTAGCTTATACCTGTATATGATGAGTTTTTAGTAAACCTCATCTAACAACATTCCTACAGTATATCTAAGTCAGTGTTGTGTTTTTAACAGATGTATTCTTGCGGTTCTCTGGCACCTAAAATGGGCCGAGGTGGTTCAAAGGATAAGGGTGGATGTATGCACTCCACCTTCCGGCGGCAGGCTGAACCTTGGGAAGTTGCTGAAGGGTGTGCTATACAATATCATGTCTACTTTTCATTTTATAAACTGCTATGTTAATGCATATCCCAATGCTGTGTTACTTATCAGTATATGCACAACTGTGATTATTTGAACATGATATTCTCCTGGGCTGGTAATTTTATTAGAAATAAATAAACGAGAAACATTTTTATTACGACTTTGTTTGTTTTAATATAAATAAAGTGGCAATAACAATGTTTCTCGGTCATTTACTGTATGTCTAGCTATATTAATGTAATTCCCAATGTTGTGTTAAGCAACACACTATTGCTGACACAGTATTTCATGACTGCAACTAAGATGTTGCATGTAAAGTTTGAGCTGTATATTTTATTCAGTATATTATGTGTATTATACTGTATGCTATACTGAGTATATAGTACACATTGTCTAGTATACTGTATATTACATATTACAGACATATTTATGTATTATAATATATAGTATATAGTACACATTTTCTAGTATACCATATATTACAGACATATTTATGTATAATTAGCCTGGGTGCTCATCTATTGAACCAGGTGTGCACATCTCATGTCTGAACTCTCTGTAATACAAACATTACACCAACCAATTTCTGCCCTGCTGCCGTTACTCGCTGCCGCTGTATCCCACAGAGAATACACTCAGCATGTCGTCCTTCTGGAAACTCTGTGTAAAATTGTGAGATATTCCAACATAATAGTCTATCATTGCTGCTTTATTTGTCGTTAGTTGGCTTTGATCAGAACATAGCTGAATGCATGAACTGAAGCCTGTGTACTTGGTTTCTACAGGTTCTCTTACCTCTTTACTTGCTATGAGTTTACATTTATAGTAGATGAAAAGTTCAACAACCTGTAGAAACCTGGAACACGGCCTTCTGCATTTGTAGCTCTATTATGTCTATTGAATAATGCTCATCAGTACTTTATGGTGCTGGTATTTATGTAGATGCCACAGATTTCTAGAAATATTGGGAAAAGACTCTTCAAACCTCATCTGGAGTTATTTTTTGAGCCCATATTTTACGCTTTGGTAAGTTGTCTACAAGTATGGTGAATTAGGATAATATTGGCTAAGTACTCTTTGGTAATGTGTCTATGTGATGACATTACTTGCTAGGTACTATTTGGTAATATGTCTATGTGATGACATGCTTGCTATATACATGCTAGGTATTTGCTGGGTATGTGGTGTATTGGTTTGGCTATCAATATTGCAGTAAGTTTGTTGATAGGTAAACCAAGCTATTACATCTACTGACACTAATTAGACATCTCTGTTTCCTAGTCTTGTATTTACTGTATTCAACAGAGCATGCTATGATTTATGGCTCAATAAATTGCACTGTATCTATAAATAGCTCATAAAACATGCTGAATGCAATATTTTAAAGGAGAATCAAGGTGTTTTTCATGTGTACTGTCATTGTATTCTGTATACTGCTTACTGAGCCTAATTTGTACTGTACAGTGATATCGGACAACTTTGAATATTATAAGTTTTTAGTCTATTTAATTTTGCTCTGAAAACATTTCAAATAATGTAGTGTTCGTTTGTTTTACCTGACTGAAATCATGGATATCTTGCTTTGTATTATCTTAATTGTATGTTATTACAACAAAGCCTAGCAGAGGGAATCTGGCATCACCGTATATACTACATCTGTTGCAGTCCTGTGACAATGCCTTGACTTCCAGTGCCGCTAGTCAGTGTTTGAACCATCTTAGCAACTATCTGGGCCCAAACATACTCCGAGGTCGGGTGGAGATGTATAATCCTCAGTAAGTTTAGACTTTCAATTGATAAAATTGCTTCTTTCCATCAGTCATTGTCATTTGCCAGTGTTTCAACTTGTTGAGAATGTTTTCTACATTCAATTTGCTTTCTTGTAGCCTTCTATCTCAATTACAAGCCAATATTATGGTAGCACCCATGTGATTGGATGGATCTGAAGTGTCTAGTCGGTAAAAAATCGGATTTGAAGAGTACAATACTTAAAGCTATCTGACTCGTTTTAATGACATACAAGCATTTCAGGCTTTGAATGTTCAGCTTTGAAGGTCAACTATGGACTTATATTGTGCCTATTTTGTGCATTTGTCTTTTTTGTTGTTAGTTTAAAATTCAATGAGTTTCGATAATTTTTTGTTACTTTCACATTTGATTCACTAATATGGCGGCTGAACTGTTATTTTATCTGCTAAAGGTTTGGCTTGTAAGATGTTATACTTATTGGTACCTTCCAACCATTTACTGAAGAGTTGACATACTGCTTTATATATTTGGGAACATGTATGCGTGATCTAGTATCCCATTTTTGTGTTTTTAAGTAAATATATGATGTTGATGAAATACTACTTTTAACATTTACTTTTATTAACTGGTTGATGGTTGAAAGTCTTGCTTTGGAATTAATTAGGTTTAGTTTGGTTTAGAAAAGTTTTGAACATCCGTTTGGCTATAAGCTCTTGAAGCTATAATATGTGAGCCTAAAAATTATTGTAAATTTTGCAAGAGCCAATAAAGTAAATAAACATATTCAACAAATTTACAAATTTTATTTGATATTTTCCACACAAAACTCTAATGCTAATATCTTTACTAAATAATTCTGTTTATATATCATTGATGGTTATTTAAAATAACAATATATAATATAAAACAAGAATTTTATCAGTCTGTTCGCTTAAAATTGATAAAATAACCAGATCAATATTGGAACGTTGATTATAGTTGACTTCTAACTGGAAAGCAGTAGTTACTCCAATATTTTGCTTATTTCTTCTTTTACTATAAGCTTTGTCAGCAACATTGTGCAATTCAAAACCTTTATTGAGCTTTTGCATGATAGTTATACAGTAACTTGGTAGCTTTACCGTTTCATCTAGAGTTGTCTGCTGTAAGGATGTAATTGTACGAGCAACGACGGAACTAGCAAAAAATTCTAGTTCATTGCGAGCAACTACAACATACATGATGTTGTTTTATTGATTTTCCGACTCTAAAATACAAGGACTAGAATTTAGTGACCGTATTTCATTTCTTTATTTGTGAATCCGGTTTGTTTGAGCGACCAGACCAGCTTTTTACATATGATATTGATATTCATATTGACACTGGTACTATAACTAATTTTCGCTATGGCTACTACATCATGATGCCAATGCATATTTTTAAATTTATAATGATAGTTTATTTAATAATTATAACTACCATGAACGTTGCCCTTTATAGCTATAAAAACAGTTTGATTAGCAACGCCCCTGTGACAGTGACACTCTGACTCACACTGATAGTGATTCAGTGACTGTCAAATACTAATAGTGAAATACATCATGATGATGAACAAGTACAACACTAACACACTAATACAGACGCTTGTATTTCACTACTTGTACTTGTATCCATATGCAATCACTGATAGTGATAGTCATAAAAATTTTGATATACTTTATACTTATAGTTATACTTATAGTTATAGCATATAGGCATAGCCTATGCCCTATACTCATACTATAGGCAATCACGCTGGACCCATGATGATGATGGTGCTTATCATTATAACTTATTACTTATAAGTATAAAACTGAGTGACTTTCGACTTCGTCATCAAATTACAACCTTAATTTTATTGTTAAACTTTTAGACAAATTAAAATTATCCAGCTTAGCCTTACTAACTGTAAGTTGAACAGTATGAGTATTAGTATTACCATTATGATTATCATAATGCCATGGTGATGATGCTCATGATTTTTTCTAAGTATTATTCAGATCAGATTAATTATTCCTGCTGAGCGCCTCTTAACAGAGGCATATTGAACAGGAACTCTTCAATTTGATTATTTCATGGATAGTCATAATCATAGTGATAGTGATAGTAGCTACTATTATAGTTGACATTGCTTATGATCATAATCTAAATCATCTCTTATAGTAAAAAGTAAAATTTTAGTTGCCATAACTATAAAAATGATAGCAAGCATATACAATGTCAATATGAATATTGCCACTATCATTTATGACCCCGATTGTTAACATAATAAGCTAATTATATTTGTGAACAGTCGCATAAATGTTTTGCAAGTAATTAAATACTGCTTCATAGCACAAGTATCTTCTTAGATGTGCTTTGCTAATTTACTGTAATAATGTTTTGTACCTAATTATTATACTTGATGTTTACTCTATTTGATAGAAATGCTTACACCTAAATGTTCATGTTAATCTGTTGATACGAATGACAAACTAAGCTAGATTAAATTTGTCTCAGCTTGTTGAATAAAAACTTTACTTTGTGTTTTCAATTTGCATTGACCTCAATATTTTGTATTTAGGAAAAGGTTGGCGATGGTTTTTAATTAAAATAATAGACAGCCATGTCAGATGTCAGCCGATCATGTTTCACAGAGGCTCACTTCTGCGTTATGCCTACTGGGACACAAAGCAATGTATACGGGATGAGTCATTACACTACTCATGCTAGTAATTCCAAGTCAACATGTGAGAAAGTATTGATGGCATGTTTAAATGGTGACATCACACTGTTTGAATATGCCCTGTCAGACACCAATGAACCAAAACCAGAAAACAACCTGTTTCGAGCTCCATATATTTCTGGTGAGAGAATAATCTAATAAATGTGAATTGCTAAATTGATTCAGCCGGTCAGTGAAACAGCATTAGTATATTTATAATATATTTAATATAAATGTATTAATATTATATTTATATTTATATAGAAAGGCCATATTTTGGTTGTTATCACTACTGTGTTACTATGAAAATCTCAAAACCTCATTGCGTGGCCAGTTTGTAATTTGCCAAAAACTTTACATTGCCATGTCGCTGCTATTTCTTTTACTTTTAATTCTTTGCTAACTTTTATATGCTTTAGAAAATTCTGAGATAGTGTCCCTAGATTCCTTCACAAAACTCAGCGCAGCCACTGGGCAGTCTGTCATTGTGCTGGGTATTACTTTTATTAACAACATTGGTCAAGGGGCCAGTGGGTTCACTGCCATATACACAGCCCCTTTGAGACTTGAGACTCCTTTCTATCGCTCTATGGAAATGGTAACAGGTTGGTCTAAATTTATCATCTCGTAATACAATTTGTGTTAATATTTTAGAGATGGTGCTCTTGAATGATTATAATAGGCTCATCAGAGGTTAAATTGAAACAACATATATTTGTAAAACATAAATTTTGTTAAATTTAGTGTGGTTTCATGTTTTGTGTTACAAATCTTAGCCTGGTTATGTTTAGATAAAGGTTTGCCCGCAGCAATGGAAGGGATTCCCTGTCAGATCACCCATGCACAGTAAGTGTTCAGTTTGCATTATAACATTGTAAAGTTTTAAGTGTGGATTTGAGGTGAATGACACTAATCTTCTTCTCTAACTAGTAAACACATAATTTAAGTTTTCGTATCAATATACAAGGCATTCTTATATTTCCAACTTCTAGTTTAATTATAGCATATTTATTATGTTTTTGGTATGTTATGATTATTTGCAGAGGAAACATATGGTCTAACACTTGGAGTAGTTTTGCTGAACATGAAAGTAATAATTAAGACGTTTGTTATGAAATGTTATTATTTTAGAATTTTCAAGCATGGGGTTTCTAGCACAGTGTTTCTTGTCAGCACGACATGTCCAAAAGTTCACTTGTTTAAAGAAGTAAGTTTCTAAGAATAATATAATTTTGTTATTTGCTGAATTTCAGTAATTAATGTTTTCAGCATCTAAAATCTAAACTTCAGGTCGGCGTACCAATGTTTCGAAGACTGCAGACTTTTGAGTCTGGAATTCCAGCTGTTTCTTTTTTTATTGATATCCAGTTATTTATATTCTTTCTGTTTTCGATGTTTAGACATACACTTAGTAGCATCAACATTATACACAGTTGCTGTATTATAAAGGATGAGGTTTTAGCACAATTTAAAGCCAAAATATAGAATATTAAAGCCTGTTTACAGTAAATACATATACATATTATGTTTTCTAACTGTATTATAGACTGTATGAGTCGTATCTGGCAGTGATTACTGCGCAATTATTTGATATTTTCTAGAATATAGTTTGAGCATATAAGGCTGGCACTTTTTGGTGTTACCTTGTAATGTTTATGTTACCTGGTAATGTTGATGTTACCTGGTAATGCTGATGCTACCTTGTAATGTTAATATTACCTTGTAATGCTAATGTTACCTGGTACTGTTGATGTTACCTGGTAATGTTGCTGTTACCTAGTAATGTTGCTGTTACCTGGTAATGTTGATGTTACCTTGTAATGTTGATGTTACCTGGTAATGTTGTACTGGTAAACATGTTTCATCTGTCTTGGTAGAAGTTAGGCAAGAGCTCTGAAAGTACTTATAAGGAATCCTCTGTAGGGAAATATTTTTCTGAGTTGCAACGCGAGACTGAAAGCAGGTTTGTCCTTGACTTTACACAGACTTCTGAAGACCATGATGGGGGTCTTGTTGTTTTAATACACACCGCATGGTAACTAGTTAGAGTTTCAAAGATTCTTTTTTTGTCTACATTTTGTCAAGCGTTTTGGTTTGCAAAAATCTGCCACAGATGTGCTTCCCAATGTTCCATAGAGTATATGGTATAATGATGGTCTATAGAATGCTAATAGAATGTATAGTATATGATATAATAATGAGCCTATAGATTGCTAATAGAATATGCTCTACAGTCTACTCTGTGAAACATTGTAACTGTATTGTAGTATTAGATATATATTTTATATTATCTCCATGATTATAGACTAATTTAATGCCCTTTTGTAACTGTAGTATTTACTTCATGGATATTCTTTACTATGAAGACAACAAGTATCGTTTGACTTGTACGGGAACTGAACAAGGAAAGATAACTTTCTTTATGGTTGATGTCGCAGAAAACGGTGAGTGATTAGGTTGTGTAAAACTGAGGCTATGAACTCTGGCAGACAGATTTCGGTGTTTAAATTAGGGGCAGTAAAGGAGTTGGTTAGCATTACTCTGATGTTTTCAAGAATTACTCTGACCCTCCTATAGATGCAATACTATGCTTTTTGTGTTAGTTCTGTCATTTTTGGGGTTTGTCATGTTAATTTACTTGTGATGACCTTTTTTGTTCAGCTTTTGTTATCACTCATACTATATATGTGGTGATGTATACATCATATATATAGTATTAGGTAATTAATAATGTTTTTGTACATTTTGTATTAAATATTCTTTCACTCTGTTAGTCTGAGTCTCAAAATCTAAATTTAATTATGTGCTGATTAGAAAACCTGTAGAGCTGTATAAGTTTATATATTATGAAAATTGCTCTGCTGTTTTTATTTAACAAGGCACAGTCATTAAATATTTATTTATTAACCGGAATGTATGGTGAGAGCTGTTAGTAGTCGGGCAAATAGGTGTCAAAGTTCATCTGGGATTGTTTTGGATTGACTTTCAGTAAATATAGCCAAAAATGATGATGATTTCCGCAGAATTATTCAATGGTTTAGCATCTGTGTCAGCAATATCCTAGAAGAAGAAACATGTTGTATTCTTGTTTTATTGATCAGCCATCTTGAAAGTATCAGAGTCGATTGGATTTGGTCCAGTGACAAGTGTCGTCATGTTCTCTGATGAACCAGATGTGCCCATACCGGAGTACCTGCTACCTCTATATGGTATCCCATTAATATCTCTCTACTCACAATATATTGAGCATTTTAAAATATATAAGCACTCTTACAGCATGTACACACATTGACTTTGCTATATGCCATTCATTTTGTATATGTTGCTTGTTTCGTTGACATTTTCATGTAAATACAGGACCAGACCAGCAAGTGTGCTGTGTATATGGATAATCTAGAGCAAATATAACTTGCTATGTTCACATTTTATTGTCTGTGTATATAGTTCTATTAGGTGAAATGTTACAAATTACAAATTCTTCAAGTTATATAAGTTTTCAAGCATTTCATTCAATTTTCAGATCACGTGTCAGCAGGTAAAAATACTGATGCTATGTTAACACTCATAGCATTAAATATTAAAACTATACCTATTTTGTTTCACTGCAACTCTTTGGCTACATGTTCTATTGACAGCTAGGTGCTCAGGCTAGGTGGTGGGTCGTACCCTGATTATTTATTTCACGGTGTTTTTGCTCAATTTGAGTATTTCCTGACTTCTGTTGCTTCAATTGGCATGTGAACAGCATGTTGAGTATTTATGTGGTTCCCCCATGTTCATAGGGCACCTTACTGCTATATTGTTATATTACTATATTACATATCTGTATATATTACATATCTGTATATATTACACCTCTGTATATATTACATATCTGTATATATTACATCTTAGTATATATTACATCTCAGTATATATTACTATTACATCTCAGTTTATATTACATCTCAATATATATTACTATTACATCTCAGTTTATATTACATCTCTGTTTATATTACATCTCTGTTTATATTACATCTCTGTATATATTACTATTACATCTCAGTTTATATTACATCTCTGTATATATTACATCTCTGTATATATTACTATTAAATCGCAGCATATATAATATCTCTGTTTATATTACATCTCTGTATATATTACATCTCTGTATATATTACATCTCAATATATATTACTATTACATCTCAGTTTATATTACATCTCTGTATATATTACATCTCTGTATATATTACTATTAAATCGCAGCATATATAATATCTCTGTTTATATTACATCTCTGTATATATTAATATTACACCTCAGTATATATTACATCTCTGTTTATATTACATTTCTGTATGTATTGTATCTCTGTATATATTACATCTCTGTTTATATTACATCTCAGTATAAATTCCTATTATATCTCAGTATACAATGCCATTACACTGCAGTCCAATAAACTATCAGCTCTTTTAGTATTTCATCAGTCTACCAGGACTCACTCTGTGGTTATTTTTCTATAGTTGCCATTTATACTACTCATAATAATATATTAGTCGTTTGCTAGCTACAGTCTTGTTGAGAGATCTCCATATATTCATATAATCTATAAACCAATTGTGAGGAAATTTATAAATATACGATGTACACTTTTCTTAAACCCATTGGCTCTCAAATCATTCTTCCCACACTGCGGCACTATAATGAATGCACGGAACACTAATGCTAGGCCATATAATGCTGCTGTAACCATAGTAACTATATTACTGATATTAGCTGGTGGAAAAGTTGTTGTAGTCACTTCGATATGTCAAGAGGAAAGTTTTTACCTAATTATATATTGCAATCTTTTGACTCCATAACTTTCATTTTTATCTGTTTCTAGTTTACCCATAATTTGCTAGTGTTTCCCTTTTTCTGAATGTTGATAGATAAGTAGCGGTCATGGCTAGGACGGTGTAGCACAACATTATTTCACTCTGATTAAGCTACACAAAATAAGTATTGTAAACATATGAAGTTTATGTGTTATTAATTCAGATGGAGAAAGAAGGGAAGAACCCACTATCCACGTACTAATATGTCATGCACTAGAGGTGGCCAGTATTTACAGGTATTCAACCACATTGTAATCTATCTGTTGATTGCTTAATACTATGTTTCAGTAAATGCTATTGGTTGACAATAATTGTGTAATATGTCTTGGTTTTGGGTTAAGTTTACTGTTATTTGCATA
Organism: Bugula neritina; assembly: GCA_964035545.1. Classification (NCBI taxonomy): domain Eukaryota; kingdom Metazoa; phylum Bryozoa; class Gymnolaemata; order Cheilostomatida; family Bugulidae; genus Bugula; species Bugula neritina. The sequence goes on from OZ037767.1 coordinate 5,268,560, forward strand.
CTTTTTTTAAACCCATTGATTGAGCCGTGACCTTTCTCCAAACAATAGGACCTAAATACTTAATATAGGGTGATAACTGTTTTACTGTGACTTTGCCACGCAGAGACATTAAGAAGAATGGTCTCGAGGACCAGATAGTGTTGAAAAGCTCCTACAACTACGACAGCGTGTTGTGCGGCTGTATTGCTGATGTGGATTTTGATGGACTCAATGAAATCATTTTAGGAACTTTTGGACAGGTCAGTTACAACAAAAATTATAAATAACTATTTTCAACGTCTCACTTCTCACTCCTCAATTTTGATAAATATTCTGATTTTGTAGAAAATCTTAGCCTATAAGTTTGATAGTTCTGCACCTAAAGAGGAAGCTACTTATCTTCTATGGGAACACAATCTACAGTATCCGATACACTCCCTAATAGCTGTTGACCTCACTGGTGACGGGGTCAAGGACTTGTCTGTTCTCTCTATGCGAGGATTACATATCCTACAGGTGATGATACAGTGTAATCAACTCTTAGGATTCGTAGTGCTAGGTTATATGCTCTAGGTTGTTTATGAACTGCTCAATAATTGCTCAATGTTAATAAAGAATGTTAAGCAAATATTTATACATTACACAATTAAAAATTTTGGGAATATCAACCATCAAGTGGGAGATTTTATAAATTTTTAAATAATGCCGACATTATATAGTGTTAAGCTTAAGCTAGGTGTTTCTTTGAAAAATTGAATAGTTAGTAGAAGATGGGATTGCAATTTATTTGATTGTCTAATGGGCAACTATTTTATTACATTACAGAAGGACATCAACAAAGCTGCTGGACTGGTGAGTGAAAGGCTCACAGATCTACAGAATAGCTTTAAAAAACTGGAACTTATTGAAGCTGATCATTCCAACGAATCTTTACCGTGACCTTTGAACTAGGCCCATAGTGCTGCTACTAGAACCACACTCTATATTCTAATGTGGTGACATTATGTTGTTGGTGCTTCACTTTTAATGTACAGAATGTAATTTATATACTTTATATTTGCGGAGGAATTCCAGTTTCCAAATGCATTTGTATTTTGTAAATACTCCTATTAACTTTGCTATAGATCTATTTAGAAGTGCTTTAGGCTTTATTTTATCTAATAAACAAATAATTTAAATGATTATGCATTGCATTGATTTTTCATTATTCATTATAATTTACGCCCTATTTTGAAAAACAGTTTCTTGAGTAACCATTGATCAGACCATGAAAAAGTTTGATGATAAAATGTAAACCATTTGATCTATAAAGGGTAAATAGTTACTCGTTTGAATGAGCCGGAATACTCTAAAGTTTGACACTATGAATTTTGATGTTACCACAAAGTATTATTACACTTGGCTTGCTAACTATTATGAACATGATTTTTGTTACCAGTAAATGACAGGCTATGATTATAAAATGTCCAACCGTAGCAAATAATTTTCGCAGCTGCTGTGGTAAGGGTAAGTCACAATCTATAAGAGCAACTATTAATGTATACATAGGGGCTGTAGTATATAAGAATGAGTTGTGAAATGGACTTTGTTTGTCTTGTCTTGTAGTCTTACAGAGATACCATACAGGACAAACGTACAATAAAATATATACAAGACAAATAATGGTGGGTAAAGCTGAACAGCTTTGCTAGAAAAAGCAACCAATTTTGTGGATTTAGTATTGGTAGAAAATGCTATTTTTTTATTTGTTTGATCTACCTGAATCGAATAGGAATTTCTGATGTAAAGGCAACAATGACCATAACATAAATTATATAGTGCAAAGTGTTGACCATCATTGATACGTGCAGCCTAGTAAGTGAAGGTTAGAAGATAATTCCCTAAATCCAAGTCATTACAACGCAACTACAATTATAATGACACCAAGTTGTGTTCTCACAAATTTTTAAGTGAGATAACTCTTGTCTTTTTTTAGTCGCTGAAACACTGAGCTGGAATTGAGTTCGTTGCGCTGAAATATCTATCAATTCATTTTTTTCGAGAACCTGGGCTAATAAGCTCAAAATAGTGTTGTGATGTCGTAAATTTTTGGAAATTTTGAAGCATGAACAACCTTCATTGGTTTTAACAATGACCAAAAATACAGCTTATAGCCTGTCAGTAGTTTTACGTTTATGATTAATAATTATTAGTTAAAATACTGATCATAACTAGAAAACCAGAAGTAATCATCTAAATTAAAATTAGTAAAAATAGTAACTGTAGGTGACCGAGTCTAAGACTGTGAGACTGAGCAGCCGCAGGCGTACGGCTAGCTCAAACTGTAGTTCACCAGTGGCAGTTGTAAAGTCAGAGTGTAAGAGTAACAGCAACACTTACACTAAGAGTAAGAGTAAGTCGAACAGTAACACTAGCAGTAACCGCAAGTGCCAAGTTGAGTAAATAAGTACTATTACTATTAGTAACTGTAAGTAGTAATACTTATACTTATAGTTATACTAATACCAGCTGTAGCACTAGCAATAGCTGTGTAATTACTAATTGTAAGTACTAAGATTAAAAGTAACTGTAAGTTTAACTTAAAATAAAATTACAAGTACTAGTAGTAGTAGTGCAAGTAGTAGTACTAGTACTGTATCATTAGCTGTAAGTCATATTCATATTGATATTGATATTTTAATACTAATACTAATAGTAATAGTGACACTAATGGTAATACTGATAGTATTACTATTACTATTAGTAGTTCATATTCAAAAGAGTAAGGCTACGAGCGAGTCAAAGTGTAACACATCATGATGATGATTGGCTAAACTTGCCGGAAAACTAGCATTCTGTCACTTAACACTAGCGGACCTTAGCCGTCAACTTTGACAAACTTTTAGATTTTTTTTCTGATTGCATTGTTCAATAGCAATACAATGCTTTACTTATAGATCTATGCAGTTTATGTAAAGGTGATGCCTGGAACATGAAATTTTCACTTGTCAAAGCTTTGCAAATGTAAAGTTGAATTAATGAAATAATGGAAGCCTATCAATACTTGCTGTTAACTGTATGCACCTGGTGTGCTCTCTATTTAATTGATTCTTTTTTCAAGGTAAGTTGTGTATAATACTATTTGCAACCTTTTCATATATACCTTCCACATAAAAGAGAAACAAAGTCGGTTTGCTTTTAACAACATTAATTCTTGAAAGATATTATTGTGTACATAAAAATTCTGTTTAAGAGCGTCTTGTTGCAGATGCCCTAACTAAAAGTAGTGAATTTGCTGCCCATTTCTTCAATTAAAATTATAAATTTGACAGCAATCAGCTCTTCTAACTCATTCTTGCTTGTTCTTACTTTTACAGTTTAATGCTAGCAGATGGTGGCAAAACAAGTATCACAGAATTATCACAGAAAATGGAATAAGTTTTCATATTGGTCGGTGCCAGTGGTATACTAAAGCACTCAACAAACTGTTTATATATTTTGGCCAGCTTAGCCCAAGGTTTTTGGACAGGTGGTTTGATACAGGAGTGGTAGCCTCTCTAATCTGTGGCATTCTCTCTATTGTATTTCTTTGTATGGTGCCAATTAACACCTTACTTCGCACACAGAAAAGTGATGATCAGATTCTCAAACCAGTGGTAAGAGTTGTCTCTCTTTAAGACTAGAATGTGAATGTTTTCATATATATTGTTTATAATAAATGCGAAAACCTATGCCAATCTTGGAGAAAATATTTTCTGTAGATTCCTGGAGTAAATCTACCGAAGAAAGATCTTGGTTATTACTTGGTTACTATATTCATCAGTGCATTGGTACATGAGTTTGGTCACGCTGTTGCAGCTGTGAGGTATACTAGAAAAGTTACTGTATTTGATGCCAAACTTTCCTTTGCCAAAGTTATGCTATAATTGAGAGAAATAACTATAAATGTTGTATGCATTTGAGCTGCAGGATATAAGTGTGAATTTAAGTGGGAAGCTAATTTATTTGTGCAACTTTGCAGTGCAATCTATTTGTGTTTGAATGCAAAAAAATAAGGTCTTTTATCTGGGACGGTTCATTATTGAAGTTTATCATAAAAAGATAAAAAATCTAATGAGGTCAAGTACCCTAGGAATATAAATTCTATTTTATAAAAAAAGAGAGCTGTGATGTATGTTTAACTGATGCTGCAATGCTTCCTTAAAATATTTTTGTTTTTAAAATGTACTTTTGAATTCTAAGAAATGATATATAATTCAAGTCTGTTTTTCTCAGAACATAAAGTTCTATGGGCCAGAAGACCTTCAAGCTTTAATATGTATACAGAGACTCATAATAAGATTAATTCTATTGGGTTACAACCTACTAACTTGTTTGTGACATGAAAGATCGGGTCATAACGTACTTCTCAGCTTCTCTAGTTTTAGCATCTAAAGTATTTACACCAATATGAAAATGTTATGTTCACTCACTTTATCTTAATAAATATGCCTGCAATGTCCTAATCAGTATGATAATGCAATGTCGATACAATCAATTTATTTTAGAGAGTCTGTGAGAATCAACGGCTTTGGAATGTTTGTGTTTGTCATTTATCCTGGAGCTTTTGTCGACATGCATTCAGAAACGCTGTTTGCTGTGTCAGCGTGGAAACAGCTGAAGATATTTTGTGCCGGAGTTTGGCACAACCTGGTTGTTGTGTTTATTGGAGCTCTGATGCTGTACAGTTTGCCCACCACCCTCCGGCCTTTCTACACACTGAATGAGAATCTTGTCATTGTGTCACATACAGAGGTCAGTATATATCAGAATAGGTCAAAGCTCGCCTCTCATGGAGCCAAATTATGCGTGCATAACCATATGAAAATTACCTGCCTTACACAAAATGTTGTTGAAACTCAAGTGGCCAATTGTGTTTGTCAATAAATTTATTTTTATTTAATTGTAATACCTCACTAATGCAAAATTGACGTCAATAAAAAATATATAACTGAAACTCAAAAGGTGGACTTGCTAAATGGTGATCAGCCAATTAGATCACTACCGCAGAAACTTTCCACAATATTCATTGAGCATTTTGTGTTTCACTGTTCCATTTCACAGATAGTTTTAAATCTTTTAAGTTAGGAGTTAGCAGCTTTCAACACATGTATTACTCGATCACAATGAATAGAACTAAAGGCAAGGTAGTGAAATATATTAACAAAGATTTGATTATCATTAAGCAGTGTCTACAGGCTATCAAACTCTAATGTCATCAAGGAGGGTGTATTTACAGAGATGAACACGCTGCAGCTCTACTTTGTATGCTACTGGCAAAGTATATTATAGTAATGATAAAATAGGGCAGTAATATGTCTCTATATCTGAAACATGAATAGTCAACACAGTGTATATATTCTGTGCTGAAATATTCCTCAGAACTCGGTTGTGTCTGGGGAATCAGGACTGGTTCCTGGGGATATCATCACACAGATTAACGACTGCAAAGTGAGCTCTATCCTGTCCTGGAGGAATTGTCTGACCTTGGCATTAGAATCCGATACAATGATGTCTTATGCTGTACCACAAAGTGTAATGGATGTTCAGAGCTCTCCTACGTCTTTAACAGGTGTTATACTTTACCAGAGTTTATTACAAGTATTAACATTATGTTACTTGAAGTTATCTTGCACTGTCTATGCTACACTATGTGCATTTTTTTGTTTTGTATTCTTGCTTTGGTTATTCTCCAAGTGTTTAATGCTGTATTTAGATTTTAATAAAACTTGAGTGTAGACTTATCAATATGTAAAGGCAAACAAGCTTTTATCTGTTCAACCAATTCTTAATACTCACGCCATGTTTCTAGATTCCTATTCACTTGCAGTTATTAAAATTATACTACTATGCTACTATTTTGTAGAGAAAGACTGTGTATGTGGAGATACTGATAATCATATATGTTTTCAACGAAACTCCTTAGCTGTATCCCCTACAAATTCAAAGGTATGTGCTTTTAAATTGCAAGACATGTTTTAATTTAATAGATATAGGCTTTATTTATTTCAACTTATTTCAATATTATATTATGCAACTCAAATCTGCAGATACCATAACCAAAGAAACAACCTGCTTTAAGATGCTGTTTTCAAATGTTGCTTTTCTCACCACAACTAATTCGATTTTACTGAAAGAATTTTTCAGTTAGCCATTTATTAGTCTCAAGGGGGTTGTATAAATACAACAGATTTGACATAACTTTATATTTACTTGGGTTACTTTGTTATATATATAAGTAACTTTTATCTGACAGGAAAACCTGATATGTTTAAAAGCTAGAGAAGTAATTATATATAGTCCATGCAAGGAGTTGTCTCCCTCTACGGTATGTGTAGCTCCCTACATCGGCCACCTTAACAATAAGACTAGACTATTAGTTCTCTACAGAACAAAAAAGCCTCCTGTACTTTTCTTTGGACACCCGGCAGAACTACATCTATCAGGTAATGTTCTTCCTACCTGCCAATTACCTACCAGGTTTTATTCGTAAAACACAACTTATTTTAACATTCATGAATAATTTATAGAGTGCTAATGAATTAACGTTATTTGTAACACTAATAAGCTACATGGTCGCTACTTTGATTGATTTGCACAGCTCTCGCTACAGTGTTTATACTAGCTTGTTTTATTGTAGTTATAATTGGTGAAGTGGTGCCTAGATTTTCATCCATTCCCCTCTTTCTACCTTACACATTAGAGAACCTATTCAAGTATCCTTTTCAATGAGCTTTAAGCTACAACTATTGCCTAATGCACACTTTAATTTTTTCATTTAAATGTACATTAGTATTTTATAATTCACTATTCTATGAAAAGTGAAATAATATTATATCATTTAATATCATGAATCCAATAATAATACCGTGTATTTGTAACTATTTGGCATCATCTTTGTTTCGGCTGTCCTAATAGCATGAGATGCAAGAAATTGTAAATTATTTACTGTTATTGTCAATTTCCCCCAAATTATATGTTGTTACTCATACCATATATATTCTTTGGAACTTGATGTCTGTGATTTACAGTAGTTCTTGAGGTCTTGTGAAAATTTTGGCAGACATGATTGTTTGAAAGTGTTGAATGAGCCTTAAATCAACTTTCAGATATTTCATATCGCTCTCTGGTGCCTTAGCCCTTCTGAATATCGTCCCGTGCTATGCTTTAGATGGACAGTATATAGCCAAAGCCGTCACAGACATTGTATTCAATAACTTTACGGCTGACCAACGGGAAATTATACTAACACTGAGTGTTTTATGTGGCACATTACTATTGGTAGTTAATGTAGCACTAGCTATGTATAACCTATTGCTATGATATGAACATGGTATGCAGAGATGGCAGTCTGTCCATATGATGCTATCAAACATACTATTTCTAGTCAATGTATGTATGTAGTTATATTTTGTACATAAATCCAAAATAAAATTTTATAAAATATTTTGTATGCACTGCCATTTTTATAAACCAAATATTATGCTAAATGCACTGTCAAAATAGTATAAATTAGATTGAAAATATTAATAATATAATTACCAAGTTGTTTATAACAAAAAGACACAGATTTCTGGTGCATATAAAGTATAAGCATGACACTGACTGATTAGAGAAAAGAATAGACTGTTTTGAAGCTGGACATAAGTTTTAAGCTGTACAGAAGTTGACTAGTTCGTAAGATTTCATACACAATCAAAGTGAGAAATTTGTAACTGCAAAAGTCTTGACTCATATTAACTTATCAAAAAATATTTACAATAATAGATACTAGAGTAAGCTGCCTATTACAATGTCTTGACTGTGAAAAATATGTAATGCCATTTAGGTAGAGGCTTTTTCAATGAATTTTTGGTTGCCTACACAAGGATTGTAGATTTAGCAAAAATTTCATCTAAGTAGGCTAGTTTATGATTACAAATTGGTGTGTTCACATATTTTAAGAAATGATAGAAAAAACCTTCACTAATTCACTGTTTTTACTAAATTGAAATTCTCCTTTCTTTACTGTTAGAATCTGATTGCTTTAAATTGATAAATAAAATAAAATTATGACAGAATTGAGTGGGACCATTCGGATGAGCAACCGAGCAAAAAGGGTGATCGTTTTTGAAACGCCTTCCAATAATAATTATCTGCAAACTAATATGGACAAAACGCCATGACATCTACTATCTCTTGGTATGGGACAAATTGAGAGATTTTTGACATGAGTTTACTGATTAAAATGTACCAGATTTTTATGATGCGACTACTGCATTTACCATTATATGTCAACAAATCTGACTAACATTTCTAAACACTAGGGAAGGTCAATGAAAACACAAATAACAAAATCGTTACCAGCTAAGCATCAGCACATGGTAGCTGAACCCAGCTAGAGATTACCAAACTTTACACTTGTAATGGGGGTTGTATGAGGAGCCCGCCTTGCATTGGAAAGCTTCGGCAAACTCTCGGTTGTTAGAAAAGGTTCCCTGCACTCTATATTTGGGTGGACTGTGCGGATCATAATACAGAGACGACTGAGCATGCTCAGGAGTCGCCCTCTGACACCACACCTATAAAACAAACGTAAACGTTGCAAGATGGTTACTACCAATACTAGTTGATAAAGTATTGAAAGCACCAACACTTGAGGGGCAATACCTGAGCAAATGAGAGAAAGAAAAGCTGCCGATCAGTGAAATCAAGGCCTGGTAGCATCATTGGCTTGATATTATTGTCTTCTACAGCTTGAAGATAGGCCTTGTATGCTATGGAAAGTCCGCCATTGTCAGCAAGGTTCTCCCCCAGTGTCAGCTGTCCATTTAACTGTAACAAGTCAAAAACAGCAAAAGTTTATGGAAAAATATGAAGGTTGCTTTCTTCAAGTAGTAAAATCTTGGATAAGTGTGTTAAAGTTCAGAAAATGTCTGCATTAATAAGAAATTCTAGGCAACCTTTGTTTGATTTACTTTTCGTCTAGTATGCTTTCTGCTACATTTATGATGTTGTGTAAGAATCCTGTATGAATTGAGTATATTTTGGATATTTACAATCAATAGTTGACTTACAACAAAATAACGAGTGATGCAGCAGGTTGAGGGCACACTCCAACCCACTAAACAACCTGGTGCTTTAAGAGTTCCAAGGCTATAGTAAAATTCATAACCTGCAGAAACGTTATTTAGAAATTCCCCATTTATTATGAAAATTCTATAACAACATACAGGAGTGCCATCCACTTTGTAGTTGGAGTATTGATTCACAATACACTGTGAGGCTTCTCGGAAAGTCTTCACAGAGTCGTTAGTCCACCAGTTGTCTAGGTTACCATGGAGATCGTACTGAGAACCTTGATCATCAAATCCGTGAATCAGCTCATGCCCTATGACAGCCCCCATCCCACCATAAGTCCACGCTCTAAAAAATGAAGTTTAAAACTGTTAGCTAAACAAGATGTTACAAGTAGCCAACTCTTTAATCTGTAAGCATGTGCCTCAATATCTCCAGTGTTGTAAGATATAAACCGATAACTCCCTCACTCAATTTATGTATAAAATACGTAACGCAGAGCTTAGTAAAAGCGAGAGATGGTGTGGAATACACGACAGTTGTTATTCACAGGTTCATCAGTTTCAGTATGTGAAATATTAAATTTATGCCACAAGTTCTTTTCGATGAACTTTCTACTCATCTAAGTATATGAATTTAAATATAAATTCATTCATATGAATGTAGGTGTTACAATAGGTATCGGAAATTAACATCAGTCTGGGTGCTAAAAGGAGATGAAACTTTCAAACTGTTGATTTTTTAGGAGCTTCATCTCAAAACCTCCCTACAAGTCCCATGTACAGGCATACATTATGCTGTATTTACTGTACACAGATTATGCTGTACTTACTGTACATACATTATACTGTGTATACATTATACTGTGTATACATTATACTGTGTATACATTATACTGTGTATACATTATACTGTGTATACATTATACTGTGTATACGTTATACTGTACATACATTACACTGCACTTACAGAGGTAGCTGGGGATGATAGAATGGTCTCTGAAGAATTCCAGCAGGGAGCACAGCACCGTTGGAGTGAGATGAATAATAGGCGTTCACAATACTGGCACTCATCTGCCACCTGTACGTTACAGGAAGCTGCATCATTGAATCAGCGTCAACTTGCAAGAGTTAAGATGAAAACAAAGTTTCTCTTCATGAACTAATGTAGTATAGTTAAATATATTAATCAGACAAAAATAAATGTTTTAATAGATTTGGATGAGACTCTTTTTAAAAAAATTGCAGTGAAAACTTTTATATTTTGTACTTCAAAGTAGTAAATTTCCCAAACATATACAAAACTACAACTCGAAACTGCACGACGATATTTCATACTCTTACTCTTTCCGGTCGGGTTGCTTATCCAGCTTGGCTGAGTTGAAGAGTCTATACCATCGATTGTAGTGTAAAAGGAAGTCAAAATAAGTGTCAAAGCTTTCCAGATCCTTGTAATGATCATCAACCTCTTTGGCATCAGTGATGTAGTCGGGGAATCCTGCCTGTAGCAGCACCGCCTTGGCTTTCTCGACGGCAGCATCAGTCGTCTTGTCGTCCATCCATTTGTAACCAGGGAAATTGTCAGTCAACGTGTCCTTCACTTGAGATAACATTTTCAGGACCTAGTTTGGTGTAATAGACAAGAGTACACTTACCAACTCTCTTCTCCAATAGTTACCAATAAACAAAATGAGATCTCTTGATGGAGGCGCGAGAATAAAAGAAGTTTATAGTTACTATCCCTGTGAGAACCCCCTGATGGAAAGAGGTTTTCAAAACAAGCTAAAGATTTTTTCTGATGTGAGACAGGAGCAATTATGACTGGATGCCCTTCCTAACATTATGCAGGTGTGTGGACTTGAACCACTGACCTTGAGTTTATTAGGTCCGCATCATAACCACTACACCACAGTTGCTCCCTGAGGCTCAAGAGCAAAATACAGTAGTTAACCTTGACTTAGTGAAATTGCACTTTTAATGAAATACTGCTTGCTATAGCAGCATCCACAATCTGTCATAAAAGATAGCAGTTCGCTTTAGTTATGGGATTTATATATATAGTACAACCAAAACATTCTTTTAGGCCATCAAGTATTACATAAAGTTAGAGGTCTCTCCCTCTCTATTAGTTACCTTTGGAGTTACCACAGTATGCTAACATGCTCATAAGCACACCAGAGGCAAACCATAATATGAGAGAAAAAACCATCTTATGAATAAATTGTGTAACGTTCAAAGAGCTCACAATATGCTGAGCAAAACATTCTGTTAATAAAAACCCGATACTCTTAAGCTTTCTAATGATAAGGGAAATGCTGGTAGTGGGACACCATCAAACATGTTATGCAAAGTGTTTGGTAGGGTAAACACTTACAGCAGTTCTTTCATCTGTCCCAAATCTGCCTTCAATAAACAGAGCTCCGGTAACACGGCCCATCTTCCCACCTACAGCATCTGTACACACTTTCCATCTCTCTCCCAGGTTATTTACTCCTATAAATACAATACTCGTTTATTAGCTCTGTCATCTAGAACTTTCTTGATGCTAGAAACTGGATATTTGCTTATTTTACTAAAACTAGAAGCTTATAATATAAGAATATAGTTAATCAACTGGTGCATTGCTTAAGGCACTGTCTAGAAGTGTGCCACTGTGATAATGTTTACTCGTCTAATTTACCAGCCAAAACATCTTTAAATGGATGCAAGACAGTCAACTTTTAATTAAAAATATTTTATTGTAAATTAAAGTGTTGTGATTGAAACATTTATCAGTCAGGTCAGGGGATATTTTTCACAGCCCTACATTCTAGCATTATTTGCGTGCATATTGCCAATTATGGTTAATTTTATAGATCCATTATAGCCAGTCACATTTGAAAACAGATGCAATACTGGATGGCTACGAGTATAGACACATAAAGTGCGAGTCTAGTCTAACGCATGAAGGAGAGGGATTCACTTACCTTGACTTACTTCCTTTAGGATGAGTTTAGAGAATTGGAAATCAGCTCCCAGATGGTCTACGGAGAAGTCTATGAACTTCCACACCAGATAATTGTTTAATATTCTGTAAAGTTACAGCTACAGTCTACACTTGGTACCAGTGAGGAACACACATACAGTGAGAATTAGATAAACATTGAAGGTAGGAGTAGGCTGAAGAATTTTTCAACGTACTGGGCAGTTGTGTAAAAATTAACTTCAAAAACCATTTCTCGTACCACAAATTACTAAGTTGACAGTCTAAGACTGCAGTAAACCCGTGTTAAACAGTGCTACATATCTTTTAGTATACATGTACAGTATGTACAATAAGTATCACCACAAAGCACTGTAAAAGCACTGTAAGCCCACTTTATGTTGGCACGTAAAACTTAAATGCCAGTCTTACAAAACCATAATTCACCAACAACTAACCTTTGTTTGTCACCTTGTAAATATTCATCAAGTATAGGTTTGAGATTGTCAATGTAGGGCTTGGAGCAAGTTATTAGAGTAGTGTTAGAAGAGAGATCAGTCCGATTCATCATAGCGTGGAGGAAGGGAAGAAAGTCGAGTGTAGAGTTGAATATCTCCTGCACCTGGCCTACCGATACCTACAAGAGAAACAAGGCAATCACCAGTTCTGTAAAGAAGGTGGGGGTATTCTGTTATCACCCGTACTAAGTAAGCTTGGTACTTAGTGATTCCAATAGACATAGTACTTTGTACCCTGCATGAATATATTCCACAATATAGTAAAATATAGGGAAATAAAACAGGTGTTCACGTGCATTAGCCGAAACATGTCTATAGTTTAGGTTCTTCAAGTGTCTTGATGAATTTTGTATTGAAGTGCAGCTTGTGAGAATTTGTGAGAACATGACTTCCATCAAGATATTTCTCATAAAACACAGGCTTTTCTACATAGTATCCAGAAGATGTGTTTACTTTTTGTTGTAATCGAATTCTAATGGTAAATCTTAAAGTTTCTAAAGCAGTATGGGGCATCGGAAGACTGTTAAAGTGACATGAACTATATGAAGTAAATTATGAAAACATAACTTTCATTAAGATATTTTTCCTATAGAACAGAGGCTTTTCTAAATAGTAGAGATGGTATCTATTGTTTCAAAATTCAATTCTATATGGTAAATCTCAAGCTGTCTAAAGCAATGGGTGGCAGCAGAAGCCTAGTGAAGTGACAAGACTGACCTTATGATAGCACTGACTAGGGTTCCGTAGATACTCAATAGGCACATTGATAGCAGCTAGCTTAGCCTCAAATTCATAGATCTCCTCCATCACGGTACGGGTTACGTTCTCACTAGCACCCAATATACTCCCGACCTAAGAGAAACCAGTTAGCATAAATAAAACTGTGCCAATGACATAGTTATACAGTTGTGCTACACAATATGTTTCAATAGTTTGAACTGTTTTCATTCCTATGGGTGGCTGTAGTATGACTTAAACGTAAAAGGATTTAAATTGCAACTTTTGCTGCTGAAACTTTTTGCTAGAATTGTTTTTTGAAAACACAGCAAAATTTTCTCAGAGAGACTGCAATACGTAGAGAAGTTGTTGAACTTACACATAACCTGTCTTGTAGAACAAATAGTTATAATAAAAGATGTGCAGATCAGATTAAGTTTTGAGTATTTTCATCAATTTAAAGTTCATCTTTAATCTACTTTAAATTATAAGTTAGTGAAAATCCAGATTTGAAATTAATTTACAGTTGTTATAACTAACTAACTACTAGAATCAAGTGGCAGCAGCAATGAGGGAGACAGCGGTAGTGGTGGATAAAGTGAACATTTTATTTTCTATCAATTGCTAGTGTAAATATTTTAATCTGCTAAATAATTTTACCGCAACACCATAGTCAATGACAGCCTTCCTCAAGGCAGAGTTTCTCTTTGGGTTAAGCGTGATGTTGTATGACTTTTCTGACTGCAAGGTTAAGCCGCTTTGACTAAACTAAAATGAGGAAATAGACAGCAAGCATAACACAGAGCATTTACACTTCAGTCATCTGAAAAATGCCCGGATTCCTAACCTTAGTATAAGTGTATAAGTTGAGAGACTAGGGCAATTTTATCATCCTGTTGTCAGTTAATCAGTTAGTCTGGCAAACGAATGTATACTTCAATATAAAGTATTGCGAGGGTTCAAATTCAAATTTATTTACAACTTAGTATAACATGTGAGATTTTCTATATTCATGAGAAGACAATATCCACCTTTGTGTCTGGGATTTCTCCCCTATATGCATATATTATTACAATACAATCACATCCTCTGGTTTTAAATTGTTCTTATTAAAAAACATGACGAAGCAAACATTCTATACAATACAAAATCTCTTGAGAGAAAGTAAGGTTTATTCTTTCTACTATGGAAATTCTATATGAAGTCTATAGAAAACTAATAGAACATTTATAAAATTTTCTAAAAAGTTTATAGAAGTTTCATCAGACTAAAGATTCGCTTGTTGATGAGTTGATTAGAACAATCAGAACTTACATAAATGGAATATGCAGAACTGTTCTTCTCATCAGAATAGACTACAAAACTTAGCAGAGGAGTGAGAGAATGGGCATGCATCTTGAGTAACTGGTTAGAGAAGTTCCAACTCGAAGCATTAAATTCTTCCTGGGACACAGGCCATGAGCCAAATGTCTCCATGGCCTAAACATAACCAACTGTACAGAAAATTGCTTAAAGCAGCACTGAGATGGTGGTCACTGAGTGCATTGGTTCCAGGATCTCAAGTTTGGTTTGGAGTTTGAACACCGATGTCTATACAAATTCTGCACTCAGTCACCCCCAACCTAACGCTGCTTCTAGCAACATTCATGAGGAGAAATAGAATAAGTATAGTAGCCCTGACTAAGTTTTAATATTACAGCAAACTTATGAGTTATAACTTCTAGCAAATGCATAACAATGTTTCACCAAATCCTCTAAGAATCATATACTTTACTCAAATACTATAAAATGTTCACTGATGAATGCTTAACAATCCTAACTGTTTTGTAGGACATGCCTGCCAACAGGTGAAAAGTTAAAAAGAACTTCATTAAAACCAAGTAATGGTTGGATTGAAAAACTGAAATCTAGAAATTTATATAATACTGATAAAATAGGTATGATCGTGAAACATCTGGAATGTGAATTATATTGAGTTAGGTGCTGACAATATTGAGTAGGTGCTGACAATATTGAGTAGGTGCTGACAATATTGAGTAGGTGCTGACAATATTGAGTAGGTGCTGACAATATGTACCTTTATAAGAGGTGCAGCACCTTGAAGCTGGAGTGTCTTCATGTCCATACAGAGCTCATGCAATTTCCTTGCTTTGTGTAGAGCCGTACTCTCTTTACCAAACAGCTTAGTTCTGTTCTTATTAACCAGACCCTATAACCATCACACCACCATTGTAACAGAGAAAACTGTAGAACTATAGGGCAAAGTTTTATATAAATAGCGGGTTGTAGTACAGTATAGCATAGTATTACTAACATAGTTATAGAAATTGGATATTGGAAATCATAAAGTGAGAAATATAATATAAACATATAACATAAAAATATATAACATAATATATTATATTATTATATAATATGAAAATATAATATAAAAATATATAATAAAATATAATAGAATAATAATATAATGACTGTATAACTAACAATAATATAAAATATACAATATAATATAACAATATATAATATAATATAACAATATATAATATAATAATAACATAATATAATACAATAACAAGCCTACCATGTAAACGACTTGAAGGTTAGCATCTGAGAGAGCACTCATACTGGACACAGTGCTCTCTGATGGACTTAGGAATTGTTTGTCCACAAAGTTCCCGCAAGCATAGGTATAGAAATCCTCACAGGGATCAATACTGGTGTTCATCTTGGACAGAATATCTCCAACGGCTTCCATGCAAATGTTTTCTTTGCAAGTAACGGGCTTGAGTGCCTGAAGAAAAGAAGACACATCCTAGGCTATTTGTACACTTACATGACTATTTCATTAGTTGTAAAAAAACTGTTGCAGAACAGATATAGTGATATAAAATATCACAGGGAAAACATGAACAAATAATAAAAAACGGTAAGAAACCTAGTTTTATTAACCACTGGTTCAATAATTGACTGTGGCTGTGTATATATACTTTCGTTCTGGTTAACAACTCGCATTCACATGGACCCTCATATCCATTATATATATAGCCAAATAGCCAAGATATCTGTATACAGCCAAATATCTTCTATCTATTATTATTTCTATCTATTACTTTTGATTTAAAAACAAACAAAAACTGTTGGTTAATATGCTACACACATCTCCACCTTGTCCTATCTCCACCCTCTCCCCCCCCCTACCCACTGCAAACAAATTTGTATCTCCAAAATTGAAAAATTTCTAATTACTAAAACCATTTGAAAAAAAATACATGATGATGGGGTTGGATTATATATATCGAATTTGAATATGGCCGTGGAATGCACCCTATAATTAGGCTGAGCAGTGGCGCCTATGACTGTGCAGACCAATGTGTGAGTTGGATTATATTATATGCCTGGTTGGTAATAATCTACATGTCATGACCAAGGAAAATAATCACTTAACAATTTATACAACAGAAAACAAGAAGAAAACGCTACACAAAAACCAAGAATTGAAATCGCAACAAAAACTGATTTGGTTGAAATTTAATGTAGTCAACCACAGGTCAATGTGTGACAGAATCTGTGCATAACATTTTGTAGCGGATACTTTTGGACACCTTTACATAAATTACTGACACCATGTGACACACAATACTGACACCCTGTGACACACACACTACTGACACTATGTGACACACATTACTGACACCACGTGACACATATTACTGACACCATGCGACACATTACTGACACCATCTAACACACACACTAATGACACCATGTGACACACATTACTGACACCATGTGACACATATTACTGACACCATGTGACACACATTACTGACACCCTGTGACACACATTACTGACAACCTGTGATACACATTACTGACACCCTGTGACACACATTACTGACAACCTGTGACACACATTACTGACACCATGTGACACACAATACTGACACCATGTGACACAGGGAATAAAACAATCTACTCTGTGAACTTACATCCTTAGCATGATTGTATTCTTTTTTAGGGCAGGCTTCAACCTTGACATGGACGAATGCTAGAGCTATGATTAGAGAAGTAATGACTAGTGATTCAAAGATGATGGTTCCGAGGCTACACTTGGAAAATCTGCCACCACAGTAATATGAGCCGACAATCTGTGGATCTGAAACATAATATTGTATAGTTGACATATGCAAAACTGAAATTATGTTTCCTTATATAATTTCCAACGAGGCAAACATCTTGATAATGCACATAATTATTTGTACTGTTGGCCTGATGACCAACAGAGAGGTTATTATGTTCTATGGTTTATACCAGCGCCTATTGGCACCATCCAAACTAGGGAAACACCAGTCTGCGTAAATATGGAATTGTATTGATAGAGCAGCAACCTAGATGGATAGCTGGTGGTGCTAACAATGAAAACAGAGTGACGTAGGCACATATGCCTGGGGGTTATGTGTGTATGTATGTATACTCAGTGGGGAAAGTAGGGGGCTACACCAGAGTACACTCATATGCCTTCACATTGCCATTAGGGCTGAATGAAAGTCATTACATTTTTAACCAAAACAAATTCTTATTTATTAGTAAAACAGGACAAATAATTGATAGTTATAAATTCCATCAGCAGTTGTCATCCAACATTAGGAAGACAGGAAACAGGTGGCTTCTGAATTTAAATAAATAGGTTTCGCACCTGAAAGGGTAGGAAAAGTTATACAGAAAACAAAACCTAAAAAGTAGCACATTCATCACATTTCTAACCATATCTAGCCAGGAAAGTAAAAAAGACAGTCGAGTCTGAGTTCTATACCTCCACTCTTCCCCAACTGACCATGACTTGTTTAAGGAACTACAGGCTATTTTATGCTGAAGTCTGTTAAACAAATCGAATTTGCTACAAAATGTTAAAAGTCCAGGCAGTACTGGAGCTGGATTTTGGAGAATAAAATACGTGTAGTAAACTCTCACACCACATGTATTGTGCAGTGTTGTATAATGTGACTTGGTGTAACAGAAAGGGCGTGCAGACAGTAGTGAAGGCTTATTTAGAAGTAGAGATGGTGGCATACACAACTGTGATCACTACGTGCCCATACTTTCGCATTAGTCAATGCTATAGTTACTAAGAAAATATCACTGCGTTCACTCAATGACAATAGTCACAGTGCATTAGTTCACATTTATAAGTGGCATATTGGACTACATATAAATAATAATCTAGTTACTAGTATAATACTTCAATGCTTAGGAATGGCCTCGCGAATATAATACTTCATTACTGTCAGTGTTAGAGTATTTACGCATGACCATCAGTATCAACACAGTCTAAACTGACATGTTCTGCAAACCTTTGACATCGTCACTATCCAAACTCTCCATATCAGAATCAGCGACTGACTTGTAGCTATGCTCGTGCGAGCCGTTCTTCAGCTGTTTGGTGACACTATCTTCTCCTACCACGTACTGGTAGCGGTAGCCTTCTGAGCGACGTACACGTCTTGCAGACGAAGCTTTCTGTTGACTGTTGACACTGCCCATAATCACTTCGATAAATATCTATTTTACCGTCTAGTTTAATCTTTTCATTCTATTGTAGGATGTGGTGATTCTGGTTAATTCCCTTTGTGCTATTATTATTGCATAACAACACGTAGCCTACCCAGACTCGATGCAAGCTACTTTTCGTTGGCTATGAATATTAATATAGCATAAAGTTCAACGCCACGACTACTACAGAGCTGTCTACTTCAGCACTCAGTTTTCCTCTTGAACCACGTCAACCCGCTGATTCGAGTGAATCATTTATAACCAGCGCCCGCGACTCATGATTTATTTTGGTGTTGTCAAAGCTAAACAAGTGAACTCATGCGTAGCAAAGCATTAAAGTTTACAGCAGTGAAATATTTGATTTAATCACAAATACAGTAGCATTTCTAAATTGTTTACACATCTCCATTTTATGCCGGTGTAAAAGTTGCCTTGGAGTAGTTTTTGTAACTATTTTAACTACTAGCACCAAGCCTACTAAGAACAGAATCATTTACTAGTAAACATGGCCCATCTGGTGTAGATAATTCCAAAGTTGACGAATCTTTTAGGAAAAACCGGTTTAGTCAAGAAATATCAAAACATGATGTTGTTGGACACAGTAGACAGCAACAAATGCCAACTAAAAGCAGTTCACATTTAGGAGCAAAGACAGGCTGTCTAAACCAGCCACCAACAAATTAGAACCAAAATGACATGCATACCTAGCTGTGCAGATGTTTACAGCAACTTTGGGGGAAAATATGTGTTTTCATACTAAAGGAAATTCTATGTAACACTATTGGGATATTTTTATAATAAAAACATGGCAATTGAAATCAAATATTAAAATCACGGTGACAGGCATGTTTTATAGGAAGTTTTACTAGGCACTTGTCAACTTGCCTTACATGATGCCTCGCAAAGAAATGTGTTGTCCATCTGCTCAGCCTATCAGAATCATGTTAGTTTCGAAATGTCTGTTACTACGGAAAATATGGGTAAAACTACCTTATTTAAGATTTCTCACTAAAACCAAAATTGATTGATACTAGATACAATACCTTATCAGGCACGTGTGTGAATATCTAATTAATATAAATTATTACATTAATTGGCATTTTAGTTCAGTAAAGCCATAAAACCTGCACCATAATAATAAGGAATTGCCTACAAACTTACAACACATAAGTTGGGCAAACAACTCCCAAATACTAAATGTGAGTTTTAATGGTTTATTGTGTTAGTTGGCATCATCCTAAGGTCTTATTTTAAAACAAATAAATAATAATCAGTGCGGGTTAACAACTCAGCAATGCGATCATAACATGTAGCATGTAATGGTATGGTAATAGTAACAGTAATAATAGTCATATGTGGTAACAACAATATTAACTAGTAATAGCCAAGCATAGTGCGAGTAGGAACAGTAGCATTAGTATTGGGAATAGCTACACAACAGAAACTAATAAAAGCATGTTTTTTTTTGACTCAACACATATAGTGATGATATCTTGTGATCTGTTACACACAGGCTATACACGGTAGAATATAGCAAGAGAGAGCAAACCTTGTCTTAGCACAACCTCCATCTCGTCGTCTTCATCTTCCTTCATTCGCCGGAATAGTCCAGGCATTTTGAGATTCTAAGAGCTCAAGTCAAACTGTCATGAGCCTAGAGTGTTCCAAACACATATTGCATGAGAGTATCAAAAACACAATTAAATAGGAGTATCACAAACACAATTAAATAGCAGAATCACAAATATATAATTATATAAGAGTATCACAAACATACTATAATTACACATTATAATAATATAATGCTATAGCATGAGTGTATCTATTCTATTCATCAAATATTATTTGATGAATAGAATAGATACATACAATGTAATTATATGAAATCAGACATACTGTAACTAACTAACTACCTAGCTACTACTAACTAACTAACTACTTCTAACTAACTACTTCTAACTAACTACTTCTAACTACCTAGCTACTTCTATCTAACTAGCTACTTCTAACTATCTAACCACTTCTAACTATTAATTTCCACTAGCAATAATATACTTGTTGAATTAGAATAGTAAATGATTTGCATTTCATAATTGCTAAGTACAGTTATCCACTGCCCTATATAGCTACCATATTGCCTTCTCGTAACATAAGTTATTACATAATGTTGCTGATAAGAGACCTTGTTACATCATTCTGCATTACTTTTAATGTTTAGATGTGATATTATTGAGTTTTGAACTCTGCAGCACCATTTCCCTACACTCCTGCAAGTTTATAGTCGCCATCCCTGTGAGAAACCTCTGTTGGAAAGGGGTTTTTGTTAGATAGGGCTAAGAACTTATTTAGATGAGGCACAGGAGCAATTATGACTGGATACTCTTCCTAACGTCACCAATGGCCTTTGTCGGGTTCGAACCTATGACCTCATGTTCATGCACTAAGCAAATGCTCTAACCCCCTAGACTACGGCTGCAACATTTCCCTACTAGGTCAACCTAAATAAAAAACAGTTGCTTCTTTGATGTTGGTTGTATAATCTTCAATCTAAGTAATTTTACCTATGAAATACTGTAAACACGAAAGCTTGCAGTTTATCTTTTTTGCTTTATCACCTGCGAACCACATTACTACAATGACATTAAACCATAACAGTACATTGCACAGCATCTGCAACAGAACCTTGTTTAATTGTCCAGGTGAATGGTTAGCTGAATATGCAATGTATTCTATATGATATTATCAGTGTACATGCCTCTATTCATTTATAGTGTATGCTTACTTATTTCTGCTTAAAAATAACTCTCAAAGATATAATCACTGCTGTAAATGAATGTTGCAAGGATTGCTTATAGAATCTCTGGCAACCAAACTTTATTTGGGTAGTAATAAAATATTCATACATATTTTAGCTATCATCTGCAAACTGTTTGAGGGTTGTATACTGAAACAATAACTGAGCTGGCATGAAAGTTAGAACATTGAACTTTCAAGCTAGCTTGGTGATAATACAGGGTGCTGCAGCAGCTAAGAATAGCATGCAATGAAAGTTAGCAACAACTATTATTAGTTTTATAATGCCACACACTTCAGGGCCCACCTGAACCGTCACCAGTAAGTGTACTGAAATCCCTAATTAATTTACTACACGCTTGCACGAAGTAAATTAAATATAACAAAATTGATTGAGCACACTACCCTCAAACAGTATGTAGATGACAGCTAAGAAGATATGGACAAATATCTTATTGTTGCATACATGGAGTGTGTTATGGATTCTTTAATTACAAAGAACATCACTTGTATTGTATTAAACAAACAGCAGCATTAATAACAAGACTAGCCCCTTGTGTATGGACGTAGGATAGGGCAGTGTGTGCATTATTGATCAAGACAGGCAAGGCCACCTGACTCCTATAACATTTAGAAACTAGATGATGCCAACATCAACCTTGTTCAATATTAGAATGTATTTTATTGAGTAAATAGCTAGCATTACACTAAGCATTTGCATTTACGTATGCAACTTTTTATTTAGGTGGTATTTGCGCATAAAAATAATACACGTTGGGAAGTCTTCAATTCAACTTGAAAAACTGTACTGAACCTCTCCTAAAGATTAAATAAGCATACTTCAAACATTTCCAGCTTAGCTTTTATGATAATATTTTGAAGCTATAAGTGGTTATATATAACCACTTATATTACATATAATAACATAAATGATCATTTTTTTCAAATTTAAATTTTATTGTAAAAGCAGTAATATTAGACAGCGCAGGCTAATGACATGCCATGACCTAATTTTTATAGTTATATAACATAATATTTGTTATTCTGCTGTAACGATTAAATTATATCAGACTATTGAAGCTGAGCCAGCAACCAGTCCTTATACTTGTGGCTGTAGTAAGTGAGTATGAATAGTAAGGCTGTTGATGAGTGGCTGTAGTAAGTGAGTATGACTAGTAAGGCTGTTGATGAGTGGCTGGGCTATAAAGTTATCACATGAAACATTTTCCAACACTTGAAGCTATAACTTGCCACACATGAACTATTGATTAATAAGTGAAAGATGAAATGTTAGCATTGATGAATGAAGTTTATTTACAGTAGCTGTAGGTCACAAGTGTCAGTATAAGATTAATGTGCCTAAAATTCAATCTCAGGCAGAAAATTAAATTAAAATATTTAGACTAATCCTAGCAGTCCTCAATCAATAGTTATTACAAGTAACAGTGCTTTATAGTAGGCCTATATTGCTCTAAACATAAAGTTGACAGGTTTTTTCTTAATCTTCATACTATTATTTTTTTCATTTGAGTAGAAAAATATAAACTGGAGTTGAAATATGTGCCACACCAGCTTACAATCGAAGCTTATAAATTAGTAATTGATAAAAATAATAAATACTAGAATTATTACTACAATATAATTAAAAATGATAATTATGTAAATAACACAAATTAATTCATGTCACTAATATGCCACTGCTTTTACATATTTAAAATTGTTGTAACTGAATTCATACTAATAGTAATCATAAATATGTTTGTTGAGGACCTAGAAAAACAAGGAAAAAATAAAAACAACACCATTGCATTAGCAAATTAGAGGCATAAAATGCGTCAGCACAGGGTACTGGGCAAAATCTCTACGGATACAAAATAACTATTAATTGAAGGGGGTTATCATAAGACTTCAATCAACTAACCCATTAACCAATCAATAGTCATACTACACAGAACTTCTACTCAACAACATTCTGCACATATTAGTTATGAATTTATGTTAGACTTAGGGTAAGACTGAAAAGCCTTTACCTAAAACACACGATTTGCTTAACTTCTGTCTAGAGTCTCTAGACTATACAACTTTTGATAGTCAGATTAGCGTTATCTGAATAAAATCACTTTTAGGAAGCACAGAGATGGTGGTGGAGGAGTGCTGCTAGTCACAAACACATAATATTCATTCAACACATTGAGATAACTTGCATCTAATTGTTGCTTACAGGTTGTTACTACCGAAACTACCTAACACCAATCTCAGAGCAACATACAAAGAAATGTCCACGTGAACATTTGAGACATGATATGCTGCTACTTATTAACTGGAGGTATTAATTAGAGCAGCTCTGAAGTCTAATCTTCGTCATGTGATAAAGCATGTTGTCTATAATTCCTTTCAATGTAACCTCCAATTTCTTTCAATATGAGCTTAATATAACTTTAATGAATCACACACACTTATGACAACAAAAGTTGTGGCTCTAATATGTAGTAGATACTGATGCAATATGGCCAGTTCTAATGAATCATTACAATCTAATTTCGAAGATCTCATACAATATTTTCCAAGAATATGGACCTTAGGTCAACAAACACAATCAGCTTCACAGTGCAGGAATATCAAAGTGAAAGATATTACCACAATGTGAAAATCTTCATTATCCTGTCTAAACAAAACAACAGAAAAGCATGTCCTTGAAAATGAGCATGCACCATGTGACATTGAGCCAATGTAGATCAACCATAACAGTAAAGAATGAAAAAAAAATGAACAAGCAGAGTATCCTACGTAATGAAGACCCAGAGTAAGAGTATCAAAATTAGTAAGCAGCTTATTAGTATTTGTCAAGACAAATCAAATAATTTCTATGCATTAACATAATATAGATAATACATTTGTAATGATGCAAAATATAAATGCTTAGAAGTTCTGAATCAGAAATTTTCAGATATTTCAACAAACTCAAACTAAAACACCATCTTCACAAGATACTAAAAGAGCAAAAATTATTATAAATTTATATTTATTATAACAATAATTACTATTGTATTTAAAATTAAGGCAAAAATAAAACGCTCACACTGACAGTGACACTGACTTACTCTTACTGACTAACAGCGAGTATGACTGTCACTGTGAGTGTTAACTGTTAAGCCTAAGATTACTCACTAACTAGCAACTTACTAACTACAAGTTTAAGTTGACGCACAACCAAATCTGAAATCAAATTGAAATTCAAAATTTATTATTTTATAATAATTAGATCGTTATCATTGACATTATGACTAATAATAATATGATTTATAAGTATCAGAATCCTTATCATTACCAATATAATGAGAAATTGTAAATATATGTATGAAATACCAAATAATCATAATGATTAAGTTTAAAATTAATCTATGTTGCAGAATGAGAATAAATAACAGTGTGAGCATAAGTTCTTGCGTGGGAACAACTTAAAGTTGAAACCCTAGAAGTAGAATAGATTTAAATCACATCCATTTTTGGCCATAGTCATAATGATAATAATAACATTATTAATAGTTATAAAACATAACCTTACACCAAGAAAAACCCTTTACATCAGGGGTTTCTCACAGGGATGGCGACTATCACTATAAACTTGCGTGAGTTATAACCTTACACCAAGTGCAGCAATTGTTCATTCAATAAAATACAGACGTTCCTAAGTCTTGCCGATATGTTTACTTCATAAACATAAGACTGCACACATGAAACAACAATTAAATTGGATGTTGTATACTTACCTGTTTGTTATAAGGGTTTGCACCAAAAGCAAACTAGAAAATGATCCTTCTGAAGAAACTATTGAGTTTTCTAGTTAATCGCCAGTTTGGCGTTGATAATTAAAAAAAGACAACTCCAAGTTATCACCTTGTAAGCCTTTTCACTGTTGCCTTTATGTCTTAAATTGACAATAGTACCATTAAATCACTTTATTGTTTGCTAGAGAGCTTTACATCAATCAAAAGGGTGGGTGTGGCACCCAAGTTGCTTCATGGATTGAAGGGACTAAACTTAAAGTCCTTCTGTATAAAGCATCCACCAAACCTAAATGCCTGTATGGAATGAAACCTGGCCAATCACTTATAGGATGAAAGAAAGGAAGAGCACAAGTCTTGCAGCCTTTTTGGGGGTTTAGTTACTTCCACAAAGGAATATTGCAACATGCTAGCCTATTTTGATAATTGTAAAAAGATTAAGTTGACAAGCAGCAGGCCACTTCTCAAAACAACCTGTATATATTTTATGTTCTGGATGCTAGCAAAGAGTCAAGTAGAACCGATATAATTAATATTAGAGTGGAAAATTTAGCCATTTTGTTATTATTGAATTTTTTAATAGTGTGTTTTATAAAATGCATTTTTTTAACAATTGTAGCTAGATAAAATGCTAAATAGGGTTTCTGCATAAATTATTACCTAGTTTATGTTTTATCACACAAAATGGTATACCAGAAAATTAGCTGAGAAAACAAGTTGTCAACATGATGTACTTTTCAGCAAATCAACACAGTTTTGGTCAGCAAAAGATTTTAATGATCATGAGACAAGTGGAAAACAACTCCTCAGAGATT
Organism: Bugula neritina; assembly: GCA_964035545.1. Taxonomy (NCBI): domain Eukaryota; kingdom Metazoa; phylum Bryozoa; class Gymnolaemata; order Cheilostomatida; family Bugulidae; genus Bugula; species Bugula neritina. Next base: position 5,294,753 of record OZ037767.1, read on the forward strand.
CTCAGATCAAGATCATGTCAGGTTTGAAATCTTTTTGTTCAACAGTATTACTGATAATGAAAGTCAATATTAAATGTAACCATATAACATTATATTTAACTCCATCTACTTTGAGTAGAGAAAACTAACTCCGTATAACGACAGGTAATAAAATTGCACAGTCTATGTATTAGATAATAATGAGAGCTATTCATTGTAACAAGTTTCTACAATGAAAAAAAAACACAAATAAAATGAAGACTGCAACTACAGTATGTGTTCAAGAATAATATAAAATATAATACTATTCGACTGATTTACAGGTCGTACTGATTTTATACAACATGGTGTCTGCCAATATCATACTAATACTACTCGTTAGGGAGACATTTATAGAGCATCGTTGGTAAAACTATGAATGTGTGAAGTCTGGCACAGTAATGTAGGCGCAGCAGAGTCTGGCAGTGGTTGGAGTCTTTAAGTTTATTCTAAATGATCATTTAGTTGCTTAAGCTTTCAGGCAACACAGCAGCTGTATCTGTTTTTAATTTCTTTGGGCTTGCCTGCAACAGAGACCCGATGTTAATAAACATTGGGGACAATAATATATAATACAATAATATACAAATAATATAATATAACAATGTACAGTACCATATATATAATATAAAAATATTATACAATATTATATAACACTATATATTATATTATCTAGTACTACGTTATATCATATACAATATTATATAATGCAACACTATATAGTATTATATTATATAATAAAGGCATTTTTGAATTATAGAAATAATCTATAGTTAAATAGAACACCTGGTTCATTATTATATTTTGAAAGGAACAGACAGACATTTGACCACAAAGGCTGAGGAAAAACTTCTCATAATTCCAAACATAACACTTGCGTAGTAATGAGGCAAAAAATTCTGTCCAATAAGCAATGAATAACATTGGGAACTTTTACAAACCAAAGATGTTCAAACATTTTCTATCTGGTGATCAGAATATTAAACTGTGCTGTGATAGTGAACAAAGATATACCGTAAATAGTTTAAAGAATCCCTGATACAGCACATTTATGCAGTATTAGATTATTCACATATACCTTGGCTGTCAGCTAAATATAACTTCAGGGTAGTATGCTCAAGCACGTTGGTTTAATAATAAATTGCGTGCATAAATGTCTTGGTTTAATTTCGTAATACACAATTTTCTTGTAAATAAAGCTGGTTTAATGATACTAGTGAAAACACCCCAAGTTGATAAGAAAGTCAAAGACATATAATAAGAGACATCAACTTGATGATCTTATGCCACCTAATGCCCTTCTTATATATTTACTAACTGGCTTTGCATAGCATAAAGGAGATGAGCAGAACACACAGTAAATTCTATGATACAAAAGAGAGAAGTACTACACAAGTCCTTGTGCAATGACAGATAATACCTTAATAATGTTGTGTTGAACATTTTAGTCAGCTTATACTCTTAGGTATACTTTTACATAAACTACTACATTGCTACCAAGCCTCAAGACCTCTATGATACCCAAAAGTGATGTGGCAAAGACAGGAAGTAAAAATTCTCAACTAACTTCTTTGTCATCAGGTGCGTCTGTTTTCCGTTTGGTCGCCGAAGTGTCATTATTTTCCGCCACTCCTTCAGCCAACGAGACTTTCTCTTCTGACTTGACCTCGTTGCTAGTTTGTTCTTTCTTAACAGACGCGGCGTCTGTAGTGGCCTTCACCTCTGTGGTGGCCTTCACCTCTGCTGCAGACTTAACCGGGGTGTTTGAAGTTGGCGGTTTGAGACGCTTTACTCTGTATGTCACAGCGCTATACAGATGCTCCATGTCGGATGGTGAGCCAGTAAGCAAGTACACGTGCACTTCCCCGTTCTCCATGCCTGCATAGAAGAAGATGCATGAAGGCTACAGGTTATTATAGCAACAGGCTGTGTGGTGCAAAAATATTACACAATACAATGTGTTTACCATAATGACTAAGTGACATCTACTGAAACATTACACAATACATTACAAACCGATAGACATTGCAAATCCAAGTTTATTTGAGCTTTGATTATCTAGCAAAGTAATGGTAAATATCTACCAAAGTAATGGTAAATATCTAGCAGAGTAATGGTAAATACCTAGCAAAGTAATGGTAAATACCTAGAAAAGTAATGGTAAATATCTAGCAAAGTAATGGTAAATATCTACCGAAGTAATGGTAAATATCTAGCAGAGTAATGGGAAACCATAAAAAACTTGGGCAGAAAAAAAATTAAACTGAAAGCCTAAATCATGTCAAATAAATATCATATTTACATTCCTACATTCATAGCTAAACGACAAAAAAAAAAACAACCAGCAAATGCCAAAAACTAGTAAATGCAGAAACAGACCACATGCTATGCTACTTCTTGAAGAGATGTTGTATTCAGTTTCAAATACAATGCTCGTGTAGGTATTATAATTCAATATACCTGTAATTCGCACACTTTTGTGATTGGCCATTTCACAGATCATGGAGTGCCAGATGCTGGTGTTTAGCATGACTCGGTGTATTCCGGATGTACGCATCACAATTCTAGAGTGGTTTTCCTCATCGCAGTCATTTAATCTCAGCAAACCCCGGCCCTTTTCTGTCCAACTTTTCTCTACCTAAACAAACAAAAAAGCTACTATAAAATAGGTTTTGTAATAATGCTGCATATTTATTGGACTTGAAATCAATTTTAGAGTTGTCTTCTCAAAAATGGTGTTGTGTTTGAGTTTTAGCTTATTTCCTTTAGTAGAGATACAACAAACTTGATAACTGCAAACCTATCATAGAAGTCCCATCCATAGAATATATGGTGTACATGAAAAGTAATTGCATAATAGCGAAAACAATACCAAAATACATTGTATATGTAATACTGATGAGCAATATTTAAAACACGGTACAAGTTTAATATCTTTAGTAATATAATTACTCGGTGAAATTATTCTACATAAACTTTTACATGAAAATACAACTCCACCAACAAGGAACTACATATCATATAAACCAAACGCAAACGAATTTAAGAAAGAGAATCGAATGACAACCTGCTAAATCTGTCTGAAATGCTTGAGTGCTGTACTGAACAGGCAACTCATGAACTGGCACTAATAAAGACACATCTACCATATGGGAGACAAACAAGCAGTGGTAAATCTTACGTTGTTGAATAGAAAGAGTTTGCAGCTGATCTGTAGGACATTAGACTCGCCTTCCTCCCCGGTCACTACTTCAACTTGCGGCAGGGTTGGCCCGCTCTCCTACAATTTTGTAACATGTATTCCATGTAAAACTTATTCTATCATATTTGAAGTGCATTCTTTAACTACAGTTTGAATACTGTGACTAATGAATGCTGTTGTCAATAGAAGTGAATTAGATCTAAGTTGAACAGCAGTACTTACAGTTCACATATTTTAATTTAGGAAAAATCAAGGTTAGCAATTAAAGTATAACAGAAAAACATTGCTAATTACACCTTTTTCAAGGCTTAAAATCTATGATATTGCTGTGCCATGTTATATAATATTGATTTTATACTGAGCCAAAGTAAATCCAAACAATTTAATCAACTCCACAGTTCTTCATGGAACAAGACTAAACATACGTATCTAAAGACGAAATGATTAGTATGTTGAAATACCTGCTGTTTTTTATACTCTGTTGCGGCCTCTTCTAATGTCAACACTTTAGGCTTCTCCTCGCTATCACTGATTCCATTAGAGCCGTTCTCCTTCACTACATTCATAACCCTGGAGTCTAAACCTTCACCAAAAATGAAGGATTGGGGGGCTCTATTGGAGGCACCCAGCTCAGCAGTGGAGTTGACTGGAAGAGTATTGTCTGATTTTTGTGATGCTTCAGCATCAGAGTCCTTATCTCTATCAACCTCCTTTTTAGGTTCATCATTTGAGGCACCTTTTTCATCAGATTCATTGGAAGTTTCATCGGTTGCTGATTTGACATCGTTTGTCTTTTTATCTAAGCTGTCATTGTTTGTTTCATAACTCAACTTTGCGGGACGCAAGAATGGGTTTGTTGAAGACACAACTGCAGGATTATTTGACACCACGGAAGAGGCATTGCTGTCGCCAGTGGCATTTAATGTTGGTGGTTTTAAACTAAATTTTGGTTTTGCGAGTATGCCTGAAGGCAGAGAGGAATTGCTAGAAACGGAGAATGGGTTAGCGCACAGACTGCTTCCTCGTCCAGAGAATACGTTCTGTGACATGGAGGAGTGAGACTGCGTTGATGCAGCATGGGATGAAGTGAAAGAGTTCTGACTGACACTAGTGCAAGGTGTTTCAGATGTTTTGCTAGAATCAGCAGGTGCAGTCTCGACCGATGAGTTTTCCATGACTCAAACAGCTTTTTTAAGCTGAAATAAAAGAACTGGAATTAATGAGCAAATATGGAATAATAAAATGTACTAAAAAGTTGAAAAAATAAAACACAATTTACTAATAGCAAGCATGTCGGTTTTTAATGGTATTGAGACACTTTGCACTAACTTAGACTAGAATTCCTAGCTGCTGTAAGACACTTTATCTGATTGAATTGGTTTGTGGATTGAATTTATATAATGCAGCAATTTATTCTAATCAAAATGCATTTCATGAAGAGACCATATGGGTATCCTGTGATAAACTACTTCTATATAATAGATTGAACGTGATATCAGAAATACTTTTCAAAAAAGTTTTCGGAATTTGGCCGAAAATTAGAATTAACTAAAGTTGTAAGAATATGTTTTACCCTTGCTAATATCTATAATGATGATCACAACATGGTTACAGGGCATTTGCAAATAACAAATTACCAGTCACTATTAACAATAATAGCATATAAATATGCAACTATAATTTATTTAATAATAAGAAATTACTAACCTTTAAACAAATAGAAAAATTTATAAGTTATCATCTTTAATTACTGCTAGTATTTACATGACTCTAACTAAAAAATTTAATCAATCTGAATATAAAATTATCAGCGATATGAAGTTGAAATTAAAAGCCAATGGTTACTATGGCAATTGATTTATTGATCATTTAAATTTCATTTAATAACTATATTTATTCAAAGTTAAAAGTAAAAGATCTGAAGACTTCCACTTTCCCAAAGGAGAACTACAAAAATCTAACAACTCCAGTTAGTGCTACTGTAAGATTAAGTAACTGAAAAAAGTAATGCAGCAGCAAAAGTCAACATAATTCTTCAAGTTTAAAATTAGAACAATGATGAGATTAAATCAAAAATTAAAATCGTTATCATGTTTTTGCCAAGTGTTGAACTTAATTTAAATTTGGGACAAACCCTAAGGTTAAATGACGTAAAAAAACATTAAACTAAAAGACTAAGTCTTAAGCTAAAAGTAAACCTAATTAATATTATTACCACACTCCATAGAGTTAGACTAAGTCATAGTCATCATCACTCATCAGTCATCATGTTCACTATCATACTGATAATAATAATCATAACGTCTAATGCCTAGTGGTAATTATATTTTTAATGATGATGTAAGTTTTAACCCTAGCATCATCAAAGCATCACTTTACGATCATCACTTTCACTCTGATCTGTCAATCATTAATTTATTATTTAAAATTAATGTAAAACTAAAAGTGAACATCAAAATTCAAATTAAATATAATTATAAATATCAGTACAAGTATCAGTATCGCTATAACTCAGAGTCAGACTATCACTATCACTATGACACTGACTTTGAGCTTGACTATCTGAGCATCAAAACAAAAATTCAAAATGAAAATGAAATTTTAATTTAATTCACTAAATCTAAAATTAAAAGGAAGAGCTGGGGGAAATATCGCATTAAAGTCCTAAAATAAATCAAATGGCGATAGATACCTCAGTTTTAATATTCTTTTAATTCATATACTTGTAGTAAACCATTAAATTTTAATTGTAATAAGACTTATTTTAATTTAATTATCCGTATTGCCAATTGCGGAATCCCAGTCGATCTGAACCAAACCGAATTGAACAGGTGAAGAGCTGATTACTATCTTCAGAGACCAAAGAGAAAAATCACCGTTTCCATTAAGGGTAGATAACTTCATAGTCTGAGCAAGTCGCATAAAATAAATGAGAAGACAACTAGCATGCAATTCAATTCTTTGAAATATTTCTTTACTTGTTCTTGTAGCTTTTTAGAATTTTATATCAGCATAATAATATTATTCTGCCTCTTTAGGTAGTTTACTACTAAACTTTTTGAAACAAATATTATTTCCTAATGTGCATATCTAAATTGTTCAAATAAATAATAATGTACTCCAAAGTTAGGCAGCAGGTGACATGGGAGCATAATACTTTCAGGGAGAGGTTTGAAGTATATTTTGCAAGCGATGCATTTTATGTCTTGATAAAGTTTTGAATAATTCAAGAGTTTTAAAATTAATTTCAACTCATCGTCCTTTAAAGTATAGACTAATTTAGCTATGCTGAAGTTTGAAAAGAAAATAACTCTGAATATTAGGACAATATTACGTCTTCATAAAGATTCTTACTTTTAATTCAGTGGAATGAACTTAAAAGAAAACTACCAAATCTACCAACAATGTATGTTGCATTTATCTTCAAATAGAGTTGTGTTTGCATGTGAATATTATATCACTAACAACGTTAAGTGTTGATTAGTATATTTTATTATGGGTAAAAGGAAACATGAAACAGCTGATATGAAACAACCAGCATGAAAGCAATGTTTAGCGTAAGTTAACAAAGTGAAAAAATGCTTGTGTTAGCAATACATAACTGAAGAAATAATCAGTGTTTTAAGATTCTGCGGTTGCTTTGCATAGTCAAACGCACTGATCAATATAACTTTTTCAAGAATGAGTACCAAATAGACAGATAAAGCAGATTAATAAAATATAAACATAAAAGCCATAAATGCTGGAGACACAGTTGAAAAATATGTTATTGAATAACGGCTATAATTTTTTATCTAGAACCTATATTTGCTAGTGACAGGGTTTTCAATAAACTTAGAGACTTGTTTTGTTGAAGTATATCAACTATATATCTACAAGGACACAGGCTACCAAAATAGCCTGTTCTCCGTATTCTCTGTTGGCCAGACTACAGGCTACAGTAAAATGTATCAGCTGGCAAATAGTTCATATATCTAAGCAAACTCTCCATATAGTTTTTTACTTTTAGATTAGAACATTTCTCAAAATGAAAGCAAGTCATCATTACAAATAGAGAATAGCGTGATATTACAGATATTGTCTTGTTGACATATTTTATCGGATATTGTTGATTTGGTTTCTTTGATATCTTCACACTAATAACTGTTGCATCATTATGAACCACATGCAGATTGTGTTTCGAATGCAGAATTCAATAGTATCAAGAAATTATCTTTTGTTTTGTGGCGACTGGCCCACAACACAACTAAGTGTGTGCTTACTGCTTGCCTTTGATATGTGGACACCAGATGAAACACATCTCTTAGATGCTCATACTTGGTAATTATATACACATCCTGCAAGTAGCAGTTTTATAGGGAATGTGTACTGCACCCATGAGTTCCGTAGCAACGAGTTGTTCAAACTTTAAACTTTTAAATCAGCTCAGTGAACAAGCTGTGCGCTACAGCATGTACTAAAAATCAGTAATAATTAATATTAGTTTTAGAATACCACGGATTCCAGAGCCAAACGAAAATGTCACATCCGCATGAGCATAAAATTTATTATAAAGCAATTATGTTTGAGCATACAACCCTCAAACAGTGTGTAGATGGTAGCTAACATACATATGGATGTTTTAATACTGCATACATGGAGTGTGTCAGGAATTCTTTAATTAAACTCAAGACGTCCTTTGTACTTGTAAGTGTTTAAAACTTCACCAGCAACTAAGCATTTGCTAGTTTTCTTATTTACATAATATATTATCAGTTCTGTTATGATTCCTGTGGTGTTGAGGTTCCCCAGTAGCCCCCATAGTGTAATGGTTAGTACGTTGGCTTGCAAGCTGAAGGTCTGTGGTTGGACTCTTGGTGAAGGCTGAGGTTTTTACAGTATGCTCACTCAGTATGCGTTTGGGTTACCAAACTACATCTTTACTTTAGTATAAACATGACGAGTGAATGCAAAGTAACATGAGTAAAATAGCATAATTATATGATTGAACAGTCATACAACAATTACTATCAACTTTCATTCTGAATATGATCATAAATGTTGCTCTTTAGTCTCAATATGAGAGTCACATAACTTTTAGTAATTGCAATGCATAGATGTTTAATTGGTCATTTGAGATACGGCTCAAGACTCATATTCAAAATAATTTAAATATTATATTATACGTATTTATTTTGAGGCAGATAATTGGCAGTATTGAATTCATATCTATCCTCTTGGGTGAGTGTATATAGCATCGGTATGCAGCAAAAGATATCGAAAACATGCATAGTTATTATAACTATGAACCGCCTGATAAAGCATATTGTCATAGAAAAATAATAGGATAAACTTTATTATTTGACCTTTACTTACCTGCTAGTCATACAATGACGCATATCAAAAGTAAATGTTAACATGATGTGTCTAATGTATTACATTTCAGATTATTATACACTGTATTCAATCTAGCGTTACATATTTTATTGAGTAGTTCTTTTCACAAAAAGGCAGCATTATTCATGTACTAAAAAGCCTGTGCGAACCCTTGACGGAAAAGTTTTTTCACTTTTGGCAAAGAAGCAATTATGACCTAATGTGCCTTTCCTATTGCTTTTCACTATTGCTCAGTGTTAACTAACCCCCTAGACACACTTTGCCGTATCGTAGGCCGTAACGTAAGTTGTCAGCCATTTTTAATGTGTCTGAGCTGAAGTTCTCAAAGTCTGCTATTAGGTGCACTCTATGACACCTCAATGGACATTCATATCCAAGGAGTTGCCACGAAGGTCTTCCTGTCCAATAGGAGCCTGCCGCACCTTGTTTTAATTAAGCAGTGCTTGATCCTAACGTATCGCAACATCGTACAGGAAGCTCGGACAAGTCTAAAAATGGCTAACATTTGCCCACCGTGTGGCAAAATGTGTCTAGGCCTTAAAAGGTAAACCGGTGACCACTATAGATCACGGCTACTCCCTATAGGACTATTCACATATTATAAATATGAAAATACAGAGTTGTTATTTTGTTTAGAAAGCTGGGTTTTGACTTCATTTCTTCTGGCTGTACAAGTTAAGTAATTGTTGTGACATCCAGGTGGTTGCTTCCTCCAGATGTGTTGAAGGAAGGAGATCAATTCTTGGACTTTGTACCAGATTACAGGCAAATTGTAAAGTCAAATGGTCATATATTAGCGAGTGATTGCGTGTAACGTGTTAGCTTTCTAAGCATGCTTTACAGGTAATTAGGTAATTAACTCCTGTACTGGCGCACTTTACATGGCAGCCAAGGCTCTGCTTTCTAATTGACTGACTTTCTTAGATAGCTAGCTAACTTTTCTGTAAATACACAGAAATATCAATTATTAGTTGGCAGTATTATTATTTATTTTTGAGCTATTAAAGCTATTCCCGGTCTTATTATCAAAAAAGTTCCAGCATTGCTATATTATCGATTGTTATATCAGGTTGTTTCAGTTATTGTTATTTTGCAGCATATATTGATATAATAAGAGTTGATACTATAATAAATTTTTTATTCGTAGCTTTTAGGTTTTATAAGTTTCAAAGATGCGGCACCCCACAGAGAATGTAAATTAGATACACAAACTCCTGCAATGGTAGTTGGAAATGAATATTGCATAAAACCCCTAAGTTTTAAAAAACAAATTTTAGATTTTTGCGAAAAAGAGTTTACATTAGATTTCTTATTAATTGCTTTTCATGACTTTTCATCGCTCACACATTTGATGTAGCAATTTCTAGCAACGTATGCTCTGCAGCTTTTTTAGCCTTGTAAAGTTTTAGTGGTACCCTGGTTTTTGATAAATAAGTTGCCAATTCTCACGATTTAGCTTTAGCTTCAACCTAAATACGTTGTCGAAATAATAGACTGTCAAAGTAGCTATTATTAATAGCTTAATATTTCTATTATTCTGCTTACTTTATATTGTAAACATCATACTATGACTTTTGCTATGTAATTAACTATCTTTACTGTATCTAGAACACAAGTTAAATTAATTAAGTTATTGATGCATATGTTATTACATAACTCTCTCCACTACTTCATTTGGTGGCATGTGCATTGGCATTATCAAAGCCTGCCATGTATAGCCATCAGCAAAATAGACCTCAATCATAGTAATTACTAGCACCCGATTGACAGTTGGTGAAAATTACAGCAGATCTTTCAAATTTATGTTCCCAATTTATATAATGCATCATTTAAAATAGTTACAGGGTGTCCTAAAGTGTTACTTAATTAACATTTATTTTATCCAATAAAGGTGCTAATATCTTAAATTAAGCACAAATGGTTTTATTTAGAAAATAAATTATAAAATATATTTGTCATAAGAAAGTAGATTGGATTATACATGAAACATATTTAACTTTTGTATTATAAGCAACGTAATATATTTCATTATTATACAAATCATTATCTTATTTTTAAATATGCCGTAGCTCCAATGTCAAACGGCATGTATTTGTAGTGTGATGGAATGAATGCTCCTATGGATGGATTTGTGGTTGCAGTTTGCATTGACTTGTAACCGTGGCTTCATTCGATTGGCCTCTTTCCAAACATCGAATGAAAAATCTAATCGAATAATTTAAAGCTTGGAAACTAGTGTATATAGGATGTTATGCACAGTTACAGTCCGATAACAGCATATAAATGTGCAAGTTATTGAAAGTTGTTTTTAATGACTCATCAACAGTTTGACTTGCACTCAATTGACAGAACTTGAGAAGTGACAGACTGATCTGTAAAATGAGATATTATGGAGAGAAATTAGGCAGATATTGATACGTGCATACTGTGATTCCAAACAAGCAAGTAAATGGTTTGAGCTTAGTCAAGTGTTAAAACTCCCAGTCTAGTCTGACAGCATTATGCTCATATTCAGCAGTGTCACCAATTAACAGCTCCTGCAGCTAGCATTCTGCTGTGAACTCAATTTTATTTAATGAACCACAAAATTAATTTAGTTGCACAGAATACATTTGTGGCCCAAGGCTTGTTTTGTTTCTTGCTGCTTTATTGCTTTGAATGTGTTTGAGCTTTGAGCAATCCTGTACAAGGAGTGAAAGTTGCGTTGTAAACAATTATTTTCAGAGCTATATCATTGGGAGCCACATTATATCTTATACTTATTATACTATCAAATAATTTATTTATGTGCAAAGTGGATATTCATATAAAATATTGAATAAAACTAACAGCGAAACTTTGTGTAAATTAGGCTTAGTTCAGCTTTATATATATAGCCAGAAGCTCATGTTGTAAATTAAAATGTACACTAAGATACTTATATTCATAGCTATGTTGAAAAATGTAGGTGTATAGATGTGCACAAAGTAAATATGAAATAACCCGTGAAAGTTTCACAGAATGGACCCAGCTACAATACAACATGATGCAATTAACAAATACTTAGTTTACAACAAGATAAGTCTATATTAATCACAAGTGGCTGGCAGGGTAGCAGATGTAATTTAGTAATTTTCATAATGGTTTTCACAGACAAATTAACTTTGTGTGAATGATGTAATTTTCTCTTCCAATGATATGGTAAAAAAGATCAATGAAACCAGTTGGCTGATTAGGTAGATAAAGTTAATTACGCTCAAATGGAAGGTAAAGAGCTGCACACATCTGCTGTTCTCACTGGCCAAATCCTTTATTGATACGTGAGCAACTATATTATATTGATCTGAGTTGCTGTTATTTTAATGTATAGGATTGGGAACTGAACTGGCAACATATGACGAGTCTTTGACAGACAGTTTTGTTGGTATGAATAATTAGTGGAAAAACTCTCCAGAAACAATAATATTATTGAAATAAGAATAATATTAATGAATTTTTTGAAAAAAAACCAATTTACTTCTTCAAAAAATATTTTAGCTCAGATTCTTGAGGTGATGGTAGTCATGGAAAAATTGAGAAAGCCTGTGTTATTGATTAGAAACGTAGCAAAGGAAGTTATGTTCTCGTGATAATTTCAACCCTCATCTCAAACCAAAATTTAGTATGAATGTTAAATAATTTGAGCTATTAAAATTTTTCCACTACTGCACTCAAATGAGATTTAGTTATAGCACTATTGCTATGATCAAAATAAACTTTGCTTGTGTTTTTAGTTTGGATCTCTTTGGGAATTTTTTCTATGTCTCAGCCTACAAATATGACTTTTTATTGACAAAGGGACTACCCAAATTCAAGTGTATATAGAATTATATTTTTAACATGGTACTGTATAGCATAATGCGTTGCTGTTACAGCAGGTATAATTTTAGAAATGGCGAAAACCCACTTTTTTGAAAAAATTCATATAATTTCAGCTTCATGCATATTTTTGTCATAGAAAATAATTGAATTAAAAGCAAATAGAAATGTTGTTTACATGCAAAGAGATTAGTTACATAATAAAATGTTATTTGTACTGACTTCAGATTAGAATATAATAGTTTTAGTCTTTTCCTTGTAGGACCAGAAATCATAGGCTTATGGAGAAGTAAGATTTGAGAAGCCATACCTAATATTGTAAGAAAAAAAGAGAAATTTATTTTCATTCTTTTTTATCAATATTTTGAATTTGCAGTGAAAGTAATCCATGCAAAATTTCTTTCTATCACACATTCTAAAACACAAAATGCACTAAATAATCATTAAATTTTTTTAGACTCTACACATGCCTATAGTTAAAAATCAAACTTCACTGGCATTCTTAATTATTAACCTTGAGATTTTTGTTTAGTTATTAAACCTAAAGTCATATATTTTATATTATTTCAGTTTTTGGAGAGACTTTCACTATATATGCAATATTATTCATTAATAAATAACCAGTGAAGATGCTATATATATAATTTTTTGCATTAACATGTTCCAAGTGCCATGCATGCATCTTGTAAATGATGCAGGCTCTATCAAGCTCTCCCATAGTATAACACCACGTATCATGCATACACATCAGGCATCTTTCACTGTATTATTTTCTTCCCAGTGCTTTACATGCACTATATTGAATACAATCACTCCAAATAAATTAATTAGAACTCATGCGATGATGATAATACTTCTTTAGATTGTATAAAATATATCTTCTTTCTCGTCATGCAACCCTTTCCTTATTACCAACAATCTAGCAATTTACATTCTTCATCCCTGCCGTCTTCTCAAAAGCACAACTCTATTATCTAAAGGCAATGCCGCTATCAACATTTTGTTATTAGTCCACACTGGTCCTTTAATATTACTAATTCTTCATGCAACATAAATTAGCTGTATTCCAGAAAAGTGAGCTCTGGCTTGTCAACAAATAGCTGGCATGCAATGCTTGTCAGGCACAATGGTCAATACATTTAGAACTGAAATAGATAGATGCCATTTTCACAGAATTCACTTAGCTGCAAAATAGCTGTTCAAAGTAAAGGGGGTAGAACTTACAGGCCCCTACCAGCTTACTGAATTCCGCGACTACCAATATCTAGTTCAGATATGCGTGGTTAAACCAAATATGTGACATCAATACAAAAGTATTATATTATATAATTGGATAAGCTGTCTTTTGTCAATGAAATCTCATCCAGATAAGTTCCTTCAATGGACTCCCAAATATTTTAATTGGATGCAATTATCTGAGCTAAACAGAGATGGCAGTTAAAAGAAACCATTTGCATCTTTATTCAAATGGAGTTAGTTAGAAGCGAAAACTAATTCAAACTAGGATAATCGTATTAATGATAATAAATATGAATGCTTTTTACGATTAGAATGTTTAAAAATTGAAGATGTGCTAAATTTTGGTTTGAAATTGAAACCCTTCACCATGTTTTTCATAAAATATTGCTCAATTACTTTTTTTGCAGTGAAAGTTTGAAAAGCTCCTTAATTGAATTCTATAAATCTGTGTGCTATTACTATGTTGACTGAAAGGCCTAAATCTGTGTTTATATTTGCTTGCAAAAGTTGTTTTATAACAAACCATGGCCAGTTTTATTTTTTAAAAAAGTTTATAGAAAATACATTTTGCAAACACTAATAGTTTAGACAAGTTTGCAGACCAAGTATTGCAATATAAAACAACTTTGCAAGTGTGGGGTGTTTTAGAGAACTCTCTCAGATACTTGTCACCTAGTTAGCCTTAGAAAGAAGATAGGATATATCTGTCTCGGCAATTACTACAACCTGTTTATATAACTACTTCATAGGATAAGCTTAGATAGGTTCTGCTCTAGACTGTGTGCATGTATAGGCAGTATATTCCCACAGCTTATTCTAGGCACTTGCAGTTACGTAGTGTATTTTTCAGTTTATTTCGCTAAGCGGAAATATAATCACAAGGCTTTACCAAGCACTTGATGTATTTCTAGACTGGTTAATTTTGGCTTTTGGCTGAACTAGTCTCATTATTGGAGACTAAACCCAATTTTGATTATCAGTGATTGGTAACTCATAGCTTTGGTAACTACAGTTTATAACTTGTATTGGAATAATGTTACATTTATATAATAACAAGATTATTATCATCAACCTTGTTTCTGTAAATGACGTAATTATAGGTTTTTGTATGCATTACAGCCTATACATAAGTTTTATTGCGGCTCATGCATATTTATCTAGTATGTTTTACCCAAAGATAAACCAAAATACCAGTTTATGGCTTAATATAGTGATCGATGGGAAATATTATATATAGGCCTATTTACTTCATGGAATAAATTCAGTTTCTGATAAAAATATACTATAATTTGTATCTCATCATATTATGTAAATTCAAAAATCAAAATCAAATTTTGTTGTACATAATGCTTATGACCAATAAAAACTAACTACCAAGTTGAAAAAATGCTAAAGATTGTAGCTACTAAGTATCTTTGTACCATTTCAAACTTTGATATTGCTATTATAACCACCCATTGACTCACCAATATATTTAAACTAATTTTCACACAAGTTGGGAATATGAATTACCTCAAAATTAGATCAGAAAGCTCCGATGAGAAAAAATATTCCTAGTTATTTACATTTAGCATTGAGTAATTGTGATAATGTTTTAGTCAAGGCAAGATGTTAACTAAGTTTATCAATTTAGCTAATGGATGGGAAGGTGGTAACTCTAATGACTTTCTAAATTACTGCTGGTGAAGCTAAAGAAAAAGTAAATACTCAACAACATTCGGAAATAAGTATTAAGAGTATTGGGATTAAAAAATCACACGGTGTATTACACTAATAGGTTTAGCATCCACTTATCATACTGCTACCAATCTGTTTCATCAAATGTGTTGTTTATGATGGAACTTAGCTAGCCACTCCAACCAGCTCACCACTTGCATGCTGAAACACGTTCTCAATAAACTGTCATGTAGATCAATTGGCTAAATTCTTAACATTTGAATGTTTTTCATTAAACTTTTGTATTGCAAAAAATGTCAACCAGGTTATTGGGATGGTATTATAGATTATATATCACTTCCATGTTTAAACTCGAAAGCTAATGTACCGAATATATTACCATCTTTTTACTCTTTTTTTATATAAAAAACATTTGACTTCAAAGACCAGCTTCATATAAAATTTTCAGATTACCACTTGGGAGGTCTAAAGGATCAGATAAAACACAGCATCTGCTTAATTTTTGTTCACAAAACTGTTTCCTCCCAAGCAATTAACATCTTGTATTATCCAGAGAATAATATTGTCACACTCTTTTTGTATTTTTATATTTTGCTAGATTTTAATCTATAAATGTCACCATTGTTCACTTTCTTTTGCTAACAACTTCTGAATGAATATACACGCCCACATATTAATGTGATTTCTGCAATTAGGGTGACAGGAATACAAGTCTATAAAATAAGTTAATGATGTGTCTGTAGCACTTTTTCAGGTTGATAATTGCTTTTGTGGTTTATGACAAAAGGGTATCATTTTAACCTTTTTGTTAAGATGCGAAGTCATTATACAAGGCATTGTTATTCTCGTGTTCATCTCGTGTCATTGCAGTCAAAATGAATAATATCAAAATACAACATCTTCAAAATTATCATCTCAAAATACAGAAAAATGAGAGCAGCTGAAATAATATATACATAATCATTGATCAGGCTAGCAATAAATTATTGACATTTATCAAAATTCATTCGATCAACAGTAGTCACTGTTATAACCAATGAATTAAAACTATTACAACAATTATTACAAACGAGCAGTTTTACGAGAAAACTGATTGGGCGGTTAGCTATCATCATTTGATTGGATAGTTTACCACAGAAAGATTATTACAATAGCTATACTGACAGTGGTCTAATACAGTCCCTACATGTCCAATCTTCTATTGATATGTATCTGCACATGGATCAATGTATACATTGTTTAGTTACCTCCCCTATTATATGATTATACATCCATATAAACCACTGTATATCAACATGATAGTCAGTCAGGGATACTCCTTCAAACAGGTCACATCTTCGAATGTTATTCGAAACACACCAATCAACAATGAACGTAGATTTCGTATCATCCATTTTGAGATTCTACGCCACACATGGGTTACCTTTGCCTCCTCTGCCGCTTGGAGCTGGGTTTATTCCACCACCAGGGGGCCCCATAACTGCGACACCAGCTAGCCTGCCTCTACCAAACTTCACGTTTCAGCCAGCACAAGTAGTCCAGACGTGTGAATCCATAGAGGAGTCTGGTGACATAGAACGGCTTGGAAGATTTCTTTGGTCACTACCAGTAAATCCAGCAATATGTGAAGCATTAAACAAGAATGAGACAGTATTGCGAGCCAGAGCTTTGGTTGCATTTCACTGTGGAAACTATAGAGAACTCTATCATATTCTGGAGAACCACAAGTTTACCAAAGCTAGTCATGCTAAACTTCAAGCAATGTGGCTGGAAGCCCATTATTTAGAGGTAAGAAATAAAAATATTAGTTTTTTATTTTGATTAGCATTGTTTTAAAAAAAGTTGCATTATTTGAAATCTAATGCATTGCAATTAAATTAATATATATTAAAAAACAATATCGAAAATGAAATTGTATACTCAAAGCTTGAAAACACAAACTGTAAAATACATGTCATTGCTATTAAATTTTACTTTCATTTATTAGTTTACTATACACAAGTTTTTAATGTTTCAAAATATGTAGTAGATTATGTAGGGTATAATGCTTGTAAGTCTTTATATGGTATTTAAGTTGTTAAGCTGTTGTTCTTTATAAATGGGATTACTTGGTTTGTTTGCAACTTATTTTATAAAACGAGATTCAACTTTCATAGTATATTACTACAAATTTGTATTGAGTTTAATTGTTTTTGTTAAAAATAATTTTATAAAAGAAAAATGTGTGGCTATTCTTATACAGTGTGCTATAACTACTTTATACTAAAATAATACTTTAAATTTGTATTAAACTTTATAGGCTGAGAAAGCCAGGGGTAGAGCCTTAGGCCCTGTAGACAAGTACAGGGTGAGAAAGAAACACCCCTTACCAAAAACTATTTGGGATGGTGAGCAAAAGACGCACTGCTTTAAAGAAAGAACCCGTACTTTGCTCAGAGAATGGTATATAAAGGTAAATTTTCTAAGAACCAACCTATTTGGCTAAAATCATGCTAACTGATTATATGCTTCTTAAAATACAAATCATTAATTTAATCATTTGAAAATCATCTAGACTTAGATCTAAAAGGCAAATTAAAACCAAGTGAGACTAAACTTTATTTACAGCCTGCTTTGACAACTTACATTTTTTCTTTTAAGAGTTCAACAGCTTTTATGGGTATAAAGACATGATAAACATTTACTTACAACCAGCAGTGATAATATTTCTAGACAAAAATGAGTTAAAGCAGTTTTTAAAATTTTAAAAAACTTATATACAAAGTTGGAGCTTAATTTTTTTTTCTTTATTGGTTAGACCTCAGATGCTCAGAAAAATAAACTGTATTAAGCTTTGGCTGTTACAGCTTTTTACTAAAACATAAACAGCTACTGTAAAAATGCTGCTTCTTGATTTTAGGATCCTTATCCAAATCCCAGTAAAAAGAGAGAGCTAGCAAATGCCACCAATTTGACCCCGACTCAAGTTGGCAACTGGTTCAAGAATAGACGACAGCGAGACAGAGCAGCGACAGCAAAAAACAAGTAAGCAGTTATATGCAGTTTTGCTTGACTTAATTGTTTTCTTTATGCAAAATAATAAGTGAAATATATTATCAATAATATAAGCAAGAAATATTTTGTCCAAAGTTCAATTCTCAACTTCTTTACAGTTGCTTTTTCCTTGATCAGAGCTAAGCTATAACTCATATATTTATAAAAACAGTAACTAACAACTTATTGTCTGTGTGAAAACAAGAAATGTCAAAAAAATTAGTTACCATAAATATCATAAAGATAAAATTTACAATTTATTTTACCATTAAAAGTTAGAAGAGTTTAGAAGCATTTCTCATATTCGTCTGTCTAACGAAAGCAACTTGTGCATTTAATATTCATAATGGAGAAAGAGTGAGTCATTATACCTAAAATTTGATGAGAACTTATTATAAGTCCCGTATCAACTCATTTTAATTCTCAATAACAAGTGCAAAAAATTCTGCAACAGCTATATAATATTAACTATTAAATATAACAACTCTGTACTTCACTTTGAAATAAAACTTAGTGACACAGTTAGAAGCTTTTCAAGTGGGATTAGAAGTACAATATTTTGCCTTCTCCAGAACTTTAGTTGCTGAAGTATTTAGAGATTCTGTTGCCCGTGAAATTTAACCACAACTTGTAAGTGCATATGAAACCTAAATCACTTTGACACTGTATTAGCAAATTAACTTAATGAAGAACTAAAGGATACAGGTTGTATTTCGTGCCCAGGAGCAAACTAGTCGATTAAGCTATGATAGCAACGGCATTAATAACTCTTTGTGCATATTAAATCACCAAATCTAATGCTTGCTTAAATTCCCTAGAATAAGTAGTGCGTTCTAAGTTGCTGAGAGTTTATACTAATAGCTGCTGGCTGTGAATATACTGAGATAGGTATAGGTTTCAGCTCAGCTTACAACCACCTTGTTTTACTAACTTGTCATGTCATGGATATGGCAGGCTACGGGCAATATTCTGGATATTAATACTCTGACATTTATGACTGGTGATAACTAAGTTCTCTTACTAAAGTAAACAAAACATTACGATGAGCTTTGCAAAATATTTCCAGAAAAGTCGCAGAGTTTAAATGCTTGCAGTTTACCTTGATAATTTTTAAAATAGTCTGTTTTTCAAATTGAATGGTGCAAACATGCATTCCTATCAGCTGTAAGCAATCTGAGTTTAAACAGTAGAGCCGTTGAATTATAAGTATTAATTACTGTTTTGTAGAAAGTTTGGAGGGTAGATTAGACTAACAGTTGATTAAACTTGAAGTCGATTAATTTTCTTGTAACACTATTATGAATGTTGATTAATTTTTAACAAAATTGAAATGCTGAATGATCTCCAGCTAGGCAGATGTTTTCTTTCAATAGATGCTATAGAGGAGCATGTACAACTAATTTTATTTAAAAGAAGCCCGAGGCATAGGTTAACATCACTCCATGACATCAATCTGATTCTCAAGCCCTCTAGCTGTCAATTTAAGATTTATAACCAACTCGATAAACGAATATTTCAAGAGCTCATGTAATTAAAACTAGATAAAGGAAGCTTCATTCACTTGAAAACAAGACACACGTACCTATATAGAGTTGTCTACACTATAAAACTCACGAACGTTCATAGTTGCCATCCCTGTAAGAAAACCCCTGATAGAAAGGTTTTTTTTGTTAAATCGGGCTAAGGACTAATTATTCAGGTGGGGTACAAGAGCAATTATGAGTGGATGCCCTTCCTAACATCACAAATGGCCTTTGGACTCAAACCACTGTTACGATTCACTAAGCCAGTGCTCTAACCCCTAGACCACAACAGTTGTAAAAAGACATATATATTTATTAACTTTATTGATCTATTTCAGATTGAACAACGAGCGATACCGGCCATCTTCGTCTTCCACCTCTTCAGATATAAAAAGTGATAGGTCAGAGTTGAACTCCCCACACTCTATGAGTCATGACGAGGATGATGACTATACAGACAAGTACCCAGATCTCCCGAACTCTGAAAGTGA
This sequence comes from Bugula neritina, assembly GCA_964035545.1. NCBI lineage: Eukaryota > Metazoa > Bryozoa > Gymnolaemata > Cheilostomatida > Bugulidae > Bugula > Bugula neritina. Next base: position 5,315,149 of record OZ037767.1, read on the forward strand.
TGACGAAGAGATTGACCCTGGTTGCCATGACGATCAACTAGCACATATGGCAAACGCAGAGACACTTTTAAACAAAAAAGTTGTAGGCCTGTCATCTCCACCAGACTCCATAAGCAAACCCAATTCAGTGGAGCTGATTGAGGAAGAAAGTTCGAGAGACTTTTCAAAATGTTCAAATAAAACTTAGTTTTTGTAGCCAGCGGTTACTGCAGAATTATAAGCAATATTTTGTATGTGATGAAAATGTTACTAAAGTTTGAATTTATGTTTCATTGTTGAATTTTATTGTTACTTTGATGTTTATTTTATACAAGTTTATTGACTCTACATATACCATGTACAGATTGTAGTTATAGGTGTCATACTAGTCTTTCAATGTTCCAAACTTGGTTTTTGCACCTAGCTATGGTATGCCTTGTTGTGTTTATCATTACCACTAAGCTATGCTTTAACATGTCTCTTGCATCTAAGGTCATGTGAAATTACTTTTTAATGTCAATTTTTAAAAAGTATCACATTGTTGGTTAATAAAAATGATAGAAAGTGTACAACTGCTTTTTAGATATTTATTTGTATAAAGAAACTGGTGTGCATGAGTGATAAACTGAAAAAATGTATTCATTATATTATATTAAATCAGAGTTTCTAGAATTTAAGCCAACTTAACCTAAAGAGGAAAATGTCATTTCATACTTGAATATCCAACAAAACCTGCCAAAACTCAGCTTAAGGCATGACAATTCAGTTAATTAACTTTGCCAGTACTAATTGAAAATAATAAAGTTACACATGTATACTATAAAATAAATAAAAGAAATATATAAACTAATAAGTTAATGAAAATAATTCTGTACATAGGCTTGAACAAATTATATACTGAAGTTAGCAAGCTGGCAAAACTGTGGAAAACTTTAGCTTGGTAGGAGAGCATCGTGTTCGTATACTCATAGCTAGTTAAGGAACTTGACTGTATAAGTTGGCACCAGGTGGTAAGAAGGTTGGCTAATTTTCTACAAGATACCATGTATATAATAGAGATCTTGATAAAGGGTTATGACAGTTACGGAGTGATTATGATACTTATAGCAGACGTGATGTTTCAAACTGTATAAACATAATTAGATGCTCATCAGCAGTGTTCTGCGGCAGATGCTTTTGACATATACACTCTTAGCTTCTTCAGACCTCATTGACTCCATCATATTCAAAGCAATACACTAGGATCTCTTTAATAATTAGAAGTAAAATAACTACTTGTTAGAAATTGTGGCTCTACAAATCGTGGTATTTTGCAACATATACGAGTACCTGCTATTCTAAGATATTGTTACAATTACCAATGAATACTTTTGTACATAGCAATGTAATTATTGGTTTAGATGTGATTTTTGTCAATAGTCCAATTAAATGTCGTTTAAAGTGATTTGCATTGTTTTATTAATTAGTGTGAGCCAAAATAGATTAGCACTAAACAGCTATTGACTCTTCCCAAAGTGCATTTTTAGAGTCAGAATATAAGTTAAATTTGTTTAAAAACAGAAAGGCTATTGGACTAAGCATACAGAATAGATGATGTTTTAGAATCTTTGAGAAAAATGAGAAGTGCAAAATAAGTTATTTGTCGAAGCATTCGAAATGATATATGGCTGATAACTTAATATTGTTTATGGCTCTTTAAGTTCTTCTATGGATGAGGGGGAGCTAATGCTACAGCATAATGCGACCTATGCCCCACCAAATGCCAATAATCTATTGGTGGAATTTTCCCAGCATGCAAAAGAGGTGTACATTATATTAATTTCCGATAGCTATATTACGTGTAATATAATAATAGTAATAATAATAATATAGCACTACATAGCTTGTGTTAATAAAAGCCCCATGCTGTAGTAATTTGATAAACATTAGTTATAAACGTATGCTACAATTAAATATTACGAAACGTGTAAACTATTTGAATCAGCATTCAAAAGCAAACCAAGACATCGATGCATTGCAGTTTACAAGCAATATTTCCCGCCTGGTCCCTGTAAGTGTTGAATGAACTTAATAATGCTAAAACTTAGAGCATGGTCAATAGATGAAACCTTTACAAAGAGCCTAAGCTCATAACAGTAGCAGACAAAAGGTTTAAAATTTATCTACTGCTCACAAAAATACTTTATTAAAATAATCTCAAATTTCAATGGAAGAATACTGCGATGTCATGTCAATAAAAGAGCTATTCTCGTGACAAATGCACCATCTAGTGGAATACTTTCATAAATAAGTATTATGTCGTCAATTGCCTTGAGGCAGCAGTTAAAGTCAGCTTACAGGTAAACGAGTCTACCTGAAAGTACGGTGACTATTGTTTCTTGACCACAAGTAATCTTGTGATTTATTAATAAACTCATGTCAATTACTACTTGTAAGACTCATCATTCAGAATAACTCTTTTGGAATAATTCCTATTTTCTTAATAAAGCCTCAATGTTCAAGAAATAAATAACACTAGTAGCCGATTAAATTTTCAATAATGTCAATTGCATTGAGAAGAGATTTGACAAATTCTTTTCATGCACTTATCCCCAAATTCCAGGTGTAGTATGTATATTACCGGGCGATATTATATAACAGCTCAAAACAATTAGAGACTTCCTGCAGCTAAAAATGTCTTTCAACGTTATTTATATGCTGTAAGATATAATTTATTAAAAAGACTATGCGGGCGATGAGACAGCACGAAGCTGTTATGGACGCCTAAGTACATAGCAATATGCATGAAAAGGAGACTTATTTGCTAGTTCCTCCGCCCAGCCCTACTGGCGATTTACACTAAAAATAAATATTTTAAAATAATACTTTTTGTTACTAGAGACATAATTACTATCAGGTTATTAACTAAACCTATAAATTCTTATAGCTGTGGGCGTTTTAGCTTGCTTTTTCTAGATTGTATGCATAAATAATTTGCATGCTATATAATTAAATTTGTCTCTATGTTATATAACTCGTTGCATAACACAAATATTTGTCTTCATGCAACTCTATAGGTTGTGTGTGACTCAAGTAAATCAAATACATTCGTCTTCATTTTGGCCAAATAATTTATGATCAGTAGTAATTTGTAACCTGTAAATTAAAACACAAAATAGTAGTTAGTTTACTAATTATACAAATTAGCATTATGATGTTGATATCCTTAAAGGCATTTCACACAGTGACTCTGATCAAGAAACGAATGAACCATTATGGAGTCCAGCGTGAGAGACCACTTAAAGGAGACGCCAGGTTACTGATAGGTATAATTTAACACTTGTAAGCTTTAACCACGGCTCCAGTCTCTTTTACTCACCAAGTGCTTCTATCAGTCAATTATATACTTTTCAGTATATCATGGGCAGAAATTTCTACCTATACATAGTTGCATGAAAGAGTAGCTATAGCATTGATGGTCCTTGAAGCAAAGTTTTGTTTGAGACTGAGCAAAGCTAACTATAAAATTGTCGCAGAAAGATAGTTTTCAATTTTGAAACTATCTTGAGAAATCGAGCTTCATGTTTTGGATGCAAGTGTCGTACACAAAGCTAAAAATATTTTAGTGAGGTTTAAGCAAATAGAATAAAATTAACACGCAATCAATCAACGGGAATTCAAGGAAAAACAAATTTTCTTTAATATTTGAGTTCATAAGAAACAAGGTGGACAGCATAAAATTGCAATTTCTGCCTTAAAACGTATAAAACTACTTCACTGGCTGACAAATAAATGAAAGCTGCATTATTCTGCTGAAAAGGAAATAAGAGCACCTGCATATTTATTATTTATGTTGCTTGTTTTAGAAAGCGGTTATGAAACTAAAATTGATTCAAACCGTTTTGATATTGTGCAAATTTAAATACCATTATTGCACCTCTCTTTTGATATCTAATAGCAGTCTATAAATAATACATCAACTTCTGTTGCATAACTGTAAATTAAGAATGTAGCATTCAAAATAGTACTATAATATTGTTGTAGCTGTAATGCAATCGCTAAAAGGCCTGAGTTATAAGAAATGTAACATGTTTATATTGACAAAGATAAATATCAATGTCGTGACCATCAACTATAATTAGAATGAATAAATTACTTCTGGATAAACCACTATTAGTCATATGGCACCTCTTTCACTTTCCAAGTAATTGTTGATATCCACTCCTGTAGGTTTTATAACATAGCTTGCTAATATGTCTCAATCAGGGGGACGTAGAAGTAAGCACAAGAAAGATAACTATAGGCAAAGATTTGTTTTTATTACTTTGAGTGACAAACGCTCATTTAAAGGTAATAAGTATTTTTTATAAGCTTTTAGCAAGCACAGCAATTTGAAACAAAATATGTGGAAAAACTTCAACATTTTTTAACCTTTTAGTCGCTACAGCAATTCAGCATTATTCGAAACATAAAATAAAATGCCAAAAATTGCTTGAACATGCTGAAGTTCTACAAATCTAACATAGTTTTCATTAATAAAAATAGGATCAAGAGCACCACTTCAACAACAAACATTCTTCTCCCTATCAAGTTTATTAACCATGATTAGAAGGTCATGGTAGAAAAATTAAAAGTACTCATGTTGCTTCATTGAAAAGTACCGATTTCTGACTTATTTCTGTTTGTAATGAAATTCATTTGGTCAGTAACATGCATATTTTTAAAAACTGCTGCATTCCTAAACAACAAAAATATTGCTACTATTAAAATTTGATACATGAAAACAGTTATAAATTTACCAACAAATACACTATTGATGAGTGTCATTTATTATGTGGTGTTTGAAGACAGCTGTGATAGTTTTAGGCATATAGTGGCACACTTTTCTTGTACAAAGCCTGTAGATAAAATCTCTAGAAATTAGCCTAATTCCGAGTTGGCTTCAGCAGATGAGATATACTAAATGAAGCTATTTATCAAAACCATCTCCCAGGAAGCTATCCGGCATTATATACAGCTCATGGCAGATGACCAACAGCTCCTGTTTACAAATAACAAAATTCTAGCACTCAATTAATTCACTTAATATCTAATTTTCCTTGTTTACTGTTACACAGCAAATGGCTTTATCAAGGCTGGCCATACAATAGAAGCTATTAGTCATGTTTCATAACTTCAAGCATTGAAAAATAATTTTCATACACTTTATATCCTTTTCTCAAATGGATACTTCAATATAATTTATGTAATACGAATTTTTTTCAAAATAGATCATTTTCACAAAATTTTCATAACAAGAGTTTAATTAGAAAATTCTTTTCATTTGTCATATTATACTTTTTCAAATGTTCATCAGATGTGGTTTTAAAATTATTATAAATTCAAAACACTTACGATTTAAAAATTTATTTGTCAGGATTTCAGCACTGATTAGTATTTTAGTATTGTCAAAAGACTTGAATATGAATCTAATGTCATCCAGACAATAACCATGCATTAACAGTTTAGATCCTAGTTTTACAGATTTGTTAAAAGAGTATTTAATTGACTTCTAAATCTTACAATCACTAATACATTGTTATATTTGCTTTGTATCATATAAATGAGACTGTTTAAATATAAATTTTGAGAAGAATATTTGATTAAACTCCCATCATCAAGGCGAGGTAATTAGGTTGTGTAAGAAATGCTCTTCTCAAAGTGCAAAAATCTTCTTGCAAATAATGTACGGGTAAATAAAATCGGTCATATTTCGTCTCCTAGTCTATTTACATAATTGCAACATTGTATATATTGAAATCCGGGCCAGTTGTCTTATTCATGAAGATCGTTGCTACATCATCACCCAAAACTATTGTAGCAAATTTAGTTCACACAGGTAGGTTTTTTGTTGATTGATTTGGAATACGATACTGACTATTACACTGGCTTACGACCTGCATATCTCAATAGAAGTCCAGTAGCCAATATACTCCATTTATTTGCTTACAGGTTATTCTAGGCTTGTCTTTAGTACTGAGGTTGACTCAATTACTGCGATAGCATCTAGATTGATATTATTTTTGTGTGAGTAATGAGCTTTCAATGGGTATTGTTATTTTACGAGCATTTAGCAAACATGTTCGTGACAAGCTTACATATACATTATACAACTAGCTCGACAATAGCGCCAATATTTAACTTTCTGCCAGGCTGTCAATTAATACCTGGCGTCAATAGTTTTACAGAAAAAGCTTTTTTAGTGGGAGTATCACTTACAATGTCTGCATAATACATAACAATGGAAAGAGTATCGCTTAGTTTTGCATTTGGCTCCTTACGTTATTAACATAACCTCATATTGTTTTGATAAAAAAGTTACTAACTTCAAAATCAGATGTAATTAATAGTACAAATTAACATAAATTAACAAACTTTGTTACCTACTTTGCATTTTTATTGCATTTAAACTTTTCATACCCTTCAATTTTCTTGTCTCTATACGAGCAAATATAGCTGCAGGCAACACCAAGTAAGGCAGAATTACTGCATTTGGCTAAAAATTTATATGACATTTACAGTAGATTAAGCATATTATTATAAGCAAATTCATTCTCACCAATTTGAATTGCATCAATTTATTTCATACACAATAGTTTGACAACTCCAAGATTGCCAGTTTGAAGAATGCTCCTTGCTAAACTTAACATCAATCACTTTGGAACAGCAGAAAGTCACAACCAAACTGTGTTGATAAATTTTTTCTCTTAAAAATAATATATTAGAATGTTATATTGAAAATATTGAATTTCTGACAAAGGTTTGCTGTTTTGAAAAATTACTCTTTGAGTGTGATTATGTTATTTCTAGCACGTACTTGTTGGCTATTTCACTGTAATATGCTCGATCACATGCAAGTAGGTAATTAAAAAGAAAATAAAAGAATTTTAAAACTTTATAATTATAGTAAAAGATATTACCAGCATTACCGGAGAAGCATTAAGATAACTGGATCATCAACCCAAATAAGTCTTACTTAAAAAAATTAATTTGATTTATACGCTTTTGGCTCTAAAATGTGCATAGCAGCTTTGTGGTGTAGAATGTTGTTGTGACACAAATGTATTTTAAGTAATTGTATTTCAACTCATTGTTTATCTCTTTGTGATTTATGCTTTATAAATTCTCACCTATCTCCGCTTTGTCCTGTTCGGGTAGCGGGATTTATGCTCTATAAATACTATACAGTATCTTTAAAGTTACTGAATGCAAAAGATGAATTGGTATTGCTAGTGTACATGCAGCAAACGGTTAGCAATAAACCACTTTCATTATATAACTTTGCTGTTTTAAATTACCGCTAACGATACTTTGGGTTTGAACTTTTGGCAAAGTTCCAATTCATTAAGAGCGTCTCTTTTTAGCATTAGAATAATAAAAATCGATCAAATTACACATTCGGTTATGCTGGTAAGAATAGTCGGTGTGTGACTAATGTATAAGTCAGTGATGATTGTTGTTATTTGTCACCAGATATATATCCGATTGACCAATCATGTTGCATTGCCTAAATATCAACATGATCGTTTGTTTAGAATAAAGCGACTAAAATAATAACTTATGATAAGTGACAGTTTGAAGGTTTTTATCCCAGGCAGGTTGTGTCGCCATAGCTTTTTAACAATAACCAATTCTTAAATCACAATGGCAACTTTTAGCCTCATTCAATGGCATGAATAAAAGATGTAAAACATGGTTACTGTATCAAAATTGATTTCTACAACTTTTATTGTGTACAGCAGCAAAGAATAATAAGTGTGAAAGGGTATAGTAGCAGTGATATGGATACACAGTAAATATGAAAACAATTCTTACAATCATAGTGACAGTTAGACGTAGATAATTTTCTTAAACATTGAATAAAATATCTCATCAGGATCTGTCGCCAATCAGTAAAAACTAGACACAATACAATGCAATCTAGTTAGCTTTATAATTAGCTCTCACAATGAGCATAGAACAACAAGCTGCTGCGTTGTTAATCCTATGTATACATGACACACTAACTATCAGATGACACATCATCCAACAATATAATAAGTAAATGGTGAGTAATTATGCTTTCTCAAAACTAATTGTTATAGTAACAGCAAAGATATCCGGCCTGCCCTACCCTAACAAAGTGGGATCTCCACATACTCTTGTTTATTGATCATGAACCACATAGCCGACTCAGCAATTTTATCTATACCCTGGTTATAGTTTGAACAAAAATACTGAAAATTAGGTATTAAAAATACTAAAACTATAACAGTTTTGTGCACCTATAAAAATGATTATGTAATAAAGTCAACTTAAATAGAATATATCTTGTAATATTTATATTCCTGATTAAACTGTTATACAGATTGTTTAGACAGCATGAGTGTCATTATGCACCTTTGACACTTTATTAGGAGCACATGACCGTCTGAAAAACAAATTTTAAAACTAAAATAGATTAACTATTGACATATGTGAGAGCTACCAAAATTTATACTCTGCAATCAACCATCTATTTGGAACCAGAATTAATAAACCAAAACAAAACTTATTATGCCTTACTCAAAAACTACAAACACCCAAACAAACAAGTGAAAATTAATGCATAGAGTGAAGCCTGGAAATGACCTTTTACTCGCCAAGTTTTTAAGAACACTTGAAGTGTGTTTAGGTTGATCAAGTATCAAAAACATCTCTTTTAATGTATCATTACTTAAATACTTCACTAATTCTTTTAAAGCTGCTCTAAAAATGCAGGTGTACACATTCATAATTCTAAGAAAATTCTTTGGCTCTAGGGAGGGGCATTCTAATCACCTTTCAACAATTTTCATTCAATCTAAGCGACCTTGCTAAAAGATGATAATTCATTGTAAGTGGGTTAGTTTTTTAGACAATACAAATAAAGTTTTAGATGATCTTTATGTCAAAATGGGATTAATAGACTTGAAGAGACTCAATGATAACGGATCATTACTAAATGTTGTTTGCTCTTCCATTATTTATGAAATTTTATCTGCAGGCCATCTTGATATTAAAATAATAGGGAGAGTAAGGGCCCTAGGCAGACTAACCATCAACAGCCTCAACTCAACTGGCTTGTCCATGTAACAGCTGCTTGTTGTTTATGAAGTTTTAATTTGTGATAAATGTTAAAGAATATTTTACATGGGCTAGATATAATGTGTTTTTACCAGATAACACGAAACTATTATATGAAAAACATTATATATATATATATATATATATATATATATATATATATATATATATATATATATATATATATATATATATATATATATATATATATATATATATATATATATATATATATATATATATATATATATATATATATATATTGTATTGTATACATTGTATATAGGCCTACTGTATGTATTGTATGTATTGTATGTATTGTATATGTTTTTTGTGCATATACATTGTATATAAAATTATATAAATAATTAAACAACATGCATTTTCTGCTTCATTAAAGTAGCTTTAATTTTTTTATTTGTTGAATATATAAAGAAAGCAAAATGCTATTAAAAATATATTTGATATGTGCATAGTTTTACTGATTGATGAAATGTTAGTTTATATGTAGATTAAATTATGTAACTAGAGTTGTCTTCACCTATTTTGCTAGTAATGATCGAGCAAGTTTTTAAATTCTCCATGAGTGAGAATGCCATATACATATATCAGTATTGTATGCAAAGTTGATATTACATAATTCTCATAAAAGCTCACGCAAGGTTTTGGTTGCCATCTCTGTGAGAAACTCTTGATGGAAGGGCTTTTTTTTGTTAAGTTGGGATAAGACTTATTCAGATGGAGCATAGGAGCAATTATGACTGGATGCTTTACTTAATATCACCAATGGCCTTTGTCGAGGTTCGAACCCATGTGTGATAGTTTCATGTTCCCTAATTTTGATGAAGCTAAAGCGCAGCAATCGTTAGTAGATACGTAGAGTTGCTTCCTCAATGCAGCATGCTTTTTGGTTTAAAGTTGATTTTCTACTTTAGGTTGAGGTTGTGGGGGCTGCGATGATCGTTTCGCAACCCATTGTGACGATTGTAGCGTTTGAGTTTTATGAAACACCGCGCTTTAAAACAAATAGTGTTAGAAGCAGCCCCAATTTTGGAATGGCTTAGTGCAGGTTTATATAAACACTGTTGTTCAAATTCTACACCCTTAACGCCAATCCCGATACCCCGGTCAATGCACTTAGTGACCATCAACTCGGTGCTGCTTTCAGTATCTTTCTTCAATTTGTTATTATTTTGTTTTCCAGTTGAGTATTCTGTGCGAGCGTTCGTGCATGCTAACCATAGTGTTTATTATTATTTTTATTGTAATCAGGAAGAATGAATCAAACTGTGACCAGCTGACTTTGCAATTTGCAGATTTTGTATTAGTGTTGCATGTCTCATTACTGTCATTAGCTGTGTTGAGTTTAATTTTAGTTGATTCACTTTCAACAACTGCAAAGTGAAAGTGCAATGTTATTGTTAAAGTTAAACTTAAAGTTAAACTTAATCATAATGACTAATGAGTGATGATGTAATACTAATAGTAATTGTATTACTTTACTATTACTCTATTACTATTAGGCTTAGTTTTAGTATAGGTAATTAGTATTACTAAGTCAAAATGTTAAACTTAAACCTAATACTTATACTAAGCTTAAGGCTAATGGCACCAATCATAATCATAATGATAATGATAATCATAATCATACCGATACGTCATAATAATGATAATCTGATTATGATAATCATAATATTTCAATCTAATCAGTAAATGTAATCGCTCTCTAATGAGTAATGATTGTAAATGTAAGCAACACTAGCAGTAACTCACTTGCCCTTGGTCTTAATCTTTTTTGTAAACATGACTTTACTTGTGTGAACAGTGTGATAGATTTATATAATATTTAAATATATAGCCTACATATTTAAATGGTTTTAAATTAGAATATAATAGTTGCATTCATGATAATCGTATTAATGATTTATAACAAATGCACTAGTCATTCGAATAATTATAATGATGGTGATTATAATAATTATTGTTTTGTTTATTAGGAACATTATCAATATGGTTATGAATGTAATATTATTGGTAATTGTAATCTTTTAATAACTTATTTCTAGTTATTGCCATAGACCTAGTGATGATTATATATTATTATTTATATTGGGAATTAACACTAAGAGAAAAAATTGTTGAAGCTAAATTTACAAGTGGTTACCACACTGAACTTGTAGTGATTTACATGATTGTATATGCATTCTATATTGCATATTTAAATCATATATATGACTATGAGTCTTTGTAGTTGATACGTAATGTGTCCCTGTAGTTGATGTGTAGTGTGCTCCTGTAGTTGATGTGTAATGTGTCCCTGTAGTTGATGTGTAATGTGTCCCTGTAGTTGATGCGTAATGTGTCTCTGTAGTTGATACGTAATGTGTCCCTGTAGTTGATGTGTAATGTGTCCCTGTAGTTGATGTGTAGTGTGTCCCTGTAGTTGATGCGTAATGTGTCCCTGTAGTTGATGCGTAATGTGTCTCTGTAGTTGATACGTAATGTGTCCCTGTAGTTGATATGTAATGTGTCCCTGTAGTTGATGTGTAGTGTGTCCCTGTAGTTGATGCGTAATGTGTCTCTGTAGTTGATACGTAATGTGTCCCTGTAGTTGATACGTAATGTGTCCCTGTAGTTGATATGTAATGTGTCCCTGTAGTTGATGTGTAGTGTGTCTCTGTAGTTGATGCGTAATGTGTCCCTGTAGTTGATGTGTAGTGTGTCCCTGTAGTTGATGCGTAATCATGACTAGTGGTGAGCCAGGGACCAGTGAGTTTACTGAAGGAGAAGAGGAAGTGCCAATCTCTCTGAATGAATATATAGAAGCTGAAACCCAACTGGAAGAAGATGCCAGAGCAGTGCTGGGTAGCTCAGATGCACAGAACTGTTCATATGCAAAGGTTAGCTACAGTCTGTTGACAGAGCGACATCGAGTGTATTTATTTTATATACAGTGATCTCTCCTTAACTCACGATTTCTTTTCTCGCAAAATTCAATAGGTTACTAGAAGGGTTTGGGCCTCTATTTTGTGTCTTATGTATGTGTATAGGGACAAAATGGCCAAATTAAACATATCCATGAGTTAAATATGATGTTCTATGTCACGAATTGAGGGTTAGAGATTTGCAGCTTAGAGAGTTATGGAGGGAGCACTATATTAGTAAACTGGTGTGTCTAAACTGTCTTATCTGCAGGGATACGTGAAGAGGCAAGCTCTGTATACATGTGTGACGTGTTCTACTGAAAAGGGAAAGGCGGGGATCTGCTTAGCTTGCAGTCTCAACTGTCATGATGGCCATGACCTTTATGAGCTCTACACCAAGGTACACTTCTGGTGGTTTACACTGTATACGTCTCTGTTAGGTCTCTTATTCCTGCCTTTTATGGTGCAAACCGCATCTACTTGGTGAATTGTAATCTAAACAATATTCAATTACAAGACATTTAAATTATTTCTGTACCTATTGACTTAGTAAGTGATTAGAAAATCTTCATTTTTCAATGTTGCAGCTTTTGAGCTTTAGTAAGCAAGTAATTGCTGTAAGGGGTTTGAGTCTAACCGCCCCATATTATTTAATTTGTGTAGCACTATAAATTTTGTATCCTACACCTGAAAACCAATTTTCTCTCTTGTTTTACTAGCTGATTTATTTTTTTTCTGAATATAACTTTAGAGAAACTTTCGGTGTGATTGTGGCAACAGCAAGTTTGAAACTAAATGTAAGTTACTGGCTGGCAAGGAGGTGGTTAATACAGACAATAAATACAATCAGAACTTCACAGGCGTCTACTGTGTCTGCCACAGGCCATATCCAGACCCAGAAAGTGAGGCAAGTATGGTTTGCCTGGGTTTTGTATGCAGACGTTTACATGAGATTCATGTTATGAGTTTCTATGCTTTGGTTGAATGATTTCCACTTTGTTTTACTTGATTGGGGAGATGATTCTAGTGCTTTCATAAAATGAATTCAGCATTATTTCTCTTATCCAATAACAATTTTTACAGACTAGCATTTTTCATTAATTTCCTGAGCTGTAGCAGCCAGTCTGTTAATGATGGGAGTTGTTTTTTCTAGTTGTGTTGAATACCAGTTAGTTCTCTAATATCTAAGCACCTAGGGTTTTCGAGTGTGAAGCAACAAATTTACTAAGCTGGCTTAGTTGAGGTTTGTCCTTTTAGAATGTGTTCCTAAACTTCTGTCACCTGTTACAATGAAAGCAAAGTGCAGTAAATCAAAAATACAACTTGATATAATTATGACTTTTTGAGCATCTTCTCAATGCAAAGTGAGATTGTGCCATAGCAACAGAATTTAAATTTTTTTAGCATTTTTTAAATTTTGTTCATGCTGCTAGCCTAAATTTTCAAAAAATACTTCTATATAGTTGTTTTAATGATTTTTGTGGCTTTAGTTTAATTGTAGAGACTTACGATAATTTCCCAATAATGTTTAGGATGACAGAGAGATGATACAGTGCTGCGTATGTGAAGATTGGTATCACGACAATCATCTTGAGCTCGACAGCGATCAAGCACCTGCTGACTACGAAGAGATGATCTGCGTCACGTGTGTTCGGCAGCATGCCTTCCTCCTGAATTATGGCTCCAGTTTTGTTGCTGGTATTTATGTAGCAATATTCTAGATATATGAATATTTTTTTAGACACTGTAGGAGTATCTGATATACCTGGAACCTTTTTCATGATTTACATTCTAGAGTCATAGTGATAATGGTACTGGAACTATATAGTGTTGCATGATATTTATTTATTCCAGTTACCACAATCTTTGTAGTATTATTTGTAACACCATAAAATATTGCTGAATACTGAAAGTGGAATTTTAGTGTGAAAGTTCCTCCAACCTAAGAAATCTAAAAATCTATCGTTATGGATAAACAAAAAAAACTCCCGCAAATTTATAGTCACCATCCCTATGAGAAACCCCCTGATGAAAAGGGTTTTTGTTAAATCAGGCTGAAAACTTATTCAGATGGGACACAAGAGCAGTTATGACTAGATGCTCTTCCTAACATCACCTATGGCCGTTGTTGGGGTTCAAACCCATGACTTTGTGTTTACTAGGCAAACGCTCTAACCCCTAGACCACTGCTACTCCCTATCTTTATGGATATATTCATCTGCAGAGAAGTTGTCTCCTACTGACGAGAAAGTAGAGGTCAGTGTTACCAAATCTGAACACGACTGTAAGAATGTGAAACAGGAAGCGTCTGATGATGCGGCTACGGCTACAAAGCCTGAGGTCGACAGTACGCCTCTACATGATGTCAACTCTCAGTCTATCAAACAAGAGCCTGGTTAGTTGAGGCTAAATTCTGTCTTTTTTAAAACTATTTCTGAAATACAAGTTTTATTTGAAAAAGTAAGCAAGTAAATTTATCAAGAGCTTGTCTTTTCCTTGGTCTACCTAAATTTAGCTTCGAGATTTAAAAGAGATTTTCTGCTATTTTCAAGTTAGCAACTCTCAATATAAGTTGAAAGCGTTACCCCAGCTCTGATTGATATTTATACACAGTATAGTACGTATCATGTGTTGTAGAAGTCAAGCTGTGTCCATATCTGAAGACACACAAAGGTTCTATGTACAAACCCAGGACACTATTCATGGTGGCTGAGTGGCGGACTAAACTGTGCACATGCAGCCAGTGTGTCCAGCTGTATAGAGAGAAGGATATTGGTAAGTTGTATGCTGCATATTCCACCTTGTGTCATGCGTTTGTTTGTTTGTTTATCTACACACAATGTCTGTATTTGCTACCTTGTGATAGGAAAGAATGTTTGTGTATTCAAAGTGATAACTTATTAATCTAATTTTACCAAAATTTTCTGTAATTGAAACGTTTTTTACACTTATGAGTTTTAACTTGGAGTGTTTCTCACCTATTCCATTAACTTCTTTTTATTCTGATGTCAAATTATGGCCTATAAACAGAAAATATGTTTTAGATTTATATTTGTGTTAACAATTTGTTGCTACAAGTTGGATGCATGCATTCACTATGTAGCTATTTTCATTGCTTTATTTATACTTGAATCAATATATTGATTAAGTTGCCACTTGATATAAAACACAACTTGAGCTAGAATAAGCCATTTTGGTGATGTGTAGGCTACAGAGTGGTTAGGGGTACTAATAGACCGTCCCCTATCTCATCATTGGTTTGATTGCAGAGTTTCTGCTAGACCCAGAGGATCCTAATCATGTGTATGAAGAAGCTAATGTTGAGAATGCAGATGGTGATAGTACGAGCTACGAGCAGGGAATGTCGGCTCTCTCCTCCCTGGACCGTGTGCAGCAGGTGGAACTGATTGCTGGTTATAATGACATGAAGGAAAATCTCGTGGAGTACTTGCGGAAGTTTGGTTCTAACAAGGTATAATACACACCTGAAATACTATGACTTGCGCTACTCATGTGTACTGTTTGTGCTATATGTGTAAACATGTAAGTGGTGCTTTACGTGACATGAAATGTTAACCTTTTAGGGACTAGATACTATATAGTGCTTCAAGAGCCAATATAAATTTCAAATGAAAACATAATGTTTAGCTTATTAATGGCTAGTTTTCCATTTATTGTGAGTGCTAGGTCATGAAGCCTAAATAATTCAAGCCTAAGAATTTTAATGGCGCAGTTTTAGATGTTGAGGTTAGCAATCACTATGACTGCTGCTCTAGTGATAAGATAACTCTGGTTTTCTGGTAGAATATTTGAAATCAATTTGTGATTGGGCAGATAACTCCCATTTAATTAATAATGGTTTTCTTGGACTTTCCTTGGGTTACTCCCAATTTTGAATTAAAAGTAACTGCCCACAAGGTTAAGCAGTTAAATTATGCTGTTTTATTAACTAGAAACCAATTATTGCATAACTCCGACTGAATAATCATACAAGGGAGACTACCTCTTCCTTAACTTACTTTATATTAATTTTAAGCATCGCATTTTCACTATGATTGTCTAAACCCCTGCCATTGTAGCATACCACTTGCAGGGCTATACATGTACAGTTTTTATGGAGTTTTTCTTTTATTGGGTTAATTATTAATTTCTTTATTTTTAGGTTATTCGAGCTCAAGATATTCAAGAGTTTTTCACTGACCTGAAGAATAAACGAAGGAAATTGTCAGTACCCCCCTCTTCATGTTCATAGGAGTAAGAAATGAGACTAATTGCCTTCACCAATCTCTCTAATCTCACAACCATTTACGTCCTATGCTAGTCAAAACTTACAATGCTAGATATTTTTTAAAATGGTCTTTTTTTGACAGATTTTAAAATGATATAAACTTCCTTCATAACAGTGTGGAGATGATAATTTGGATGTTTTTTTAATTAAACAAGAGCAATGGCATGATGAACAACTGCTATTTCTTGTTTGATGCTTTCAGACAGATAATAAAGTGATCAGTGTCAAGATGAAAACTTATCTATAGTAATTTCATATAATATAAACCGATAACCTCTTGATATAACAGAACTCAACATTATATTGTATAAAATGATTTAGTTTATTAATATGGCACTGCAGTGATTTCAAATTTCTATAGATTTACACTGGAATTTTGATTGGAAAAAGAAATAGATATAAAAATATTTACAATTGTTAATTTATGTTCAGAAAAACACCTGTCGAAATGCCGACTGCCTAATACTAAAGCAGGTAATTAACTCTAGCGATTGTCTTCTCACTATAAAATCCATATAATAATATACAGAAACCTAATAGAGCGTTACATTAGATAGTAATAAATATATATAAGAATGGAAAAAAGTTAATAAAACATTACATGGAAAATATAGATATGTATAAAAATGATAATTACATATTTGTCCATTAGAGTGAATTCAATTCCATAAAAATAAAGAAATTACTGACTAGATACAAAGTATGACTGCATTATGATGTACATGAGTCTAGTGCAAGAGGGAGCATTGCATATATGTAATAGCACATGTGCCATCTTGATTACTATCAATTAATCCGGAACACCTGCATCTAAAAGTACACAACAGATAAGTTCAATAATTTTAGAACTTATGGTTGAACAGTGCGCAATCTCTATGTAACTACACAATGTTAAGATTATCAGCTGTTCTCGCATTACACCAGTTTAAAAAGTTATCTTCCCATGAAAATATAGATAGTATAGTAAGTAAAATATAATTGTGCTATCAAACAATTTGCTCACAAAGAAAAAAACTACTTGAAACCTAAATACCTTAAAATTTTTTTTGGAAACGAATAAATAACAACTTACAATTTAAAGCAACATCTTGGCTGCTGATTAATGACATGGTATTTATTGCCTTTCAAGTTTAAACTTAAGCTTTTATTTATACTTACGAGTGTTCTCCATTAATGGATGACAGAATGTGATTTTGATAATTCTCTGTGTTGCAAGAAACTGCAAGAATTTTTTTGGTCTACAAATGCAATCAATTTTTTTTAAAGATATTGCATAAATAATAAATAAGCTTCCACAATAGACTAAAATACAAATAAATTACCTAGCGTCCTAAAAACTAAACGAACATTTAAAATCAAAAAAAAACTTTTCAATTTGTTAATCAATTCAAGAATAAATGCTTTTTAAATGAGTTTACGGAAGTGGTAAGAATAGATTGTTATCATCACCCACCATGGTTAAAAAACCCACAACTCTAAGTGTAATGCACATGGAAGAATATTTTCCTAGTCTGTTAGCAGGCCACACGTTAGGGCCACACTAGACTAAATACATTTTAAAATCTTACATTAGTTGATGAAACTTTATCAGTACTAAAGCTTTCAGTTCTCAGCTGCTTTGTGGATTGAAGTAGTTCACATTTACTAAGGTCTAGTACACCTTTCGCTAACAAATCAGTGAAATTGCTTTGCTGTATCGTTTGTAAGCTGTTGAGGCTGGAAACCTGCAGAAAAAAAGCACTGTCGTAATTTAAATATGATATTTGTCAAAATAAATTTAAATTTCTAAAACAACATAACGCTCTTGTTAATTTAATTAATTTTTACATACTAATATATTATCAAAGCACTGTATGAGTTTTATATAAACTATCAGTTTAACAATACTTTTGATATACAAGTAATTCGGGTTGATGGTTTGGCTTATATACAGGAACAAACCTCTAAACTGCCAAACAATATAAGGAAATTAAAGCTAGTTTTTCTCTAGTAATATCAAACACACCGTACAAGGGAATGCAACGGCTTTCTTATTACAATTAGTTGACGCATTTTTTGCAATTGATTCCTTAACATAATAAACTGAAAACTGATTTCTAACTCTCTGATCAAATGATTATAAGTTAATTTGAAGTTGTTGCTTTAGAGAACAATACGGATAGAAACATATAATTGCTTTCATATCGGAATAATAATGTTATATTATAATTAACCCTGTGATGAAAGCTGAATACATGTCATCTTTTGGCATATCGCTTTTACCACTTAAGCTACACCTTCTAACGCACTACCTTTTCTGCAGTTAACCGAACACCTCTAATAATCACTACCAACGCTATACAGTAACCTAAACAAAGTATAATTTAATACTGTATCTCCTACACCAAAGAGCAGACTACTCAGCTTACCAAATTCTCCAGCTCCTGGATTTTCTGATGCAAGACATGAGTTTCATTCCGAAGAATATTGAAATCATTAGACAGCTGAGACTGGGCATCCACTATAACTTGGGAGGTGTTAGATTTCTGCCCACTAGCTGCTACAGCCCCACCAGATGTGTGTGCTGAAATACACAATGATGTCTTGTCTAAGCATAAAACATTGTTTTTTAAGTAAAATGTGTTAATAAACTTGCAATATTAGCATAATAATTATATTGTTAGCTTGAAATGTATTGCTAACTTTTTAATGCATGTAATAATTAGTGTGTGTGTGTGTGTGTGCGCGAGTGCGCGTGTGCGTGTGTGTGTGCGTGTGCGTATAGCTAGCGGAAAAACCGCAAAGATCAGGAGTTGCTTTCTCTTTTGCTAAAAAGCGATTGACTAGGCTCACTCGGCATGGCATCAACTCTAGTTATAGGCAGGAACAGGAACAATAGAAGGCTGGTAGAAAATATAATAAGCATTAAAAGTACTTACAAGTCTGTAGAGTGAGAATTCCTGTTAGACTGAGGACTACAATGGTTAGAGCAGTGAAGGAAATAATGAGGGCCAGCAACAAGCCCACACAAATACACCTGGCCACAGGGCTACGTCTGTATAATTCTTTACCCACCAACCCACTCTCCGAGTTCAGAAGAGCTGTGTCTGGTATATCTTTATTGTTATTCTCGCCATAGAGAGGATTCTCTTTTCTCCTAAAAACAGATTTAAACCTAATTTCAGCTTTATGAACATGTTTCAAGCAAATTTTCCGGATTTCCGTAAAAGGGAATGAATGTGCAAAGTGAATGTAGTATCAACACGTGGTATGGATTTGCAGCCAACTCATAAGTGAGTTAAAACTGTGCACCTAATTACTGCCATCAGAGCAATGAAGGACAGCTGATATCTCAAGAGTAAATATTGCAGACATTGACCTTTGATTTGAATATTCAACTGCATAAAGTATTTAGTGGTTTTCAAGTAGAATAGCCTATGCCCTATGGAGTATAAATACAACTAGGTTAACAAAATTATTGGCTTCATACTTTCAAGAAAGTAGTGGTAAAAGGTGCCCTCTTTCAAGGTTGGCGAAACAGAACTTTAAACTTCTACAGCAACTCTATTCCATTCTTATTTGAAAAACACTTAAATTATGCCAACATTACGAACAGTTGTATAGCTAGAAGTCAAGGCTAAACTTTTAGCTATTTAGATTCTAGTAACTGAAATGCTCCAATAAGAAGTTGTGAGGCTATGAGTCATGACAGAAGACTGCAAGCTTGGAATTAGTCATCTCTCAGCTTCTCACCTGAGAGGTGCCAAGTTTCTCTATTAATAAATATTTTGGCTGATATTACATCATGATGACGGAGAGGATCCTTCCTAGCCAAGCTAAGTATACCAACCTTTGGAGGGGAGAGAAGTGAAGGAGTGAGTCCGTGCTCTGGTCAGATATAGAATGGGCCTGATTTGGCCTGCTCGACGTCGGCACAACGGGTGCCTCCGCGTACATCTTAGATGTCGGGATCTCCTCATAGATCTGTGAGGGGTTGGCTGGCTGCCAAGCTTCCATCTTTGGTGTTGGAGGTACAGAAGCAGTTTGAGCAATTCGTTGAGAGTGATTGTTCTAGAAAATTGCACAGAAAGGATAAAGTTGTTTCAGAATAACTGAAAACCATCATTGAAATCGTTCTGATTTAAGAAAAACCTGAAATAGTTTTTACAACTCTACTACCATAACATTCTAGTCCTATTAACCAATTATAGAAGAAAACCTTGTTTGTGTTTTATCTCTTACGTTGCGTCAAAAAGCTAGCATGAATGCACACAAACAAAAATATTTACAGATTTATTAGTCCATGTGTCAATCAAGTTCAATTGAAATAATGTTATGCATAACCCTTGACAAATTATCATAACCTATAATTAACTAAACAGAACCTTAATGCCGTCATAGTGTATTACATGGTTGATCACATCTTATTTGACTTCTCATCTTCCAATGGAGAGAAAAAACTTCATATTAACAAAAAAGTGCATACCTGCAGAGCAGCACTAGGTGGATGTAGGGTAGATGTATTCTGCAGAGTATCCATGGAGCCATTTATATTGATGGTAGGATTAGTGACTGCTAGCTGCTGCAGATATTGGTAGTAGTGCCATGGTAGCTGTACAGAACCATTCTGGTAGCTGATTGGTTGCTCAGCAGGCGTACTCGGAATACTGGTAAAACCAAATAATTGGTAAACAGAATGAAAAATAGAAAATAACTTGTACTGTAAATAAGACAACATGTGTCATATATAAAACCTGCGTCATGTGACAGTCTGGTTTCCTTCTATTACACACCGTGACTGTATACACTTACAAAGATGCTCAGATACATGTTTTTGTCACTCGCTTGTGTGCTCTTTTTGAATATCACACAAAAAAATCAAATAATATTTTTATACCACTTATATGCTCTACTTTTATTTTTAATAAATTAAAGCGCAACTAAACCACAGTTATTTTTTGTAACAGGATAGACTTCAGAAGTTACGATATTCATCCTGATTTCATATACAACGCATCTGATCCTGTACTGCTACAGGATGTGATTATTAGCAAACTGTGACTGCAACTTTTTAGCAAAGTGATTCATTTCAATTTACAATCAGCTGTGTTGGTGGCTACAATAGTAAAAACTTCTAGAAAAATAACGCATTTACTTCCATAGAACTGGCAGGTAAATGCTGCTACAGCCCCGGCAGCCAGAAACCAACATTATAAATAAAAATAACATCAAGCATTTATATAAATAAATGAAGCATCAAATATTGTGATTGGCACAGACTTTATAGTCAACAAATACTTAAAACACAAATTTCAATATTGTTTACAAACTAAACACCTGTTCTTGAAAAGTCAATATGTATAAAACCACATTTTAAAGTAAGGTTTTGGAACTACTACAGACATGATTTTTAAATACAGCCTGATTGCTGATAGATATTGATCTTTGACTAGAGTCTCTAGACAAACTAATCACATTTTTAATCTAAGAGAAGTGGAAGAGAAATTAATGGTAATTCCATTAACTTCAAATAACTTCATAATTTATGTATATATGCAAGCATGTATAATTAGATATGATGTATGCATGTATAGACAGTATGTATGACCCATATTCTGGAGAAATTTCGCAAAACTTCCAACATGTTTTTACAGCTGATTTCATTTTATACTCTAAGAAACCAAAACAGGTTAATTATGATGCCACAGCGTAGATGTGTTCCCATGCAGTAGCATAGGCAGTAAAGTTCACGAGCTGCTAAAGTACAAACAATAGCATGTAAGCTTAGCTTTTTAACCTCAAAAGTCAATTAATTTATTATTCTTTTTTAATAGTTTTCACATTCTCCACTAAAATGTTGTGACATGTTAACTAATTAACCAAAGTTTATCTGGTAGATCTCAGAGGCTAAATGTTTTGTGGCATGTTGGATCTTAGAAATTAAAGTGCAGAATTCAAAGTTCAAAGGTGAATGAATGAGCAAAAACCAGATAGCTGACAGCAGTATTTGGGAGTTCGTATAGTTTCAATTTCACTTAATTTTGAATAAATACCCAATTATATGCAAGTATAAGTAGAGTCTATGAGGTTAGAATGTTGCTTGGAAAATTAACCTTGAAGATAAAATAATGTCAGAAACACAACAAATTTGACGAAGAGAAGAAAAGAAGTAATAGAGTCATAGAGGCAGGGGAGATAACTACCTTCCATTTGAAAACTGAGCTGCAGATGATGTAGGGCCCCTCAACCCATTGATATGTAAGTTTGAAGGCGGGTCAGCAGTGGCAGCTACAGGCCCATTGAGCTTGTCTGAGAATGAAGTTTCTAATTCAGAAGATTTGGGGTGTTGTCTCCTCGCTGGAGACTCGGCATACCCATGGTTCACCTGCTGTTCCAGTGTTGGGCTATTCATTTCTGTAAAACAAAAATGAACTTGTGAATTTGTTAAAAATGAAGTGTTAATGTGATGGACTATGTAGAAGTAGTAGTAGAAGTAGTAGTGGAAGTAATAGTATTATTATTAGTAGTAGTAGTAGTAGTAGTAGTGGAAGCAGTAGTGGTAGTAGCAGTGGAAGTAGTAGTGGAAGTAGTAGTGGAAGTAGTAGCAGTAGTAGCAGTAGAAGTAGTAGTGGCAGTAGTAGCAGTAGCAGTAGTATAGTAGCAGTAGTAGTAGCAGTAGTAGTAGTAGTGGTAGTAGTAGTAGTAGTAGTAGTAGTAGTAGTAGTAGTAGTAGTAGTAGTAGTAGTAGTAGTAGTAGTAGTAGTAGTAGTAGTAGTAGTAGTAGCAGTAGCAGTAGTAGTAGCAGCAGTAGCTGTAGTATAGTAGTAGTAGCAGTAGCTGTAGTAGAATTAGACAAGTGTTAAAACATAATTAGAGCAAGTAGGAGAAGGACAAGCTTATAGTCCTTTCAGGGTCATAAACCTTAGGTTTTATCTTGAGTACATGATAGGAAATAGGGGCATTTACCTTACAGCCACTCAAAGTTTAAATAATTTCCTTAGCTATAGTGAAAAGGTGCAATGAACAGACTAAAGGTAAAAAACTTAACAATAGAATTTAACAAAATTTGACAAATATATCCTAGAATCACACTTTAGAAAATACTATTGTTATTTGTGTACTGCACCTAATACCTATTTTAGAGTGATTAATTGGGTATGTCATCGTGAGAAATGAGTTGTACTCGAGTAGATAATAAAGAATAAAAAAAGACATGTGCTATTCACAGCCAAATATAGGAATCAGTATAAAGGAGAAATGGAGGACATCTAAACGCAATAGCTGTAACCTGAACAATGTGATGCTACAGTACTGTAAAATGTAAATAGTGACTGTATGTGATAACTAGAACATTATAGAGTTAGCTTGTAACAGTACACTTATCAGCACAAATCTCTGTTTGCTCAGTAAGTGGCTATACAACATACAGCATTGAGGATGATTCATATCCCATTGCCATTATTACGCAACTTCAACAGCAACAAACTCAAACATCCAAAGTGATTATTTGTTCCGTTTTTCATGGCTTACAGTTTTCCTATTTTTGACCAACAAAAATTCATATACTGATGCAGCTGTGCTGTTGAAGAGCTGCTATAGCTTGTAATAGCAGCACTGAGATAAAATAGAGTCTATCATAACTCTGTAATAAAATTAAACAGAACTGAAGTTGTAAAAGAACTGGGTTGGGAAACGCATGGCCAGTGTTCAGAGCCCCAGAAAAGGTCATTGGCTATGTTATAATGGGCATTCAGTCATAATTGCTCTTTTGCCCCAACAGAGAAAAGTCCTTAGCAACTAAAAAAAATTCTTTTCATTCAGGATGGTGAATATAAACTACTATGAGAATTAAAATGTAGCTCTTAAATGCTTTCTAATATATCCATGAGTGCTTTATTTATTATAATATTATATCCATTATAGCCAAAAGTACTACACTGTCTGGACTGAATGCTATAACTTGTTTGTTTATATGAAACCATACATAGATATGTTGAACCACCAGCCTTCTGCTATCTCTCTGCATTTATCTGGTATATCCAGCTGTAACCAACCAGTTCCAAAACAAGCTAAAAATCTCACTGTATAAACTCGGATATCAGACTATGGCAGAGATAGTACCTGACCAATACAGATGTCACCCTACCAACTCAGATACGCTATACTATTCATACAGATATGCTATCCATACAGATACCAGCCTGAATCATATCCGTGTTCATTCATTTCAGGCCAACAAAATCTCATTGACAAAGGAAAACAAATATTAGAAAAAGCAAAAATAGCTCTGCATGATACTTCATCCATAACTGCTGCTATGCTATTGTGTAGCTAAACTAACACCACTCAGCTAATAAAACTAGCTCATGCTTCAAGTACTGCGAGCTAATGTAATAAATATAATAATAATTCACCTTCTTTAGTGGAGATGGTGAACTAGGTTAGTAGCTAGTAACCCTAATACCTTCAGTAGAGAACTCTAACATTATGTGCCTGGTGGCTTATAGACCACAAGAATTTTATAATTCGCTTGATTATAATACCATCTACCAGTTTCATACCATACATATTATGTTCTACTGCAGCAACCTAAAACCATTACTAGCAGCTCTAAGATACAAAACCATGGGACAGAACTGATGGGTTTGTATATGCACCATACATCACATCTACAACAATTGGCCAAATCTTAGAAAAATTTAGGATTTTTGTTAAAAAAACACTATTGGTTACAGTGGAGATGCATACTTGAGTTCATTTAGTTTAGCAGTTTAACTAAATGATGCAATCATAGGTTTTTGACCACTTTTCATAATTTTAAATACAAAAAGAAGAGAACTTTCGAATAGGGCGATAAGATATCAGTCACTAAAAATTTAAATGCATTAAAATATCGTCATTTCTTTAGTTTTATTAGTTAACTGCATTTACCATTTTTCAAAATTCCAATGTAAAAATTGAACACAGTGCGTATGCCAGCTGGACTAATGCCAAAGTAGAGCAAACCTAACATTCTCTAGTTGAGTAAATTTGGAAGACAACAGGGCTTAGTGCCAATTTCTAGAAAACTTTATCATGACGAGATATAATGATCATGTCTTTCTAAAACAAACACATATCTGCACGTTTTAGCCTTACGCCAAGCTACAGCTCATGGTGTAACAGCTTGTCAACTCCAGTCATATGTCTTTCACCCCAAGTCAATATACTATAACTAGTGTTCACTGTTATTATGTTAGTGTGGAGGTAATTGTTGTGTACAAAGCTTTGTGTGACAACTCCTTAGGTTATAAATAACCATGAAATTAATATCAACCCCAAACTTATGCATGGTTAACTAGCTTCAACTGCACACATGGTAAAACCTCCACTGTTACACATAACAGTTGCAAAGCAGTTTTCAAAATCTTTTTAAAAAAGTAGCAAGTTAAAGTTTACATACACACGTCCCTGTCATTGACTATAGTATTTCAGATTATTTCTTTCTGATGTAACTACTAGTAACAGAGATTTAAGAACTTTCAGGAAAAAGAAGAAATATTTTCTTGTGTAACCAACACCAGATCTGCTAGAAAACTCTATAATATAGCTGTATATCCTACCTTCATCAGACTTCAAGGAAAGTTGGGGTTCCAAATAGCCGTTCTCCATCAACCAAGAGCTACAAGAAATCCATAGTTCATCAAGTAATTTCAATGAAAGCAGCCTATATATTGGTTAGCAATGCGGGGCATTGACACAGAGCCCTTATTAACAATTCACTACTACAGGACACTATGCAAGCAAACCTCAACTCTGTGTTTTATACTGTCATGGTAAAAAAGCCCGAGTTCTAGATTAGAAATATAGCAAATATTATGAATATTAACTCAACCCCAAAACAAAATTCTTTAAAAAAATGAAAGAACTTAGCCTGTTAACTTTTTTACTACTTCATATAAATGCGAACTATTCAATTTATTATCTATATATTAATATAATAGTAAACCAAAACTATACCTGCTTTTGAACAAAAGATTAATAAAATTGAAACTTCTAGCTGCTACTTGATACCCATGTTAACAGTGAATAGCTAAACACTAAGTTTGTAAAGGTGAATTCATGCACCTGCTACTATTTCACTTAGCCCATTGTTATCGTTTCTAACAAATTAGACACAAGTATGTGGCTATATGTCTATAATCAGGGTCTCTATTTCCACTATCAACTATTGCTATGTTAATGATTTGTTATGACAAAACATGGTCTAACTAGCAAGTCATGTAATAATATATTATGTAGTGAGCTTGTTGTAAGACTCATAATCTCCATTGAATAGCAAATTTTAATTTAGGTAGTAGTTTACTATGCAGTCGAAACTAGCAAGTAACAATAAAAATTAAGTTGTCTAATTCTAATTATTTGTTGTACTAGATTTAACACAGTATGAGTAGATAGTGACCATGAAAGGCTAGCCAGGCTGTACAGTTGAACAGATATCACGTAGTGAATATGTAATGGTTAGGATATAATTTATAAATAAAATATAGCAGGCAATTATCTGTCAAAATAGTCATCAATGTGATACTAATATTGATATAGGCAATACTTGGCCTGTGTTGATGATAAACCTACAGTTTGATGTTTGTTTAAAGCAAACAATTCGAAATCATTTGTCCTTCAGTTTACTAGATAACTATTACTATTAGTATAAGTATACTGTATAACTATATTGTTATTAGATTATAATTGTACTACTACTACTACTATTAGTATTATTACTATTAGTATTATTACTATTAGTATTATTAGTATAATTGTGAAAATGTGTTTTTAGTATATTTTATTTTGGTATAGCAAAATTATAAAAAAGGTCCTTATTTTAGCACAATTTGCCAAATTATATAATAGTGAGGTTTTAAATTAACCTAATAGTAATACTAATAGTATAACTATATAAATGTCAATATAAATATGAGTATTAGTTAGTGTTATATTTAGTCTTACAGCATGAACAACAGTCATTGTCAAGTATATAGAATTAGATTCATGATGGAATTCCCATATTTCTATTTTTTGAGGGTTTTAAGTTTAGTAGCTCAATCTGCTATGAAATCCTGATCACTTATATTAATCATTATTATAAGTATAACAATGATATAAATGCATTAATTTTTGTGTTGACTAATAGTAATACTAATAGTAATAGTAATAGTAATAGTAATAGTAATTAATGAGATTATCATTATTAGTTTAAAGTTTAAAAGTAAAAGTCAAAGAGAAAATAAAAGTTATGCTCAACACTCACAGCTTATACTAATACAGTATAACTAATAGTAAAACTAAGTCTAATAAATTTAAAACTTTAAAATTAAATTTTAGAAATAAAAGTACCTGTTTTAGTGTTTAGCTGCTGTAACTGTAAGTGTAAGTGTATACCAGTATAGTCTATAGGTATAGATCACAACTTCAAGTATGATGTTTTTTCCTATCAGTATTACTATGACAGTATGAGCATAAAATGACAACCATATGAAGTTTATATACACTGCCCCACTGCTAGAACACTCAGCTGTAGTACGTTAGTCCCTTCTGATTGTTGTCACTAGAATAATTAGATTTACTATTATCAAATCCACTATGAGGTATACAGCAAACCTGGCTGTTACGATTACCGTTTACAAATATTTGATCGTTGAAGGTTTAACCAATGAAGCGTAACCAAAATATTGTGGGTTCAGCGTGAAAATAACCTGCGCAAGTCGCGGGCTAATGTAAATGCTGCATGGACAATGATAAAGTATAATATGATATTAATAGAGAAAATGGATTGTAAACAATTACTGCCTATGTGGGTTAAACATACCATTTTATGGCTCTCTTAAAAAACCTGGAACGGTATTAGAAATACTATTCCTTACATTAAGATTAGCATCTTTATAGCCTTGTCCAAACATGCCAAACTCACTAAACTAAGCCTAGGGCCACACTGTGCGTATTTTCGCATGCGAAAATTAAAATCACAAGTAGCAAAGGTGTCCACTGTAGCGTCAGTGATGCGTGATAAATAGAGCTTTCATTTTTAAATCGCACTCGCTTTCAATAGAATGCAATTTGCTGGAATGTAGCACTAAATTAAAGAAATTGGGCTCGCTGAATAGCTACCAGCCAATTAGGTGACGATGACAGAAACGATTCGCACTTGTCGCTCAGCATTTTCAACGCAAGTGCGAACGTTTTCTCAACGCGCACAGTGGACACCTTTGCTACTTGTGATTTCAATTTTCGCATGCGAAAATACGCACCGTGTGGCCCTAGGCTAAAGGCCAAAGCCCTCAGATAAAAACTGGAATTGTCTTTACTTGAACACACAACAATGAGGTAAGATAACTCAACGCTTTTAAGAACAAAGCTCAATTGCATAAAGGTAAATGGTATTGAATTTATATAGTTAACAAGTTCAAGCTAATGCTTTTGTACATGCAATATAGATACATAGAAATGAGAAACGATTTGATGGACAAATTATTAGAATCTATGTCATTATATTCAAATTTAGGTACAGCAATAAAAAATTAAAATATAAATCCTGACTGCAAAATTGCCACATGTTGTATTCGGGATATTTGGACTTGGCTAGAAAATACAATCATACACAATATTATAATATACTGTAGCTAAGAGTAGTAAAGTCTCAATCTAATAGGTACTCAAAGTATTATGTTTTTGTGTTTAGAAGTACATAGGACAATATGAATTCTTAGTACATTTTCTGACAGGAATCATTGTTATTATATAATAATGCTAGCTGATACATAAATACAAAATAAAAAATGACTGCTGATATTACGTGTTAAATTTTTTTTTAACTTTTCATGATTAATTGTTGACAAATTGAGATGCATTGCTTTAATTTCGCTAACCGTTTAGAATTTGCATTTAATGTTTAGAAAACCATTGTAGTATCAATATGAAATATTGGAAAAAAATTCAGTGCTAAATTTTCAATGTGTGTTATATCATGTCAAAAGCTTAAATGGATGGATGGATGTTTTTTTCAAATAATAAATCCAATAAAAGCAAAATGATTAGCCATGCATAATCTTTTCTAATCTTTCAATATGATCAGAATAATTTAATTGGGAGAAATAAAATCAGTAGCTTTGATTTTCCCAAATATTCAAGCGAATGCACAATGCATGTTGGTGTGTGTGTTGTTGTGTTGGTGTGTTGGTGCGTTGGTGCATTGGTGTGTATGTTAGCGTGTTGGTGTGTGTTGGTGTGGTGTGTTGGTGCGTTGGTACGTGTGTTGGCGTGTTGGTGTGTTGTTGTGTTGGTGCGTTGATGCACCAACACATCAAAAAATGTGTATTGATTATATTTTTAAACTAGAAGCTTAGATAAAATTGATGGTACACACAAAAACACTTGTGTTTATAATTGCATCAGTTGTTTTATTGTCTTATAGCTAGTTGAAACATAAAAAAAGCATTTCATTGGATACAAACGCTTCAATTTGCACAAAGAAAACACAGACCTATATATAATGTTATGAGGCCAAAGATTAGGCAATGACCTAATATTCTGACTTCCTATGACAGGTACAGACTGGAGCTTTGAAGTCAACTACGTCATAATTTTTTCTTTCACAAAACTGTCTACACACTTTTCCCTTTGTTGTGAATTTGACAGGGGGGATTGATTTGAAAACTCCGCCTGTTACTAAAACATAAACAATCTATGTAGTAAACTTATTTTTCGATCAAGGAATTTTTACATGGAATCCTAGTAATGACTTTTATCATATAAATACTTACAACTAAAATATCCTTTAGTAAAAGTAAAGGCGAGGCTAAAGAGATGATGCTTATATAACTGTCAATTGCTTCATCTTATTCAGCATTAAAGAGAGAAATCACAAAGTGGAAGAAAATAAAAATATATTTGATTCTAAGACATCAAGAAACATTTTCTACTTACCCAAAGGAATGATCATGATGATGGCAGTTGCTAACAAAACAAGAAACTTCATATTGATTCCGATATCTACAAGCATTAGAGAGAATATACATATATATATAATATATATATATAATATATATATATATAATATATATATATATATATATATATATATATATATATATATATATATATATATATATTATAGATATTATAGATATTATATAACATACATATATATGATATGATCTGAAAAAATTATTATATATCAATTTACATATGTCAACCATACAATGGGCAAAATACATTTAACTTCTCACCTGAATTTATATGTTTAACAGTGTTTTTATGCTGTTACATTCAGTAAAGATACACACAATAACACACCTAACTTCTTCTTATATACCCTTTTGAATCTGAATTATTGCATGCAGCTTTCAGTTGATTGGTTAACAGTTCTCCCAACTTCTAGAAATAATTTATTTACCTCAGAAAGATTACAGGCCTGGTTGTATTTGAAAGAATTTTTACAAAGCACCATAGCTATATATATATAAAGAGTATTAAAACTTGCATAGGTTAATGTGATATATTTTTTTCAATATAAGATATACTTGAACTGTACAATTACATGCAGTGATCACTTTACTTAAAAACAATAATTGATAGCAGTTCTTTCAGTTTTTTGCAATAAAATGGGTGATATTGAAAAAGAGAATTAGACTGAAGGTTAAAATATTAAGCAGCGAATAAATAAGATGCATTACTCACAATATACATGTATATAAGTTATATATATAGCCTATATAAAAAGATAGGCCTTAGTCTAGTACAGGGCTCTCCAACAGGATCGGCCCCAGGGCTGGATGCGGCCCCAGTCTACATTTATGTAGCCTTCAAAGGCATAAAAATATTAATTTTCGTACATATTATATAAATCAGAATAGAAAATCATGCTTTTAAATGCGTTATTTATACACATTACTACAAATCATGTAGTCTGCAGCAACTATTAAGACTCTGTCATATGTATAGTTATTATTAGGAATTTGGAATAAAGTATTTGAAAATTACTGGTGCTGCCCCCAGCTCAAACTAAAGTTTACAATGTGGCCAGAATGTTTCCTTTTAGCGGCCCTGGCTCTGTAAAGGTGAAACACTCCAAGGTTAGTTCATGACAATATACTATGTTATAGTATGTAGTAATAAAGGGTAGGGGTATTGGAGGCACAACGTACTGGCCGAATTTTGAATTTTTTGCTCTCATTCGTCTGTTTTTCAATCTTTAGTAGAAATGTTACACCGGTTGTCTATTATAGGTATCAGTTTGTTGTTTCTATTTTGTTCACAACCTTCAGAATAATGAAATTTTCATGAAGAAAAAAATGGGCCTATTTTGCCCCGGTGAGCCACTGGGTGGGACACAACAAATATATTGAAACTTTGCTGATTTGGTTGCCTCTAATTTTCATTCATTTATTATACACAAAAAATAAAAATATTCTTTTAGATCTACACTAAAAATCATGTTTTAGCTGTACAGTTTGTGCCACCACAGATCACAAAAGGAGACAAGATCAAATGCACATCACTCCTTTCTACGGTGCCATTAATATCATTACTCTTGAGAACTAAAAGTTTTTTTTTCTATTTTCACTTCACAGCAAATTTTATCAGAAAAAACTTTAGTTACATGTACTACAAAATTTTGAGTGGACTTTTTTCTATGAAGGAGGGAGAAAATGAGCAAATCACAATAATTTATTTTAGTCAAATACATGTATATATTCCCTCAATGACATAATGTATAGAATGAATATCATGGCTATCCATTAGTAGCAACAGCAGAGTGTTTTGTAGGTTGTATAAAATGGCAAAGCTATAATCTCACCAGATGTATATATGAGGGCAGCTTAACCTTGTAGTGTTGAAACTACAATGACTGAATAATTATGTCATTACTTTTTTATTAAAACAAAAATCACAACTCTAAGTCACTAAGTTCTCTCAGAATTTGACCAGCTTTTTGTACCCCTATGACCGTTGTGCTCCCATTACCCCTATATAAATAAATGCTTTGCCAGGTCACTACATATGGAAATCAAATTTTATTCTACTATAATGTAGATTACTTAAGGTTGATTACTATTCGAGGGTTTGCTTGCATTATCTGTTTTACGGAAGAGAATTGACTATAAATAATAAAATATGTGTCCATTGTATTTGATGGGTACAAATGTATATATAGTTAGTTCATCACAATTGATGGAAGTGGAACTACAATTGTTAATGTATTTAATGCATTAAAAATGTGTTTGAAATATGAATAAGAACGAACTGTATTTACTAATCACTCAATGCGTATTGAAAGATATCTCCATGTTTTATTTAAAAATTGTTAGTTAATGGCAGATGCAAAGCAAAAAGCATTTGAGGTAATTGTCATTCTTTGGATATGATCAGAATGAAGATCCTTTGATCCAATTAGGTAAATAAAATATATGATTGGGCACTATGGCAACTTGCTTTGAATCAATTGTGTGTGCGTGTGTGTTGTGTTTGTGTGTGTATGCGCGTGTGTGTGCGTGTGTGTGCGTGTGCGTGTGTGCGTGTGCGTGTGTGCGTGTGTGCGTGAGTGTGTGAGTGTGTGAATGTGTGTGCGTGTGCGTGGTGTGTGTGGTGTGTGTGTGTGTTTGTGTGTGCTGTGTGTGCTGTGTGTGCTGTGTTTGTGTGTGTGTGTGTGTGTGTGTGTGTGTGTATGTGTGTATGTATATGTAAATTATCCTAGCTATAAACAAAGAAAATGAGTTTACTAAATAAAAGGTGATTCTTCTACTGTGTGGAAATTGACCACATGGCTTGTTGTGTTATTTTATTATCTCATGTAAAATTTTCAAAATTTCATTGCAAACAAAGTACCCAGATTTACTAAAGAAAAGTTGGTTTTTCTACTATGTGGAGATAGACCTTACTTTTTTGTGTTAATGTTCAGCATGTTGAGGAGTTTACAAGCTAGTTTTGCTGTTTTGTGAAAATATGCTGAAACGAAAACATGCTAACAAAATTGATGAAATGAATTTTAATAGTCAATCTTTTATCCCTGACACTGGTAGAACTTTCAACCAATCAACTGAACGCTACATCCAAAAAATATTATATATATAAGTAGAAGTGGCAGTTTTACTAAGTATCTTGTTTATCTTCTCTGCATGTAACAGCATACAGGCACTGCTAAAAATAATACAGGTGAGAAACTTATACATACAGTAATTTTTATCAGACTATATGTTCAGCTAAATTTTTTTCACAAATTTAAAGCGTTCAAACAGACACCTGATTAAAACAATTATTTTCCTAAAATCTGAAATTAAAACATATAGGTATACAATTATAGAAATATAAAAATATGGTAGAAATGTATAAATCAAGAAATATTATATTGATGTATAAGCATAGGAATGTAGAAGTCTAGTATAATTGATATATAAACGCAGAAAAATAGGATAATATAAATGTAGAAATATAAATACAGAAATATATAATATTAT
Source organism: Bugula neritina (assembly GCA_964035545.1). Classification (NCBI taxonomy): domain Eukaryota; kingdom Metazoa; phylum Bryozoa; class Gymnolaemata; order Cheilostomatida; family Bugulidae; genus Bugula; species Bugula neritina. The sequence goes on from OZ037767.1 coordinate 5,348,910, forward strand.
TACTATAGAAGCATTAAAAAACTATTTCTTCTGTTGCTACTTGCAGATATCCTATATCCAATATGAAGTTTATTGCTTTGTTGATGATTACCGTCATAATCATTCCTATGAGTAAGTAAAGATGTTAAGAATGTCTCAGCAATGAACTCTAACTTGATAGTCACACAAGTTCTGCCTTCAATAATGATCATAATGAAGGAAGACCAAATATAACTATCAAGTCTTAAGTTTAACTTTTGTCTCTTCTAAAGAAACCTTTAGCCATGATTAATAACGTTACCAACATTCATGTGAAAATTCTCTATTCAAAGTAAAATAATATGATAAAAATGTTAATTTTTTAGTTGAATACACAAGAGGTGTTAAATTCTTCCCAGATATTAAACTTACTGGAAGCAAGAACAGTTGCAAAGATTTTTGTTATAGGAAAAGCTTTAAAACAGCCACATTTGGATACGGAGTTTGTATCTGTAGCCAAAAGTCATCATGATCATTACCCTCATACCCACACCTGGCCTTTGGTTTACTAACACAGCTAGTATATAGGAGTACATTTTGTTTGTGTAAATTGAAAAGTTTGCATTTAATTTAATGTTTCTTTGTCTTTCAACTAGTTATTAGACAATAAAGCATGTGATAGAATTAAATGAGTGTATTTTCTGTCTACTGTCATTTTGTCTAAGCTACTAGTTTAAATCATGTGAAATTAGGGAAAGATGTACACAAACAATGCGTGCATATGTTTAATCAAGAAAAATTATAGCTATAGAATTTATTTCTCTTATAAAATTAAATGATTTTTTTCGTTCTTATGATATTGAAAGGCTAAACAAAACAGTACCAACTTCTTTGAGCAATATAAAATTAAATACATGTTTTCAAAATACTTACAAGTGACAAGCTTGTTACTACATAATAAATATTTCTGACAAAATGACACCACATTTTTAAGTAGCCTATAGAACACTATACTTGGACCACTTGAATCTATGAATGTTAATCCAAGTTTGTTGATACAAATAGCTAACATTTCAGTTTATGCATTCAAAAGGACAATCAGAAGCTTTATTCAACATCCTAAACACTCGTAGTGACTAAAAGGTCTTTTCTTTTGCATATAGGTTGTTTCAGCTTAAACTGCCACAATTAAAATAATGAAAACTAATATTTTCATAATTCCTTGTGTAGTCAGCAGTTGAGATGGGCAGCTGTTTGCTATTTGGTTGATGATGTTCTGGACAGCATCTGCAGTAATGTTTGTATTCTCAAAGCTTATGATCCCCTTGCCTACAACAGAAATAACTATTCATTAAACAGCTGTGTTCTACTTCCCCAAAGTATTTTATACAATGCTAAGTTAAATATAAAAACATAAAAACTGCATTGAAAAAGTAATTTATCTCCCTTCACTTCTGTTATACTTGTTATATATTAAAAATTTTGCTCTAATGCGCTGTATTCATTAAGCTGTTCAACTTGGAGTATATTATCACAAAGAGAAATAAGAAGGTTCAAGAAATATATTTTATCTAATATTAGGTAATAGCATTCCTTTGACTATCTCTGGTGTTGCAAAATTTAAATAGTTGACCACATTATAGGATGTTAACCAATCAAATGCATTTCACCATCGTGTTACCAGAAATCAGATGATTATACTCATAAAAACTGATTTTTGATAATAATTGAAGATCTATACAGCAACTGAAATAAAAGTTATAATCTTAAGTTGTAATTCACTATATCAACTATAGCTGAGAATAATTGATATAACAAAATATTCTACTCCATATTTCACTTTTGCAAAAATAAGTTGTATGCTTTCTCACTGCATGCTTGAATTGGTGGTTATTGTTATACTTTAATCAACTGTGACACTACGATGTAAGCAATCTTTGAAAGTTGATATTGTTTTTGAAGCCTACCTTCCTTTGATTTATATTCATGGCTCCAAATTAAAATTTCATAACCAGTAATAAGCTTGATATAAACTTTCAGATCATAAGTTTCTGCTGTTTTTAGCACTAAGGCAAAGTTAGTAGTGTTGGGTGGTTTGTAGTTGCTCTCAAATCCGGTGTAGTTCAGCTTCAGTTGTGCTGTGCAAGCATCCAGCTTCTATAATAAATATTCAGCATAGAAATTATTTCAAACATCGGTTCGAGTTGGCAGAAAGCCAAGTCCTAGATCCTCTTAGTGTCTTAAAAATCTCTCTTTATATAGAGAAGAGCTTACCGCATGTCATGTCTATCACAATTGCTTATAATGAAATATTTTTAGGCTCATTGGTCTATTTAGCAAAATTAAATGTTTTTAAAATCAAATCATTATTACTTGGTTTACGATTAGTTATATTATTTAGCTTTGTAAACATATCAAAGTTCAGTAAATTGAGATAAAAACATATTTGTTGCAATTACATCGTCTATTTATTGATTCAAATAAATAGGAAACTTTGTGGAAGGATTTAAAACAGAGTTTTTGGAAAAATACAACCTTATTAGAAAGTTTAGTAAATATTTAATATCAACTTACATAATTTTTGAATAAAGTTACAATGGCCCCCACTTCATCCTCTGCTGAACATATCCTGTACGTGTCCAGTTCAATCTTTTTTTCAGATTGACCTCGTCCTAGATATGATAAAAGTGGACTTGTGCAGATAATATGTATTAAAAATATTGAACACATTTTATAGAGTTGTTCTATAAGCAAGCTCTTTATATAGTCGGGTGACTGAGTGTAATAATTTGGGTGCTCAAGTTTGATGCTAGGTCCCTCAACTCCAAACTTGAGAGTCACAAATTTTTACACTCAGTCACCTGCAACCCGAAGCTGCTTGTATAGGAAAATTTCATTTGACATGCATCTACCTTTGAAATTAGGCCATACTACTAACAAATAAATTTAACTTTTATTCTAAATATAATCAACAACCTTGTATTTAGCACCACTAGTTTGATGTTACGAATGTCATTTCATACTTATAATATACCTGCGCAGATTTGGACAGATGGTGAATATTTATCTTCAAGCAATTCTTCTCCTTGAAAGTTTCTCACTATCTGTACAGCAACATAGTATGGAATACTTGCATCTGGTAAACTGAGTAGTACTCTGTCAGTATCCACAGGTATGAAACTATCATGACATTCAACTTTATTGAGTAAGTCAGTGTCTGTAGCACAAACTACTCTGTATCCAGCCACCACAACACTCTCCTCAGATGTAAGCTTTGCAGGAAGAGAAATCCAGATCTCACCTTCATCAAGGTCACCGTTGTAGTCTGGTGTAGGGGCAGATTGTAAGGCAATATATTCTGTAAAAGATGTCAATGGGTTACTTGAGTGTTCAATTGCTATGTATATAATACGTTTACTATAGAAGAATGAGATATCTAACATGATTAAGAAAACAAGCCACAAATACTTTATGTGTATAGAATAATTTCTCAGTATAATTTCAAAATGGGAAATTATATGCATATCGAATTTTTCAATCATTATTCAATACCAAGAAAAGCCGTCACATATTATAAATATATACTGAGATAATGATGTTGTTCATTTTATAGTTCATCTAAAAAGCCAATTCAATGTTCAATAACAAGTAGGTGCTCGTTTTAACATTTTAATAAAACTTTGAAAATACCACACAGCAACTTTTTGATATATTGCACCATATTTTTATAAACATAATTTTATTTCTTTTTATGCACATACATACATTGCTGGTATTGCTGCTTTAGAAAATACGTAAGAAGAGTAGGTTGTTGTAAAAAGCTTTTCAAAAAAATTGTACAAAATGTAAGTCAGCCTTTAAAACATTTTCAGCTCGGAACAGAAATCTTGCAAACCTGAAATGTAGGCTTTTAGTGCTGCATTTTGTGATGAAACGGATACCAGGTTGTTGCAATCTCCTTCCCCACTGGCAGCTATTCCAAGGATGTCATTTTGTTTTATCACTTCTTTGTCATTCTGAACAAACTGAAATCTAGCTGCCGATGAACTGCTGCCTGGTTGAAGTAAGGTTACGCTAGTCGTCTCATAGTTGTCTGAGAAAACATTCCTCAAAATTTCTGCCGTGGTTACGGGGCAGTGTTGAACATTCGCTGACTGACTTATGTAATATTTCCAGCCGACTAAATATCCAGATACTGGTATTTTTAACGTTGGCAGCTTAAGATAATCTCTCCCTGTGGTGGCCCCTAAATCTTCAACAGTGTTGGGCGTGGTTGATGCCGAGGTACCTGTTCACAAAACAAATTGCAACGACTAATTTTTGCTTTTGACTATTTAGTTAAAAATAAGAAAATTATTTTTAATATGCACAGCAATTACACTACTTGGCTTTGTTGTTTAAATGCTATACACTTTGTTGTTAAATGCTATAAACTTTAAGTTTTATTTTGCATACAATAACTCTTTTATGCTAAAAATAGATAACACTGAGTAACTTATATCTGTAACTTATTATATACAAATAAATAGTGCCTAGGAGAGAGAGCCCAGGTCTAGAATGACCCAGGTCATAGGTTCAAGTTATTGGTGATGCCTAAAAAAGAGCCAAATTTTCTGCCAGTAATCAAAAGGTATTATGCATTATAGGATTGAGGTTTTAAAGGGAAATAATGTGTAGCTTAGTCTCAATATTGCAAAGCCTTTTAATAATCACATGATCTTAATTAAATACAGTGTTAAAACAAAGTTGGTTCTAATTTATAGCCACGTATTTTTGATGAAATAGTTTTGTCTTACGAATGAGTTGCCAATGACGAAACCTGATAATACTTATATACGTTGTTTTTTCCAAATACTGAATTGACTGTGAAAATAAAAAAAAATAAAAAAAAGCATATATAAATGAATTTGTTAGATTTCAACTATTTGACTCTATGGTGATCTAATTCTTTTTTGTTCTCTCAATAATTATTTTAAAAAGTAATAAACATTTATAACTCTGTTTTGACTCACTTTTATACCACGCTGGTATATTGTACAACATAGTCTCTCTTTCACTTGAATCTAGGTCACCAGTCGCATCTTTGCTGTACATTTTACATTCATCAATGTTCTTACTTCTTGCTACAGAAATGCACTCTTGGTCACCTGTTCCAAGATGTCGGATACAATCTACCATGCAGTCGGCCACACTGGTGTGCTGTGTAGTTTTAAATGAGTCACCAGTGGCAGTTGTTTGTGGTCTCCACGGCAACCAAATTCCTTTAGTTTTAAAAGTACAAAAAATATGTAGTTTACCTCTTGGCTTTCTGTTTAATAATTTGTCATACTATCACCATTATAGCAAATTAATTAAACCACTAGTTTAACGAAGTTCAATCTAGCTGCTGTGATAAGTGCGTGCCTTAATTCATGACCTATAAAATGATAACAGCTTATTACCAAGCATATGTTTTGCAAAGTTAATTGATACTATCATACTATCTTACACTTCTACATACAGTATAATTGACTGTAAAATAATAAATTGGTACATATATTTTACATAGCAACTAAGCTCAAAACTAATGTGAAGTAATCTACTCATGTCTCTAAAACTTGATTCCTGCAAATAAGCAATAGTATTCAAAAAAATAACTATTACTTTACCATCGCAAGGAGGTCTGCTCATAGATATCCATCCCTGGACTGTTTCAAAACTAGCAGACGTTTCATCTTCTACTAGCAGTTCACACGTTCCCGTGTTTGGTTCATAGTTCGATGCTACGCATATAAATTCTAGTGCAGAAGAACAGAGTGATTTGCAGTGTGCCACACTAATTGCTGTCGTAGAACTAGTTCCACCGTATAGTGATGTCAATTTACCAGCGCGGATCTGCCACTGGCACAATAGATCAGAATCTATAGAAAAAAACAAATACTCTATCAATATAATAAAAATTAAAAACAATATTTTAGGAAATGAATTCTTTAATTTGCTTTGAATTAGTAAGTCTTTACAATTATATTAAAAGTTTTGTTTCTGTTGATTACTATAGGGGAGCCACTGTGGTCTAGGGGTTAGAAGGTTTGCCTAGTAAGTACGAAGTCATGAGCAAAGGCCATTGGTGGTGAAAAGAAGAGCATCTAGTCATAATTGCTCTTGTGCCCCACCTGAATAAGTCCTTAGCCCGATTTAACAAAAACCTTTTCAGCATGTGTTTTCTCGCAAGGATAGCGACTAAAATTTCTTGTGTGAGTTTGTTTCTGTTGATTACTTGATATAGATTATACCTGCTGGGGGTGTGTATTCAAGGCTCCAAATTAGTATATCAAAGCCAGTAATTAGCTGTAAATACATCTCCAAGTTGTATGGGGGCGTACTGTTTAAAGGGACGGCAATCGCAGTTGTGCGAGAAGAGTTGTAAAGTGTTTCCACGCCTTTATTCCTAAATTTGATGTTTCTTACACATTGATCTGAAGTCTGTAAGGCAGGAAGTAAATTATATGAATTATGTATTATAATATATAAGTAAACTTTGTTTTTGTGTTTTACAAAAGTTTTTTGTAACAGCTTTTTTAAAAACTGAATAGTTTGATATACAACAACAGATGATATTTCAATATCTCATTATATAAACAGTACAAAACCAACTATTATAGATGCACTGAAATTACTTAGGATATTAAAAAACAGTTACATATATATTTATTACAAAAGTAAAATCTGAAACCAAATTTTTAATAGACACTAATAATTTACAGCTATTTACTGAATGACTACCAAAATTTTTTTCTAAAAGGACTTTAAGAGTTGCGCTTCCCCGAAGCTCCATTCTCTATTATCCTATAAATATGAGGCTAAAAGTAGTAACTCTAAATTTTTTTAGGTTTTTAAGCAAATTTTTTTTGTTGACCAAAAATAGCATTGCTTTGTATAATTAGTATATAAGAATAATAAATTTATGTTACAGTATACATATACATTGGGAAAAGTGTTTGCTTGGGCATAAATCACTCAATAGCTTATATATTAAAACTATTATTAGCCTATGATTTGTTATTAGAAAAATCCTAAAACTAATAGTTTTTTAATTTAGCTTTGTGCATGGTTATATAAGTATCGGTTGTACATTATACACAAGGAAACTATAAATAGAAAATAATCTTGACTTACAAAATCTTTTATCAATGTAATGAGTAGTTCATCATCTAATTTCACACCGTCTGCTGCGTTTTGACGATAATATCGAAGTTTAATATTCTTAAAGTCTTTTCGACCTACAAGTTTATAAATGTAGTAATAAACAGGCGTACTAACTCTATCTTATAAGCAAACAATGACAAACTACTATCAATAAATGAAATAAAAGTGAAAAAAAGCATAATAAGGATGTGAAAAATAAAATATCTAGCTCCACACATTACCAAAAGCTTATTTAAGACATTCATAAAAATTGGTTTTTGCCAAAACATTATAAGTTACAATTTTTGACCAATTAAACTGGTGCCATGCATACAACTGAAATATTTCATACTGGAAAATATTTGCACTTAAAGATATATCTTATATGAGTGCAAACTGAATCTTTTAGTGCAATGCTTTAACTTTTGCAAGACATTGTATAGCATACAATTTGAAAAGCTTAGTAGTACAAAATAACTCATAATTGTTAATTGAACTTGATAGACAAAACACAGTTAAAATGATATATAAAGTTTTAGATCCATCATCATCTAACTACCAACCTGCGCAGATTTGGACAGATGGTGAGTATTTATCTTCAAGCATTTTTTTTCCTTGAAAGTTTCTCCCTATCTGTACAGCAACATAATATGGAATACTTGCATCTGGTAAACTGAGTAGCACTCTGTCAGTATCCACAGGTATGAAACTATCATGACATTCAACTTTATTGAGTAAGTCAGTGTCTGTAGCACAAACTACTCTGTATCCAGCCACCACAACACTCTCCTCAGATGTAAGCTTTGGAGGAAGAGAAATCCAGATCTCACCTTCACCAAGGTCACCGTTGTAGTCTGGTATAGGGGCAGATTTTAAGGCTAAATATTCTGTAAAAAATCAGGTGGTTTCATGAAATTAATTGTTTTTCATATTTTACTCATTTTTAGAAATTATTCGACTAAGTTATGCGCAGATAATCTACAACAAACTGCTAGTAAATTGCTGATTTATTGTATGAAACATAATTTGTATATTTTAGAAAATTATTATAGGTACCTATTGCGTTTAAAGTTTACCTAACTTATCTAACTTATATTTAAAACGATTTTAAATCAACCCAATTCATTTAAAAACAATATTTTTCTTTTTTTAAGTGTATTGGAGACTTGGCAAACATATTTGTAGCTAACTCAGTTCTAAACTTGCAGAAACAAACTCTAGCTTGAGTAATTCTGAAGTTACTAACCAGATATATATGCTTTAATTGCTGCTTCCCCATATGTATTGTCAGCATTTCTAGACACTGATACCACGTTAGTGCAGTTTAACTTAGTTGGTGTTTTTGAAGATCCCAAGGCAATGGTGTCATCTTTCCTTACTCTTCCACTTGAAAACTGCTGAAAATTGAATCTGATCCCAGTATCAAGCTCGAAATATGATGATAGGCCATTGTGAATAGCGATATCGTATATTCCTGGCTCTTGTTCTGTTATGATTCTAGCATAACTGCTAGGACATCGATTGAGATCAAAAGGATCAGCTACATAAAACATCCATCCTACCAGATATCCAGAAACTGGTAATTTCATTTGTTCAAAGATAATGTTACTTCGTTCATGAATTCTGGCGCCTAAGTCTATCATCCTAGCTTGTGATGAAGAACCTGCTGAGGTTTTACAATAATATTTAACAGTTCATTACACTACTATAACTGATTATTTTATGATATTAGCGTAGTCTACTGTAGTTATAAAGATCGAAAATAATGCAATGAGAAATTGTGTTAACTAGTTCAAACCAGAGCTTCATAAAATATTGAGCGAAACAATTATCGGCATACTACTATAAGAAATAAAAGATACTGCAATATTTTTCATCTTAATTGGAAAATGCTGCTCGAAGGTGTTACACAGTTTGTATTATTCCTTACCTGAGTACCAAGGTGGTTTACCAAAGTATATTGAATCATCAGTTGAAGTAAATGAGTTGGAATTGCGTGAAAAACCGGACTGACGAATTTGAAGAGTACAGAATCGTCTATTTGCATCAGAAATTGTATGTAGTATATAACCACAGTTAGAGGCACTTTTCAAACAGGCAATAATGCACTCTTTAAATGTTGCTTCAAACATATTACCAATTTGAAGGTGAAAGCCTGACTGAACTCGTTTCCATGGCAACCACATACCTAAAACAGGTACAGAGATCTAATTACAGCACAGTTGCAATGATTAAAACACTTTCTAAACATTGTACCTAACTTTTAGAGACTTAACTACAGTTTATCTGGGGTTTGCGGTTGATGTGATAGAAAGTTTTATTTGAAGTTATATCAATTGTTTCAGTTTTATTCTGAATAATAAATTTTAAAGAAAGCCTCTCTCTCTCTTTCTTCTTTCTCTCTCTCTTTTTTTTTCTCTCTCTCTCTCTCTCTCTCTCTCTCTTAAAGAAAGCCTCTCTCTTCTTTCTCTCTCTCTCTCTCTCTCTCTCTCTCTCTCTCTCTCTCTCTCACTCTCTCGTATTCATTAGATTCAAATTAACTATACTAAAGCTACGCACCTTCACAGAGCGGTCTTCTATAATAGACCCATCGGGTTGCTAATGAACTGTCAGGGTTAACTAACAATTCATCTTCGAAGTAGATAACTTCACAAGACTTGTTTGAAGCCATGTAGTTTATTCCAGTACATACTGTATCTCTGTCCAGACTGGTGCACCAACCCTTACAGTCTGTAGGACTGTTTGCTAAATACAGGCCTGGCCATTGATATCGTGCAGCAAGTTTTCCACTTCCCATTTCCCACTCGCACTTTAAACTTGAACTTACTTCTGCAGCACATTATGAATAATAGAAATCAATTTATAATCAGCTATTGAATGCACTTTTAAAACTGCTGTGCATTTATTTAAAAGTTTTACTTATACCCAAGTAATAATTATTTAACAAAAATTCTGTGCCATAGTTGACTGGATAGAAAAACCTTTCACTTTACTAATTAGCTGTTTTCAGAAAATTAATAATTTTACCTCTACCTTTCAGTTGCTATGGTAACATATTTAGCTTACAATATTGACAAATTTTCCAGCAAATTTGGCACGACTCTGATATTTTCTAAACCAACACTATCAAAAATATAGACAGCCTTTTGCAAATTATACATGTTGTTTATATGTTTCTTTAGAAAATAACCGAGCATATATAGGCATTAATTGAATGAGTTTATGCTCAATACATTTGGTAGCACCATAAGAATACACTTGACTTTCTGTAGATTCAAAATTGATAAAATTCTACACAAATTTAATTTATAGTGGTTACTCTGTTGTTTATTGTGAAAGAAATCCACGGCATATAACATCTAATGGTTGATAATATTATGATGTTTTTTCAACTGTTTAACACAACCCTCTGCATTCTTGAACAAACTTTTAAATGCATAACTTAATACAACTTATTATGCAACAAAATTTAATTATATAATTTTTCGTTATAATACACTATAACACAATAAGTTATAACATAATATAGGATGTAAATGACATAACGTGATGTAAGATATTATAGTATAACATATAATATGATGTAATATAATGTATTGCGTACTACATTATAATGTAATATACAATAAACTAATGTGATACGTACAATACATTATAATATAATATCCTATATAATAAAACATATTACAATATAATGATTTATAATATATATGAGACACAGTAATGTATTGCAGTATACATAATATACATGTTACAATATTATATAAGTCAATGCGGTGTAATAAAGCGAACAGAATGAAATATATCATAAAATAATATATAATATAAAGCTTAACATACACTAGCTATGAAACATATAGTGAATAATATACAATGTATTATTGTATTATGCACTAATATAGTTAAAACTTACACTGCAGTAAATAATTGTTATAGACTAGTCTATGTATTAATATAACTAATTTTAGTAGAATGTTTTACTATACCTTTCTGTATTATTTATACATACTAATGTAGTATAGAAAAGCATGAAAATCTTAACAAATCTTTGGACACATTAGTAACATTTGTTTAACTTGTCTACAATATATTAGATGAGTAAAACAATTTTAAATTCTCAACTATATAAAAAGTAATAGACATATTTTTTAGAATCTTTAAACTTATATAATACCTGACAAGCATAGGATCGTCAGGGTTATGGAAGTCAGCATATTAAGCTGCATTGTCGGGCCGCGATAGCATCTGCCAGCAGACGTATTAGTATTCTTCTGAAACATGGTACATAACTCTTACACCCTATAATTTAGATTCCTAACAGGCAATGTGTTTCATATAACATGAGCTGTTCTTACGGAAGGTGGCTAGTCGATTATTTACCTTCAAGTCAAACAACCGCTATAATTAAAAAGGAACATTGTTATATGGCTTTAACTATAATAGGCTGTATGAGAAGTAAAGAAATATCATGAGAATTTGTTGTTAAAATAGAAGCAATAGTTGGTATAGCTAGCTATAATATATGTCATGTACTATATTATGCTATTTGCTTTAAATCTCAACTGTATACATTTTTTCAACTTTTATTAGTGTCAATATAAAAGCTTTCTATGCTCACGCAGAGCATGTACTAAGTTTAATAATTTTAACATTCATAAATAACAGTATATTGGACTTTTATTATTACTAAGAATGATTGTCATTGTTTAACTTAAAAACCCCGATAACATTGTTACTTGCCATGTAGCCCTGTGCAGTAAATTCATTATGTATAAAATTATAAAATAATGCTATCATGTGCAATGATAGCTCATACACAGTCACATTTAATTATTTTTGCTAGAAACTTATATAAACTGCAATCAAATCCAAGTTATAGTCAAGTAGTCAATTTACTATTTAAACCTCCATTTTACAATTTATTTCTGATTTAAAATAATGACTGCATAACACATTTGCGTGCAGCTTACAATTGTAGTAAAAATATGCAATTCATTAAAAAACTATGTAAAATACACAATATGTGTGAGTAATTAATATAATGTATAATAAAATTTCACTTACCACTATGTAATAACAAAAATAGTAAAATCTGTCATATGGTATAAGTGATTAGTATTCTATTACTTATATTATGTTATATAACTAGTTTTTATCCTTCTCTATTGTTGAACATTTTTGTGATTTTTCAAACTATAAGATTGTTGTTCTTTTAAAAAGCAAAAAAATTATATAAAAAGAGATGAAAAACTAAATGTTGTTAACAGCTTATTACAATTTTTTCATGTTATGTAATATATTACACCATAACATCATTATTTAGGTAAAATGACACACACACACGCACGCACGCACGCACGCACGCACGAACAAGTATGTTATCTAATACAAGGTATTGCATTGTATTATATATGAAATATAATATAATATACATGGTATTATAAAGTCTATTTTAGTACTCTCTCGGCTCAAGAAAGCAGTCATGGAAGCTGTGTACATTCTTGTTCTGTCTGTGACTGGCCTCTTTTCATTCTATTCCCCCTCTGTATGAAGACATATTTAGGTGAAGAAATGAAATTCCTCACTTTTTTCCAGACTCTCTGCATTGCTTTTTGCTCATCTTGAGATCTACTCTGTAAAAAGTTGCTAATTAATAAATATTGAGTTATTTTGTGGAAAACACTGTGTCTTTGTATATTTTAGCTGTTGCAGTATCCACACTTTAACCATCCTAATTACTAGTGAGAGACCAGGTATTTCGTAAAGGCATAAGCACTATACTTTACATTAGTACACATGCAGATTTTTAAAAGTTTTTTAACTTATTAATTCACTTGTATCAATGAAAGCTAGCAACAGTTGCAACAGTTTCAAATGTTGCATTATTATATTATTTATAGACCAGGAACAATTCCTTGCAATATAAGTTGACTGTAATATAAAGATATAAATGTGTGTCAGCAAAAGCAAAACTATTGCGATAAAATACATTAGTTTAGTGATTTCTTATCTTAGAAATTAATTGAGTTGTATACGTGTTTACAGTCATACTTACGATATCAATAACCATTGTATCGGCAGCGAGGAACAAGTTGAATGGTGCTTTGATTATTTCCTCATTGAGCTCTTCTAGTATCAGTACTAGAAACTTGTTGGGTTGGTGAACCTCAGATTTGCCTGTCATATTTCTACCTGTAAATAAGACAGAAACGTGATGCATCGGCACTATGGAGGCAAAACTATGCCCATAACATCTGAAAATCAACAAATATGAAATTGGTTTAATTTGCATTGAAATACTGCGAAGCTTTGTAATAGTTGCTCGGCTTGAAGTTTTGCTATAACTGTCTCCACCTTTAACCCTATGTGCATGGCTGTTATAATGCATGCATGCATACATCTGTCTATGCCTATTACGTTATATATATGGCCACTTAGTTCTCCACACAAAGGTAAAGCTAATAATTAGCTGAAGTAATAAAGCAATAAATAGAAATGTGCAAGAATCATGTCCCATAAAAATATGACAACATATAATATAGTATTGAATGTAATACAATATGTATATTATATAACATGGCGATTTAGCTATCGCACATTTAAATATAATAAATAGATAATGTATATTTTCTATAAAAGTGAAAAGAATATGTGTAACATATATAAAAAAAACATCATACATGTTCAAAAACCATGTCTTGCAGTATATACGTCATGCAAAGAGTTTCAAGTTAACACTATGACAGATTGCATGCTTTGTTTTACATCTGTTTAATAATAAATATAAATAAGAAAATGTACAACGTTTTAAAACATGTTTGTAGAAAAATCAGATAAAGAATTGGTCTGGCAATTGCTATGCAAGTTTTTCATCAAGAAATAAACATAAAGCTTGTTTTAATTTTTACTGACAGCCATGTATAGCAGTTGTTTTATTCTACATCATAATACCTTTAACGTTAATGTTTTAATTACTATACTACGAAGTATACACAAGCTTTCAAATGTCATACATGAGAAAATAGAAATACATATTCGCAATATAGTTCAACAAAGCAATTGAAAATATTTCATTTCTACTCTAACCTGCCAGTATTTCAGCTTGACTAACACAAACAGGGTTAGTAAGGTAAGAGTTTGTTAGAAGAATGATGATTTTCCTGCTATTCTCCAGAGTTTCACACAGTTCTGTAAATGTGTTTGCACCAGGCTCAGAGTCTCTATCAGCTATAAACAGTTTCAGTCTCTGCTAATAAAAGTCAATGATCATGATATATTGAATAGTTTGTATGACAAGTTAACAAAGTTACAGATATTAACTCACATATCAAGAGTTTATACAGTTTTGAAAGTTGATATTCTCAACTGCAATGCAAAGATTCTGGCTTGCTTGGTACATTGCAGCTTGCAAATAGATTAAAGTTATTTTAAACAAATCCAATACAGACTCATTCTACTCACATTATTTTGTTCATCAGTTTCCACCATGTCTCCACGTTCTACACCAGGAGCCAGTTTCTCTGCCACCCATCTAGTATCTCCTTCACTCTGTGTATTGTACGACACTAATGCATCATACACACACTGCTGCTCAAACTTGACTTCTCTCATCTCATCAATTACTGCACTGACTACCACACGGCAGTGACTAATATACCAGCGATACTTGTAACATGGGAGGGCAATCAATAGACTAACTAATATTCCAGCCACCACAATGCCAGAATATATTAAAGGCATTTTTATAAAGCAGAAAAACCTATCTGGTGTATAATCAATAAATTTTACAGTTACACTTCTATTGTTTGCTTCTGGTGGACTACAAGTTACATCTTTAGTAATCATTAGAATTGAAGAAACATTCAACCAGTCTTCAAAATAATTATCACACTGACAAACAAATGGATTTTTATTAAAGGCAAACAAAGTAAGTTTTTCAAAATCATATTCAAAGCTGTCCAACGTTTCTTTTGAAAGTGAGCTGATAGAGTTGTCCTGAACATACAATGACGCAAGTGATTTCAGTCCCTTTAGATCAGATGCATCTAATGTTGACAAGGCATTAGAGTTCATATTTATGACTGCCAATCTTGGACAAGCTATTGGAAGGTTAGTTGGCAGGGCCGTAATTGAATTTTGGGCTAACATTAAAAGCCCTAGCTCAGGCATATTGTCAAATAAGTAATTGGGTATGTATGTGAGTTGATTGTCAGTTAAATCTAAATGTTTCAGAGATAACTGTGATATGGCCTGAAAATTCTCTTTTGATTTTTGACCAAGATAGTTATATGCTAAACTTAGGTAATGGATTGTCTTGCAAACATTGACACCAGTGACATCTGTCAGCTGATTGTGCTCAATAACAAGCTCTGTGAGATAAGGCATAACTCCACACAGTTTCGTAGAATCAACATAAGTGAATTTAGAGATAAGGTTTTGGCTTAATTTTAGAAGAAACATCTTTGAAAAATTATAGCTACCAATGCTTTGATTCTGGTTTAGGAAAATTGGAATGTTTTGCAGGAAATTGCTGTCTAAATACAAGCTTCCCAGCTTTGGAAAGCTATCAATTAAACTTGTCAAATCGTAAGGTAGTTCAGAGTTTATGCCTATGTCAATCATGTTCAATGTTTTAACTTGTGATGTTGTATTTTTATCAAATAATGTGAGTTTTCTAGGTCCAAATAAGTTTCCATTTAAATTTAGATTTGTCATGTGTAATAATGAATTAAAAGTTCCATCTCTGATCCATGAAATTCCACACCATCCAATAAATAATGTTTTAAGCTTATGAAATCCATCAAATATGTCTGGTGTTAAAGTGTTGCCAAATATTTTCTCCCCGTATCTTGTGTCAAGTGAAGAGAGTTCAGGAAGCATTTTCAAACCCAATAGACTGCGAGGATTCAAAAAGCAAGATTTGTTAGCAGAATTTGAAGTTGTCCAATATCTCATTGTAAGGGTTTTTAATGACTGAGGCAATTTTTCGAACAGTTGGCTGGCTTGTGATGGGCAATTTTGAAACAAAGGCAATCTGTCTATGACCAAACTTTGAAGACTTTTCAGTGGAGCTAAAATGTTTGGACCAGCAGAAAATATATTTGATTCACTCAAACAAATACTCTGAACATGGCTAAGAGGTTGGAGGTAGTCTGAGCTTATATCTTGACAATCTCCATGGCTAGTTCCAAAGCCATTTAGTACCAATACCTCTAGCCTAGTAAGATTTTGAAATTCTTCATCGATAGACATTTTGTTGTATTGACAGTTTTCCAAAGGATTGTAAGAAAACTCCATACTGCGTATTCTAGAAATACTTGGAAAAATGTTTACTGGGAAATGCCTGAACCTCCCATAAAGGAAAATCAGAGTCTTAATGTGATTATTTGAATCAAATAAGCCCAAAGGAAGTTGAGAGATGGAAGAATGGGTAAAATTAACATATTCCAAGTGAGGCTTATTAAGAAAAGTTCCAGATGACAAGGCTGTAATATTTTGACCAATCATGGTTAATTCCTTTAAGTTATAAAATTTGCTAAACACAGAGCTGTCGATTTGTACAGGTGGACCTGCGTAGGTTATTACCATATTTTGGGTACCAGAGTTTAACTGTCTAGGTATCACTTCATTAGCATTGCTGCTGGTACAAATAGCATTATATTGATCACATTTTAGACACCCCGTTATGTCACAAAAACCAAGTTGGCAATTTCTATCATCATTTGGACATGTGTTCTTTTGGGTTGACACATCCTGAGTATTTAGAATAAATATATAAAAAAGGAATAAAATTTTAGCTAGAGTACTAATAGTCTTCATAGTCTACAAAAAACAAAACACAACCTTAAGTTTCAAGGCACATAATAGTGTATGCGTCCAGTTAATTTACTAGGTCAAAGGTCAAAGTTTTTAAAATCTGATATGTTTTTTATCACTATAAAGAAGTTTGACAAGCAACCTGCTTTTCTATAGAGCATTTTAGAAACTTGCTTGAATAGCCACTGGTTTCCGCATGAGCAGATTGAAATTTAGCCTCTCCCATATTTTATTGATGCAAATTTAAAATTTAATATTAGTTGTGACAGTATTGATTTATAATCATCATGATTAAAATTTTCTCTAGATGTTTTTGACATTAGCAAATTTATATAATATAATATGCCTTAGCAGCCGTGGTCTATAAGTGGTTAGAGCGTTTGTCTATAGTAAACATGAAATTATGGGTTTGAACCCTAAAAAATGTCATTGGTAATGTTAGGAAGAGCATCCAGTCATAATTGCTCTTGTGCCTCATCTGAACAAGTCCTTAGCCCAATCTAACAAAAACCCTTTCAATCAGAGGTTTCTCACAGAGATAGCAAAAATAAACTTGCGTGAGTTTTTTATAATGCCTTAGCAAGTATACAAACAATAAAGTGACCTATAATTATAAAATGCAGTATGAACTAAAATCTTGACAAAAAGGAATTTATGTTATAATATATAGCCTCACCTTTGTGCTGAAAAAAAGACTGCTGCTATTTCTTATAGGTTGTTACATTTAATACAACTTTAAACGAGGTTGTTGAAAAATTTATCAGTGCGCAATCAAATGAATCACCTTTCATTGAAATAAGATAATCTTACGTCAGTAGTTTTGAAATAAATTATTTGAATTATGCATTGACACCGTTGTTTGTCAGAAAATAGGAGTTTGCAATTTGAAAACTGATGAAAATAAAAATATTCATGTTATTGTCCAACAGAAGCTCATCGAGCAACACCCAGGGACAACTTTCATTTTTCTTAGGGAAATAACCTATTTGGTCATAAAAATTAGCAGTAACCATTAGCCATAGTCAATGAGCTAAAGTAAGTCAATATAAAACTTCCTTTTATATTATTATTAGAATTTAATAAAACAGCTTCATGATCATATAATATATGCTCATTTATAATATACATATTACATTTAGTAGAAAACAACTGCTTATTGGAGAAGATTTACAAATAATATAGTATTTTGGTAAAATCTTATCATAAAATAACATGAATTAATGTTTCACATTGTCACTAATTGTTTAAAATGATTAGTCTGTCTATAATTTGGCCCAATAATCTCTAAAACAGCATGTCGTCTGCTTCTACTTGCAATAATAAACTTGACTAATTTGCATCTTAATAAAGTTTTGGGTTAAACATAGCTAGCGTTGCCTGTTTCAAATATAAATATAATGTTAGAGTTGCTTCCCATGCTTCAGAAATATTTCTTTTACTTCTTCAACTAATATACCACATATTTGGACTATTCCAAACGTATAATTTTGTGAAGTTGTCGTTCCCTTACTATTAACCTCACTTTGACCTAAAGTATTGCAGTAAGTTTAGTATTGCTAATCAAAAAATGAAAATTTTAACCAATTGTTAATTGAAAGCGAGACTGCGTGGAGAGTTAACTCCAAGCTATAAAGTTTGTTATTTTAGTATCATCTGTGTAGCCTGTGTAGGTAATGTATTAGTATTTTGTGATATGGATAATTAACTGATGTGCTTCATATTTTATTATAAGTACCGTGTTTTTTGCTATAGAAAAATGCACTATTTAAATTATGTACATGATGGTTATTTATTAATAGTATAATATAATATACACTCTAGTGTATAATGCAATATTTAATAAAATACATAATAAAACACTTAATATAATAGATAATTATATAATATATAATATTATATAGAATATCATAAGATTTCATATTATATTATATAGGCCTATGGTATTTTACATTACTTTGATATTATAGGCAACATATTTTAAAAATACTATTTCAATTTTTCACTATCTTAGCTACTATTTTTTTGCTTTGAACTGTAGAGTAAAAGAAGTGATTATGTATGGAAAGTTATTATTGTGTACAACTTGGGTTTTAATAAAAAAAAGTTAAGGTAATTACTCTTCTTTTGTGTCTTAATTTGTGTTTTTTGTAGCATCCAAAATAATGTGACTTTAATGCAAAATGTCAATATAAGTATATTATGCAATGTGTTATTGTTTATATATATTTTAATTTATATATTTGAAAAATAATAAAATATAATGTAATTTATAAGAAAATAATATTTATTATGATATTAATAATTTTGTTGATATATAAATTATTCCTTGCATTTTATTACATGCTTATTGAATAATAAAAAGGTCAACTCATTTTGCTAAATTTTACAAAATCGGAGTTAATTAGGTATAGTTTTAAAATATAGTAATTTTTCACTTTTACTCATTTTTATTGAATCGGCCAGTTTCCATAGCAGCATGCCAACTAGTAAATGAGAATTGTCTTCTTTTCAGTGTTCACGAAGATTTTTAACACTGCTATAGTTGTTACACTGTTCTAATAGAACACCTGCATGCATGACATATTTCGTCTTGTACTTGCAATTATGCATTAAACATGTATAATATATTATACTGTAAATGGGTTGCCATATATAAGCTAAACTGGTCACATATTTACATAACCAAAGTCTAAATATTATAAAAAAATTTACGAATCAAGACAGCTCATGCATAACAAAACTGCAAAAAAGTTCTAAACAAATCAGCTGCTATAATTAAATCAGACACAAATATTGACTAACGAAATAAGCATAATCGGCACAAAGTATCCTATGGGATTCACAGTGTTATAGCCTATTCAACTCTTACACTTTCATACAACAGCAGCTTTTACTTCATCAAATAATTGCTAATATATCAAGTATCTAGTGTAGCCATTATACTATGCAAATGTTTAACAACTTACATTGGTTATCATATGTAGAGACACACAGAAATGTATTTTGAATAGAATATTTAATTGCAACTATATTTTTTAATTTTGGATTGAACAAACTATTGCAATTGCACATTCATATAAATACAATGTATTGACAGTTTTTATAAATAATTAATTTTCTGTTTAGATAGAGTGCTAGAAAACCACTGAAACAAAATAGTCTTTATTTGTGATATAACATTATGCTGGAATGATATTCAATATTAGATATTTTGCAGTTCAAATTATCTAACAAATTTACAAAATTAAAATGTTCTTTTGGTCATTTGCTTTGCTAGTACTTCGAATTATTTATGTTATTGATAAAGGATTAATTCTGGAAGTTGATGTAAGTTCATATATTTAACTGTTTAGTGGTTTAGAAAAATTTTGACTATAAGTTTGAATTTTCAAATCTTTTTTATGTCTATTATGAGTAGCTTTACCTTTATAGTTATATCAACAAATTTACATTCTATGCAGCCTAATTGGTTCATAGATAAACAGCTACTGAATATATGTAAAAAAAATTACAAGAAATATTGAAAATATGACAGAAAAGTCTTTAGTGAAAATTACCATATATACCGGTGATGCTAAAATAAGAAGTAACTGTTATGGAGAAAATAACTACAAAGTATGAGTTTGCAACACAACGTTTTTGTATCTCTGCTGCCTATGTACTCAATTTTTTGAAAATATTATATATTTTTTTAAATTATGCAACCTTTTATAGCAATTTTAATATATTTACAATAAATTTATGTAAAATTAGGGATTGGAAAACAGCTATAGGTCTGCACTGGTGTCTGAACCCTACCAGCTGGTAAATGCCACACTTGTTAGTGGAGTCAGATCTGCTACAGAGTGCTCAGTAGAATGTACCCAGAAGCAGGCAAAGTGTGCAGCATTTCAGTATGACAGTAAGAGCAAGACCTGTTGGGTCTCTGAAGCTCCTCCTACAAACAGCACGTCTGGTGTTTTACCAAGTGAAGAGGCCAAGCTCTATCAGCAAGGTTCGTTGTTCATTTAACCGCAGTGTTCATTGCCTGCAAAATAAACTATACATATACATATATATATATATATATATATATATATATATATTCATATACATACATATACATACATATATCATATGTGCTTATACTGTATGCTTATATTGCAAGTGTGCCCGGCTAGATGGACAAGAAATCCAATAAAATCGACGTGTTTATTCTTTGACTTTGAAAATGAATACACAAGAAATGGCTCTCAAGCTAAATGTGAAGAACTTGGGGCTAACCTCATTGAATTAGACAGCGAAGAGGTTTTTGATTGGTTTATCAGTCTAAGAGACAACCGGCCAGGTAATACCAAAGTTAAATGTTATCACAAATGTAACGCAGCTAATTCAAATAAAAATATGGTAATGATGATTTTATTCTAATGCGCGTAATTAAATATTTAGGCTTTTCCTACATATGTTGCACACACCGGATTAATGCAAAACATTTTCTTGACTGCTTAGTATAATAATCAATTTTAAAATCATGTAAATGACTGTGCATTTTGTGCAAAGCTCCCTCCATACTAAATGTTTAACAAATACATTTGCAGTAACGTGCTTGCACTTTTTTATACTTTAAACTATGTTGCATTCAATATGCCAGTTATCAAACCCTAATTATTGCAACCTATAGATATATGTTGTTCGCATAGATATAGTACCCACAGTCTAGAATCTAGATGTGTAAGACATTGATCACGTGTGTAGTCTAGAGCTCATATTTGAATCTACAAAAAGAAAGTTGATATGCTACTATACATATTTGTTTTAAAAACTTATAAATATTCTATCAGTTATTCAGAATTTTTTAATATCTTGCTTGTTTATTCTTACAAACTTATTTACATAGAAGAAATATTTAGTTTCAAAATGTATGATGAAAAACTACTATAGTTTATTCTTTTGAAGTTTGTAGATCAATTACCATATTATATTCAACCGAATTATGGACTGTTAGCGTGATGCTTTGTATTTATCTTATTGGCCCACTCTTCATGTTTTCTGCAATACTATAATGGTTTCATTATGTTTCACCATCACCATTTTTCTTCCCTGTCTATATATGTTTTCAGCATATGTAAAAAAAAGCTGATCGATTGAAGTGTTCAGACAATTGAAAAATTAAACCTTTTTAATGCTCAATGCATTATTTTTATTTTGTCTTATGAAAAAAGTAACAAGTTTCATTTTATAGTCAATTGTCAAAAGTATTTCTTCAATTACATGCATGAAGATACCACAGCTTTTTAAAAACAAGTAAAAACCTATTCTTTTTTGAAGCTATATTTCACTTGCTTCAATTAGGGTTAGACATTACTGTTTACACAATAGAATAGAATAAGCATAGACCTAGTGATAACAATTTATAGGAAGCAGCTTTGCAAATGGTCACAATATATTAAAAATAATTGATATTTTATAAGAATTCAGTAAGAGTTAAAATACTAAAAATACAATTTGCTTATATATTTTTCAAAAGCTTTTTTGCATTAGGTATATCTGTGAAGCAAGCAAAAAGGAATATTATACGCCACTTCATAGTTTATCAATTGTATTTGATATCAAAATCACAAATGACAAATGTTGCAATACCTATTCAATACATAATGCATATAACATATATAATGAAACATATAGTGCAATACTAATATTATTTAAAGAATTCCAGTTCATCGAAGTTTGGGTTGGCGCAATGTGGGATGGAGAAGAATACCGTTGGAGAAACGGTTTGGTTATACCCGATCATTGGTGGAGGTTAAGAGAACCTAACAGAAGTGGAGATTGTGTCAGTTCGTGTGACTCAAAGCAAAACTTTTTTTTACGAGATAAGCCATGTGTCTCTTTAGTTGCATCCTATATTTGTGAAAAATGAGTTGTGATATTTCTTCATGCAAAAACAAATGAAGATTAATGACAGGCTTATATTAAAATAATATGCCAGTTGTCAAGTAAATATTTTATTCATTGTAAGCAATTTTAACTATATCAATTATTTAGACAGTATGTTGTGTAAGAAAACAGAAGTCTTTGAGATATTGCCTAATGACATGAGTATTTTTAATTTAGTTATGTGATTTTCTAGCATCTCTGGTTTTAGAGAATTGCTGTCAGCCAAACGTAATTGTTAAAATCATATGGCAATAGTGAAAGTATCATAATGATGTAATATTGGAATCACATTGCTATGTGTATATGTTGTTGATGCAGTTCAATAAAATACAATTAATCATTACATTATAGAATCATTGACACCAAACATGTAGCACTGCTGTTTTGTTTAAATTACAATACATTGGGCATAAGAACTCAAACTGATACAGAATCAACCTAGTTTCAACCAACAAACTATGCAATCAAAGATTCCAATTATAAGAAAAGATTAAACTAAATTTTTATCAATGCCTTTTGCAATAAAAAGAAATGTACCAGTAAAACTAAATAATAGGTAAGACATAAAGAAACTTTGTCTTTAAAGTTTATGTACTAATATAGTAAGGCATGCATGTAGCTTATAGTTATGATCCCTGCTAGTAAGGTTTGTGAGCGGCTAATTATATAATTTTAATAGCTTTCATTCAAGTAACTGTTACCTATAATCTGTAGTTTTCCATAAATTATACTTTCAAATTTGGAATGTTTGTAAGTATTAGACGACTAGATTGAGTAATATCTGTTAATAAAGATAGTGACTGCGTATCATGTGATCAGTGTGAAAAATTAAAATGAAAATAACTTGACATCATATTTCAACGCATGTTCTCTTAATGTAATACTGTAGCATCAAAGTAAAAATAAACCTGATTAGCACAGGTCAAATTAAGATGACTTTTTATGCACAAAAATGATAAACCAACCATAAAAAACAATAGCAATTTTTACCAATTATATTTTCAGATAAGACTGTGCTTGTATATAACTAAAGTAATCATGACTTAGGTATATAGTATTTTTCTGCAGCACAAGCTAAAATAAAAGCTCCAAACTACTATTTAAGTCATGCTTTTCAACATGAAGGTTGTAATCATTACACAATCAATCAAGTATCTGCGCTATGAATGTTTTGGCAGATTTAATATGGCTGTGCACTGCTTAAGGAAAGAGAGTGACACTGAGTAAAATCCTGCTACCAACAGTTATATAATATTTTGCAATATATACCAATAGTAATGACATTGCAACACGTAGATACTGCAGGAAACATTAAGGAAATGCAATCTTTGTTATTTTATCATTATTTATAACCCTCTCATTCAGGAAATCATGGTCACGTAGTTACTATCTAACAAATATGAAATATAATAACTGATGAGTGTTACAGACCTTATATAAAAAGGTAGTATAATATGAACAGCCGGAGTGTAGAGTTAGACACCTGTCACTGAAGCTACACCAAAATATGATGTCTGTCAAGACAATGATGCTGTCTGTAATATCTACAGCTTTACTGATTGGCTGCATTCAAGCCTATGGTAAGTTTGTGATTAATTGTAAACTATAATAAAATTAACTAGTCGCGTGCTTTTAAAGTACCTTGTTTTGTTTATTTACCTACAAGATATTTCTTATGGGTTTTGCAATTTGTTTTGTTTAAGATGTAATTAAATAGATTCCATAGTATCATAAATCAAATTGTTATATTTACTAATCTTCCTGTTTTAAATTGTTTTGAACAAACTTGCTGAGGACATAGGTGAGTAAGATCATAATCAGCTTTCTTAATGTTTTAGAATTTATTACACTAAGCCTGCAATTATGATCAGCTTTTCCATAAATTTAAAAACCAATACTTGGTGGGAAAGGAGCATAAACATAAATTGTCTATAATAAACTTGCAGGCTAAGCTTTCAATTGCATTTTTATGCTCAAATTTCCTTTCTATCTAATAAAAAGCCAATAAGCATGGGTATTCTAGTGGTTAGAGCACAGGCTCAGTTATAAACACAAGGTCAGGGGCTCCAATCCCAGTAAAAGCCATTAGTAATATTAGGAAAGGCATTCAGTCATAATTGCTTCTATAATGTGCCACAATAAAAAGCAAGTCCTTAGTCTTTCTTTCCATGGGGAGGGGGGGTCTCACATGCAGTGATAGTGACTGCAAGCCCACAAAAGCATAATTTAAACATAATATACTGCTTTCTTAATAAGATATGCTATTCATTCCTACCGTCACACAATATCTGCTGGTATATATCGCTCATGCATGTTTATATTAAAAAAATGAAATAGAAGTATGACTTATTTGCTTAAAGACTTAATTAATTATAAACTTATTTTCAGCTCAAAATTCTGTGGACAGATGCTTTCTAGACAAGAAAGTAGGACCTTGCAAGGCGTTAATACCACAATATTACTACAATGCTGGCAGTGGCCAATGTGAGCAGTTTTTCTATGGAGGGTGTAGAGGAAATGAGAATAGATTTAAGTGAGTAGTACAATTGATTACAATATTCTTTATATGATTATATACTCACTCAGGCAAGTTTATAGTCATTATTCCTGTGAGAAACCTCTGATGAAAAGGGTTTTTGTTAAAGCGGGCTAAGGACTTATTCAAATGAGGCACAGGAGCAATTATGACTGGATGCTCTTCCTAACATCACCAATGGTCTTTGTTGGGGGGGGGGGTGGGGTTCGAACTTACGACTTTGAGTTCACAAAGCAAACGCTTTAACCCCTAGACCGTGGCTGCTCCCTTTTTTATACGATTATATATTACTCTAAATTACAAATTAATGTAACGAGAGACTTTAGCTATAGCAAGTTATTATAGTAAATTACACTTTAGAGTTTAGATTAAGCATGTCAAATTGTAACTTTCCATTCTTCACACTGTACTGTGTGTATGCAAAACCTGTGTTATGATCTGTTTTGTTTCTTACATTTAAAAATTGGAATAAGTCTGAAATACATCAATCAGTGAAAAATAGTTTTTAAATTTGAACTCTTTCTAGATTATTCCTACTCCCACATCTGTCTACCATATATAGTAGACAGATGTGGGAGTAGGAATAATCTAGGTTTCAAATTAAAACACAAGCACAGTTATATATAACTGTGCTTGTGTTTTAATTTGAAACCTTTTTTAGTTCTGTAGAGGAGTGTGAGAGAAGATGTCCCAATCTGATTAGGAAAATCTGTCGCCTTCCATCTGATAGTGGTCCCTGTGAAGCAGCAATATCAAAGTACTTTTACAATGCTGCCACAAAGAAGTGTGAGCAGTTCATTTATGGCGGCTGTCTGGGGAATGAAAACAGATTTGCGTATGTATAGCTATGTAATGTCTGCTTTATTTAGAGTTTAGACACTTCCACTCCTGTAAGTTCAGGCAGTTTAATAACTTTTATTTCAATCTGAGTGATGAAACTTTCATTTGAATTAAAAAGTTTTAGTCTTTCAAAATTTTAGTTGTTTTTTATATTATAGATAACTTTTGTAACAAAAATGGGATGACTGGCTTTTTCTTTTTTGTAGGACACTTGCAGAGTGTGAGAAGGTTTGCAGTCTCTACTAGATTTGAAGGTCACTCAGCTATCATAAGGTTTTCCATGCCTTCAACAATTAACATGCAGGAACTGTAATGCATACATGAAGAAACTAATATTGAAATTAGTTTTAAATTTAACAGTAAAACCTGCAACAGTGTTTTGATTTGAAGGTGTGAATACATTTACAGCCTGTTGACAAACTATTATTTTAGCCAGGGTGCTAAGTTACATTAGCCTTTATTACTGTGAATGAAGTAATCAAAGCTAATTGATTTTATAAGAGCAACCAAATTGACTATATATAATACAAATATTACATAATACAAAAGCTTTCCATAAGAATTGACAACACCTGTACGACTAAATTTGATTTCTGTGACTAAAATTTGTCTTGCCACTTTTATAATGTTAATCCTAGTTATTTATTAATAACTTAAACGGAGATTCACATCTTCTCCATAAAATAACTATAAGGATATCGGTATAAAAACTATTATGAGTTGCATTTCCTTATGCATAACATCCTTGGAAACAATGGTCTGGTGATTAGATCACCAACTTAGACAACAATGCAGTGAATAATTCCAGTAAAGGTCATTGGTGATGCTAAGAAGGTCATTCAACTATAATACCATTTTCCGCCACAACAGGAAACAAGTCCCTGACCCCTTGAAAAAAAATCTTTTTAAAGCTCAAGCATTTACAGCGCTTCAAGTTTATGCTAAATTTTATTTTGACCTGAGTGATTAAAATTTTAGTTAAGCTTCAAAGCATTTCAGTGTTAATGTATTATTTTTGCTATTTTTATGAAAACAATTAGGACCGTAATTAGCATCTACAGGTGGAAAAATTAGTTGATATATATTATAATAAAATATCAATAGTGAGAAGTATATAAGGTAAGCTATCAACTACCTATAATTCACAAAAATTTAGGCTCTGCTTTTCTGATTGGACAAATGACAATTATTAAGATATTATTATCTGCTTAAAATAAAATAAAAATATAAATAACATGAAAATATCGCAATGATAATAATTATGTAAAAAGGATTCTTATAGATTTCTAAATAATTCTTTTTGTAAAGCTACTTCAACAAAATCATTCGCATTTATGTTTATATGATGAAAAAATAGATTATTAGTTCAAAAAAGTATATGATGTGAGTATACAAAGTAATGGCAGACAATAAAACCATTTACTAAGGTAGGTCAAGATTCTGAGCTTATTATATATGTTGATGGTTTAGATTTGGAGATTGTTGACACTGTTGCCGTATAGTAACGGGAGGAGATTTCAGATTAAGTACAAGTCTGGTTTTAATGTCCCTGAAACACATGAAATGTATGAGTTTAACTTTTTTAAGCCGATTTAAGTGAGTTTATGACAATTTTAAAAGCAGAAATATTGTTTTAAAATTTGGATCCAGAAAACAAGTTTTAAAACAATTGCTAAGCAACGTTTTTAATCTTTTATCAAAACATATGATTTAGGTGATCTGATATCCTTTATTTTTATGTGTCAGTTAAGAGTCCGGCGGCTAGTTAGATATTCACTCAGCCTTTTCGCAAACGAGATTTGTTATGAAATTAGTATATGGAACAGGTGCCTATAAATTTGCAATGAAAATATGAAAAAAATGACATTAATTGCGTAATATATTATAAACTAGTAGACAGTATAGTAATGACATTGCAGCACATAGATACTGCAGAAAACATTAAAGAAATTCAATCTTTGTTATTTTATCATCAATTACTCTTTTAACTAGGATATTATGGTCACGTGCTTATCTAACAAACATAAAGTATATATGTATATTAAGCCTGATGAATGCTATAAAGACCTTAGAACAAGATAGTATATAAACAGCAGGAGTGTATAGAGTTAGAAACCTGTCACTAAAGCTGCACCTACATGATGTCTGTCAAGACAATGATGCTGTCTGTAATACCTACAACTTTACTAATTGGCTGTATTCAATTAGCTTATGGTAAGTTTGTGATGTAATTGTAAACTATAATATAATTACCAGCCGTGTGCTTTTAAAGCACCTTGTTTTATTAATTTACTAACAGGTATATCTTTAAAGGATTTGTAATTTGTTTTTTAAGATGTAATCAAATAGATTCAATAATACCAGAAATCAATATTTTATATTGCAATTGCCAATAAAAACAAGTCTCTATAATAGCCTACTATAATAGGCTATATTGTAGGGATAGGGATAAAAGCAGTCTTTCTATCACCTGGGTTTTCACAGGAATAGCGATTATGAGTCACATGAATTTTAAACATATATTATTACTTTTGATAACATATATGCTATTCATTCTTACCATCGCAATAATATCTGTTGGTATCACTTATGCATGTGTATATTAAACTTGAGATAGAAGTGTGATATTTTTGCTTAAAAAATTTATAATAATAAGTACTAAACTTAGTTTCAGGTCAGGATCCTGTGAACAGATGTTCCTTGGATATGCAAGTAGGACCTTGCAAAGCGTACTTTCCACAATATTACTACAATGCTGACAGAGGCCAATGTGAACAGTTTTTCTATGGTGGGTGTGAAGGAATTGAAAATAAATTTAAGTGAGTATTTCAATTAATAACAATGTTATACTTTATATAGATATATTACTATAAATTACTAATTAATGTAATGAGATACTAGCTAGAAAATTGTCATAGCAAAGTAAATTCTAGAAGCATGCAGCATATCAAGTTGTTGTTTCCCATTGCTACTACTATGCTGAGTGTATGCAAAAGTTGTGCTGTGATCTGCTGCTTTTGCCTTTAAAAATTAGGTTATTATTGGTCTGAAATACATCAGCGATGATTGACAAAAAGTTTTTGAGTTTAAACTCTTTCTAGATTATTCTACTCCCACATCTGTTTATATACTGCAGCGATATTCTCCTATATATAACTGTACCATGTCTGAACAATATTGACTTGCATGCTAGCTGTATGCAAAATTGGAAAAGTAACACAAAAGTTAACGTTGTACTCACTATGTTTTTATTAAATTCCAATAATTTTTTTAGTACTTTAGAGGAATGTGAAAGCGCATTTCCAATTATATACATACGACTCTGCACTTTTCTACCTGATAGCGGTCCCTGTGATGACGCAATACCAATGTACTTTTTCAATGCTGGCACTAGACAGTGTGAGCAATTTATTTATGGCGGCTGTCTAGGGAATGAAAACAAATTTTCGTAAGTACTTAAAGTTTGTGCAGCTTGATTAGTTTTTTTATTTTAGTATGAGTAATAAAAATTTTATTTCAAATTAAATGATATTCACTTGTTCAAAATTTTAGTTATTCTTTACAGTATACATAGATTTTAACTATGCAAAGCATGAGTAATTGTTTTATTTTCTTTTTTTAGAACACATGCAGACTGTGAGCGAGTTTGCGATTTCAAATACGGTTGAAGTGCACTCAGCTACCAATACCCCAACACTACACTTCTCTAAGTTTTCAACAATTAGCATGCACAAACTGCCTAATATATTCATGACAAAACTCATATTTAGCCTACGCTAGAATTATTATAAAATTCAACAGTAAAACCGGTAACCATGGTGCTTTGATTTGATGGTTTGAACAGTTTTGCAGTTTGTTAACAGAATGTCATATTGGCTAAAGTACTGATTGCTATGTTTGCTGGTTTTTGTTGCTGAATAAATGAATCAATACTAAAATAAATTTACAAGAGCAACCAGATTGATTATTTATGAAATATTGCAATAGGTAAAACACAAAAGCTTTTAACACATGCATAACTTATAAGATTTGATTCATTTTACCAAATGTGTGTTGCCATTTTTACAATGTTGATCCTATAGTTATTCAATAATAACTTCAAATGAGATTTACATCATCTCCATAGGACAACTATAGGATATCAATTTAAAGGGTATTAGGAGTTGCATTTCCTTATGCATAGCATCTCTGGAAACAATGGTCTAGTGATTATAGAGCACCAACTTAGACAACAATGCAGTGAATGATCCCATAGTAAAGATCATTGGTCATGTGAAAAAGAGCATTCAATGAGAATTTTCTCTCATGCCACAATAAAAAGCAGGTCCTTGGCTTTTAGCTAAAAGTTAATGCTTTTTTTAGAACCCAGGTATGTACAGCGCTTCAGATGTTATAAATCTAAGTGATGAATGTTTTAGCTGATTTTCAAATTATTTCAGGGTTTTAAATTTTAGCTAACTTTTATGAAAACAAGTCTTTAGCCTCTATAGGTAAAAAGGAGATGAGAAATGTTTCTGTAACTTTTCAAATTGATAATTAATTCATGATAATGATGAGATAATATCAGCAGTGAAAATTAATTGAGCTGTCAACTACCTGATTCACAAGTGTTTGGGGACTTTCACTTTCGTGATTTGAAAAGGACAGCATATAAAATATAAATAATAATAGTTTAACAATTTGCTTGGAAACAAAATAAAAAGTAAAAAAACCATGATAGATTATTACAATGATCATATCGCTTATATTGTAAAAGATTTTCCAGATTTTCAGATAGATTTTTTTTGTAAAGCAAAATATCTCAGCAGTATAAATTTATCACAGTACGCACTACTCTGAAAAAGTTACTCACATTTGTGATTCTGTAACAAAAAAATAGGTTGTTAACCCACAAAAATATATAATATATCATGGTTACAAAATAATGGCAGAAAATAAAATCATATACTAAAGTAGGTTAATATTATCCAGATTATGATCTTATGTTGATGTTTTAGATTTGGAGGTTGTTGACCCTGTTGCCGTAGTGACAGAAGGAGACTTCAGATTAAGTACAAGTCTGGTTTTAATGTCCCTGAAACACATAAAATGTATGAGTTTAACTTTTTTAAGTCGATATAAGTGGTTTTTATATGATAATATTCAACACAAAAATTTTTCTCTGAAACCTTTACAAAAAAAAGTTTGTGACAGTGTCTGAGTGACTTAGACTGTGATGTACTTTATCTATTAGCTAACTTGGCAACAGGTTCTTAAGTTTATTGACTATCTAGTTGTACCAATATAAGATTCTTTGTCATCCCAATGTCAAAACCGATGGTATATTCAGAGTGTAAATGTTGGAGTATAAAATTGTGTGCTCATATAATATTATAGCAAATGTAGTGAGCCGTCTGTTGAAAGAGGGAAGTCAATAAATGCTCCTCTGCGGCTGCTTGATTAGAGCACACTGACTTGTGCTGTGCAGTGAATTATAGCAACAGCACTGCCAGCTATGGATAGATTTTGATGAATGTATTAAAGCAAGAAAGCTTCAACGATTGGTGGCACACCAATACAAGTTGCTAAGTAATATTTGTGTTGCTTCATCAGAAAATATGATTTAGGCGATCTAATATCCTTCATTTCATGTGTTAGTGAAAAGTATATGATAGTTTTATCTTTACTCAGTCTGCTGAGCAAACAAGATTTGTTATAGAATTAGTATATGGAGCAGGTACCTATGCAAGAAGGTAACATAATATTGGTATACGTGTGTCACAATGAAAATGTGAAATGAAAAATATTACAATGAGAACTTGTGACTCGGTTCACTTTCTTTTATAGTAAACATATTCCACATGCATATTTTTTGGGATCGAGTGGACAAATTATATTCTTTCGACAATAGGAACATAATGAGAGTCAAGCTGTGTGCAAAAAGAGCATTCTCAGGAGATAAGTCGTTAATATAAACTTAAGGGGCAGTAGTAGTCTCGAGGTTAAAACATTGGTTTAGTTAACAAGGTGTCTTGGGTTTGAATCCCAGTGGTATTGTTTGGAAAAGTATCCAGTCATAATTGCCCTGTGCATGCCACATATAAATAACTTCTTAGCCTGCTTAAAAACTGCTTTCTATCATGGGTTTCTCACAGGGGTAGTGATTATAAATGAGAGTTGTTAATATTGACTTACAGCAGCAGTGAAGGAATATCAACAGCCACTACCAGTGCCAGTACACCGACACTCACAAAGAAAATGGTGGCGGATATGTAAGGTGCAGTCTCATCTTCCACAGGTGGTTGGTTTACAGCCTGCTCTTCTTCTGGTATTAGAGTTGGAACTATCTCAACTTCTGCAACAAGTTGAATTTAAATTCTAATAATAATAGTTCAAAATATGGGGCAGCAACTTAATGGAATCGCTGACGTTTTCATAAAATATTTAAGTTATAAATAATTGATGTTATTGAATTAGTGTCGAGTAATACTTGAGCTGGAATTAATTTTACTCTAAACATAGCAGATATTGAACCACTTCCGTCTTATTTTCTCCAAATAATTTGTACTCATATTATAGCAAGAGCATCTCCTATTGGTAGATGTGCGTCTAATGAACCAATTATCCTTCGTGTATTATGCTTTTTCCAACATACTGCTGTTATACATTTTATCTTTGTAATTCATTACTTGAAATAAATTGAAATGTTGCATAATTGCATAATATATTAAAATTGCTGTAATTTTTTTTGATGAGCTGAAATATGATAACATAATTAGCCTTACAAATAAAATGGTATGTATACATGCATGTATAGTTGAACTTAAATTTAAATTGCAAATCATGCATTATTTGCCATTGCATAATGTTTTAATTATTTCAAAATTAACATCATTGTTCACATGAGTTAAAATTTTGTGATTTTTGTAATTTCCTAGCCACCTTGGTGTGATTTAGTAGAATGCTGGTTGTAGTAGCGATATTGAATGCTGGCATACATACTGACCAAGACATTTGCCTTCTCCAAAACACCACTCAGGTTCAACTTGTAGAAAGTAGACATCCTTACACAGTTCAGATATCTGTTCATCTTCTGTAAGATCACATTTTTGAGATCTGTATCTCTTACCCCATTGGTTACCACAAGTAATACCACAAGATGTCCAGTCTGTCCACATCTTTCCGGTTCCTGGTGTAATGCTTAAACTTTTATTCAACATAATTTTTAAAGAAGATTTGTCAGTTGTATTTCTAAATTAAATAGGCTATCTGCAAGACTATGTAGAGCTTGTTTTTAACTAATTTTACGCATGACTCACCACAAAACACTTCTCTTTTGCCTTTCCCCATATTCCGAGTATAACTTTTTTCTTCTCTTACTGAATCTGTAGAAAGAAGTATTCTTTCTAATTTTTTTGTGGGGTAAAAAGAAATTCTGACTAAAATAAACATTTAAAACATAACACAGTTGATAATGCTTTTTATTACTATAAGACCAAATATTTTTCATCAAACCTTCACACATGATTGTAAGATCAAACTCATTAGGGACAGTCCCATTGTTGAAAAGACAACTCCTAGTGCAAACATCTCTGTAACAACTCTTCCCTCTACATGCATCTGTTGTACATCTGTTTTCTGATTCGTCAACAATACATTGCCAACAATCATCATCACAGGTTGACTTGCTCCATGATTCTATTGTTCTGTAGCTGTTTAACCATGTTTATTTATAGCTGATAGTACATGTATTTATAATTTAAACGTAGGTTTATAGTGTGAATCTAATCACATCTTGTTAATTAAACCGTGTACATGCTAACCATACCTGTATTCACAGTATCTATTCCTGGTCTGGTTTGATTTACCACATAACTTAACACTGTTCCACTCATTCCACTCTCCCCATTGACCATACTTAGTACAGGTATACGCTATGCAGGACTCGTTAAACTCTGTTTGATTTCTGGATAAAATTCAAAGAAATATTCATACCTTGATTGTCTTATATTACATTTATCTATTGTACAATAACTCATTCATCATACTCACTTAGTACTACAGATATCAGAGAGGTTAGGAGTACTGGAACAATCAGCTACTCTAGTTCTGTTCTTGACACCACCTCTACCACAGTTGTTATCATCTCTTAGACAGGTAGACCAGGTGCTCCAAGGGTACCAGCATGTCAACTCATTCAGCTGACACTTCTGACTCTCTTCAAGCCTCTCACTGCAGATGTCATCTAGACATTTTCGTGTTCTAAAGCAAACCAAATGTATGTAAGCTATACTATCAACTGTTACTCCGTGTTATTATACACTGCCCATGTCATTAATTACACTGTCCTGTCACTTGTTATTCTATGGCATCATAATATGCACTATATAGTCACTTGCTACTCTATGCTATTATATAATAGACTGTACTCTCACTTGAGATTTCATGTCATTATATGAACTACCTTATACTGGAAACAATTTTTCCAATTGAAATGCATCTATGAAAAATAGCCAATTCTTTATCACTGGTTTAAGAAGAATTGGGACATGTGGTATAATTTTGTTGTAGTATGAAGACCTTAATGTTAAAAGTACATGCTCTATGTTATTACTAGCTCTTGATGGTTGTGAAAGAATTAAGAACTACTGCATGTAATAAGAAGCAATCTCGCACCTTTTTGTCAAATTTAATTACTGTGAAAATAATTTATCAAATATATTTGGCATATAATCTACACAAAATTTTGCAAGCAAAAAAGTTTTGTTGAAAGCAAACTCGATATATTTCTACAGGACTGTATTTTGGTACAGGGAGCAATGTTTTTCTCAGAAGCGTCTCAAAGACTTGGCAACTTCAAAAGAGTTGAAGATGTTAGTCACGCTATAATAATCATGTCACCTTCTACTGCTATACTTCATAATTTCTTAAACCACGTTTACCTACTACCTGTCACACGCACACACACGCACGCACGCACACATCCACGCACGCACGCACGCACGCACGCACGCACGCACGCTTGCATGCACGCACACACACTAATTGTTTACCTGCTACTGTGTGACACTCCACATGGACACTGAGTCCAATCTGACCAATCAGAGTAACACCCTGGATCATTACAATCCTTATACTCTGCTAATGGCTCTTTACAGATAGGGTTAATTAAACTTATTCCAGATGGATTGGAAGGGAATAGACAGTTTAAGAATCTCCTATTCTGTTGACAGTTACATTTCTCCCAATCATCCCATTTTAGTGAATAATAAGGGCAGTATTCTCCACACTCCTTCTCTGATATACACCAGGCTAAGGAAAGAACATGCAATGCATGATAATAACATCAAGTTAGATAAAACATATATGACACAAAATCTACCTCTAAAGATTAATATGTATATATCATACTCTCATGATACTATAGCCTGTAGTTTTATTACTTGTTAGTATGACATGCGACTTTAGAACATCCTAATATTATGCAAGACTTGTTAACATGTTTAATAATAATTGTTTGTTGTATTATATCAATAATTCTGATTCTACAAGAATTATGTGAAATTTGGAATGTAATTGAAATATATAGATTATGCAATAATCGATGTTATAAACACTGAACACGAATTCTGTAAGAAATGCTATGTATATATCATAATATATATAACATAATATACACCAGGCTATGAGACCATATTTATATTATATATGACAAATATTATTAAAATAGCAAATGGCATTTTTAAATTGTATTAGACGGGTGAGAAAGTTAAAACTAAAATAATAATATAACCAAAAAGTTAGTATTGTACGAACATGAACAATAAAATATTATGTTAAAAAAGTCTAACAAATATGTAAAGTCTAAAAGGTATGCTAAAAGAATGTTTGTTTAAAGCTCCTAGCACTGATGTGACTGTAAACACAAAATTGCTATATGCCCTTTAAATCATAATAAAGTACTCAAGAAATTCTGTTTCAAACTAATATATATTTGAATGCATTTATTTGAAAGAAGTCTCACCATTGTTAGAAGTGGTAACTTCAGAAAATGTAACAATATCCTGTGAGTCATTTTTCGAAGGATAATTATATTCGTAGCACCTAAAACATGAATTATAATAAATCAAAAACAAATTTAGTATTATGCACAAACCCGCACACACACATGTCTAATATATACAAGATATATAATATGTACAGTATATATTATAACATAATCCAAGACTAGAACTTTAAGTCTTGAACCCACCTGTTTCGCTGTTGTTTCCCGCTGCTACAGTCACATGACCTCCATTCAGACCAGATGTAGCCACATGAGCATTCAGTAGTCACAGTCTGGTTTGTAGTACAGACTTCACTTCCCATGTAGTCAGTTGTGGAGTCAAACACATCAGAGAGTACACAACTCCTAGTTCTAGTGTATGTACCATTCTCATTACCTATACCACAAGGTGCACATGCACTCCAGCTCTTCCAGTCAGAGTATCTATAGCAAAAATAAGTTTATCAGCAATGATCTTAATCCATTTTACTGAATCATGAATTGACCCAAATTTTAATAATCAATTTTTTTCAAATATGAATCGATATATTTCAAAACTTTATAAATTTAAAAATAAATATAATCAAATAAAACAGCCTATCATTCTTACCTGCTACACTTTTCACGACAAACATATGGGTTCACATTATTCTTTGAACAGACTCCTTCAATAGGTCTGGGATGGTGGTAATGACATTCCTCACCAATTCTCCCATACCCTGATTGACAGTCACACTGATCTACTTTTACTATCTCTGGACATTCACACCATGTTCCTGTGATATTAGTCTCAATGTAGCCTGGCTCACCTATATAGCAAGTAAATTGTACTTAAATAAATAGTTTAAAATTTTTATTGAATAAGGATAATAAATTCAATAAAGATAACTCATTATATATTTAAAATAAAGCATTCTGCAACTCACATGCAAATGGGCCTTCTAAGAAATGGCCGTTAACATTGCTCCCTTCAACACAAGTCCTTGCATACTGGAGTGCGGGAATAATGGCACAAAAGCAGTACTCTGTAGGGCTGGACCAGCTTGGGCAAGAGGCAAAACAGTCGGTAGACTAAAAAATTATATTATAAATAAAAATTGATGACCAATCTTTTGAAATATAAAACAAACTTGTGACAAAAAACTTAATATGTATATCAAAATGATTTAAATGGAAGACTGAGCATTGAACTTACTACTTCGGCTTTGTCAGTCCCTTTAATTGAATACAGTTTTCCTGTAGAGCAGTTACAGCTGAGGTATGACAGCGGCCTGCTTGTTATGGCTGTAGTTGGCTCAGCAGTTGTTGCAGAAGTCTTGGTAGTTTTCATTGCTTCTGTTGTATCAGTTTCTGTCATTCCTGTTGTGAGTTCAGTATCAGTATAAGTGTGAATTGTAGTTAGAAGTTTGGTGGTTGTTGAATCTGTTGTATTTTTTGGTGAAGCTGTAGTACTTAAGATGCTTGTAGTTGTAGGGGACTTCATTGCTTCTGTAACAACACTACTTGAGTTGGTTGAAACATGTGATTCTGAGTGAGCTGCAGTCAAAGTAACTGAGCTAGTGTGGTTGCTATGCAAGCTGGAAGTTGTCGTACTATTTACGGGATTGTGCTTTGTTGAAGTGCTGGTTGGCAGTTTCACAGAGCTAGTTGAAATTGATGATGTAACAGAAGGAGATGTTGAAGATATGTTGATTTTGTTGGAAGTATTTGCGGTTGCAGCACTTTGTGTGTAAGAAGTTGTATGGTTTGTGCTGTTAAATTGTTTTGATGTAGTTGTTGATACATTTGATGATGTTGATACATTCACTGGTGATGTTGATACATTTGATGATGTTGTTGATACGCTTCCTGGTAATGTTGATACGTTCACTGGTGATGTTGATACGTTCACTGGTGATGTTGATATGCTCTCTGGTGTTGATACATTCACTGGTGATGTTGATACATTTGATGATGTTGATACATTCACTGGTGATGTTGATACGTTCACTGGTGTTGTTGATACGTTCACTGGTGATGTTGATACGTTCACTGGTGTTGATACATTCACTGGTGATGTTGATACATTTGATGATGTTGATACATTCACTGGTAATGTTGATACGTTCACTGGTGATGTTGATACGTTCACTGGTGATGTTGATACATTTGATGATGTTGATACATTCACTGGTAACGTTGATACGTTCACTGGTGATGTTGATATGCTCTCTGGTGTTGATACATTCACTGGTGATGTTGATATGCTCTCTGGTGTTGTTGATACGTTCACTGGTGTTGTTGATAGGTTCACTGGTGTTGTTGATACGCTTCCTGGTAACGTTGATACGTTCACTGGTGATGTTGATACGTTCACTGGTGATGTTGATATGCTCTCTGGTGTTGATACATTCACTGGTGATGTTGATATGCTCTCTGGTGTTGTTGATACGTTCACTGGTGTTGTTGATAGGTTCACTGGTGTTGTTGATACGCTTCCTGGTAACGTTGATACGTTCACTGGTGATGTTGATACGTTCACTGGTGATGTTGATATGCTCTCTGGTGTTGATACATTCACTGGTGATGTTGATACATTTGATGATGTTGATACATTCACTGGTGATGTTGATACGTTCACTGGTGTTGTTGATACGTTCACTGGTGATGTTGATACGTTCACTGGTGTTGATACATTCACTGGTGATGTTGATACATTTGATGATGTTGATACATTCACTGGTAATGTTGATACGTTCACTGGTGATGTTGATACGTTCACTGGTGTTGTTGATACGTTCACTGGTGTTGTTGATACGTTCACTGGTGATGTTGATACGTTCACTGGTGATGTTGATATGCTCTCTGGTGTTGTTGATGCACTTCCTGGTAACGTTGATAAATTTGCTGGTGTTGATGATGTTGAAGACAACTGTACATTTGCTGGTGTTGTTAGATTAGCTGTTGTTGTTGCCGTTGATGCTGCTGTTGTGTTATGTTCACTCTGATTGGTCAAAATGCTACTAGAGGTTGGCTCTGTGCTCATTTGACAATCATTCAATCTTATCCACTGAGGATGTGAAAAGCTGCATGAACTACAAAAATATATAATATTACATACACGACTCATATACTATTGGCATGTCATAAATATGAAAGAAAATATATTTAATAAAATAAACCAAAAAAAATAAAAGCTAATGTCAGTTAATGTAACAGCAAAACAAATTTTGGTGTATCGTACTTACCTATTGCAAACGAGACTTGTCAGATTTGAGAGCTCTTGATACTGCGTCTGTAAAAGCATTTTAATTATTTTATATGCAATATTGTTGTAAAAGTTAGAGAGCTCTGCAAAACATAACCAAATAACTATATATACACACAGTACTTACATAATTTTTCCAATACCCAGTTGTGTTGTGAAAAACCTGTCCCGATGTGCAGTTGACAGCATAGAATATTGTGAGACAGGCTGTATCACATTCTGTTTCCTTAATACAACCGAGGTCTATCAGTTTTATAGTCTCACTCTTATTAACACTGTTGTCTAAACACACACTACAAAGAATATAATATAATAAACAAACTCGTTTATTAGTAAATTTGAAATTGCTTCAATAAAGAACGTTTAATTGTGCTTCTTTGCTACAGCAAGCATGACATATCAGTATGTTACAGCATGGCCAAATATTGCCGAAGCATGCCAAAGACTTTTTCTCAGAGTGTTTTATTTTAAAGTGTATTTCAGAATAATTTAAAATTAAAGACCCTGCGTCCAAATGCAACAATTTTAAATTGAAATCATTTCATATTATTGAAATGAATTACGATTAACAATTCCTTTTAACCAAAACTTCAAGCTTATAGTCGCTTATTTATTAAATATGTATTTTAATTGAAGAGCTAAGGTGTGGCTAATAGCTGCTCTACATACTCTGTCAGTGACCCTGTTCCATTTTTACAGCAAGGTCTAGTCTCCTTTCTGGGGCAGGTATCTATACACATTTGATGAGTCTCTGTCAACATTACTTCATTACCCTCACAAGCAGGATTCAAGAAGTGCTTTGGCAGCGAATTTGGTGGCGAGAGCGTCATGCAGCTTTTTATAACTTCCTAAACAATAAACAATTTTATTTCTTTAAAAAGAGCTAAAGTTAAGTACTTTAAGTAACCTTTCATGCACTAAGTGCATAAAAAATAATTTAATGATATGAAGCATTGCATTTTGTTAGCCTGCAATTTCTAAAAATAACTCTAAATAATCAACACAAAAATATTTTGTAATGTCAAATCTGTTTTTAAAAAATCTTTATATAACCATCCACTTGTTATAATTGTTTAGATAAACTTTTATTGATAATAGTAATATACCTGATTATCTTAAAATTATATTTATACGACTTATGCTGGAAAAATAGAACAACTCCTAATTATTATTTTATTGTATGCGATTATAAAATTGCCTAATTGCTTTAGAGCTATAGCCTAGATTAAAATGTTTGTATTCTAAAAGTACGTCATCAGCTATGTATATTTTAAGTTGTTTGGTTCATGAAAGCAATAATCGTTTAGCATATGCAGTATATTATAATGCCAAATTATAGAGATTTTACAGTCAAAGCAAAATAAAATGATTTTTTTAATGAAAGCAGAAAAGTATAGAGGCAATAGAACTTCTTGAATTAACACTTCGGTTCCTCTTGCTATACTCGAAAAACTTTATGATCCTATAGTTTTTATTATAGGTTAATATCCTACAGGGTAAAATGACAGTATTAAAAGAAATTATACACTGTGCAAAAACAACATTTTTGTGTAAAATTAATAAACTCATGATAGAATATTGTCTTTAAAACAGAAACAATAACTAACTAAAAAGACTTTGGGAGTATTCAAGTCAAAAATTCAACTGCTATATTAGAAGTAGATTCTGTGTGTTTTTAAGCTAGATATTTTATACAGTTCCTAATAAACACATTTGTGCAAAGTATCTGGGGTCATGCAGCTATAATGTTATACCTACTTTCCTAAAATGTCATGAGCATTACAAGCTAGACTACGTAATGTAGGCTATTTATCTTAGAACAGGTAATATTTGTACAGACTATAGCATTCCGTAGTGTTCTAAGCTTAAATTACTGTATATTATTTTCAGCTAAAAATATCATTCAGGAGATCTATTTATCCTCTAGTTCAAAATACCAGATGTCTTTGTATCATATAAGCAAAGTCATACATGTTTTGATGAAAATATCTCTAAAACACTGGAAAAGGTTAACCCTAAGCTTTGTGTTGTTAGCTACTATAATACGCAGTCAACAGGCAGCTACATCTTGCCTGAATCACAACAATAATAATAAAAACTCACCAATGAGAAGGTTTGACAATAACATGTGAAAGTTTCTGGTTCTGATATTGGGCATTCATTCTGGCAACTCTTGCCAGATGTTGTAGTCTTTTCTTGAAAGGGAATGCAGTTGGCATAAGTGAGATTTGCTGGAATCTAGAAAATAACCGACACAAAAGAAAGTTACTGATTGAAAATAAACTTATAGCTATTATATCTTTGAAATTATACTTTATACTAGATTTTAGCAAAAACCCTATAACTGTTAAACCTGCAGCTAATGGTATATTGAAGTATCTGCTATATATATAGAGTAGGTACTGTAATCAAAGATTAGTTGTGCTTTTGTATGCTCTCCAGGGCACATGTGTTTGTATATCAATGTTTTTCATTATAAAATTCACTGCAGTATACTGCAGTTTAAGGCACAATTCTATACTATTTCTCATGCAATGAGATAGCAAATAACAGCGTAGTATATCTAATTCTAGGGCACACGTAAGTATATAGCACATGCAAAATTATAGCAAATGTAATGCTAGAGCACATATAATAGTTTAGCACATGCATTGCTAGAGCACATATAATAGTTTAGCAGATGTATTGCGAGAGCACATATAATAGTTTAGCAGATGTATTGCAAGAGCACATTCATCACTATAGCACATTTATTGCCAGAGTACAGCTATGACTAGGGTTTAGCGCACATTAATAAAAACTACAGTGTACAAACTTAACCTAGCAGTTGTCAACACCAACATATGCTTAAAAAACTCATATTTTTTAAATCCAATTGAGCTGGATGAAAACATTTTCAATAGCTTAGGCTCAATTTATATTTGAATAAAACCAAGACAGGCTAGCCTCTATCCAGCACAGCTTTGATTACCTTATAAAAAAAATGTGGCAGAAAATAAAAATATGCTTTAATTTTTTTCCAGTGCCAAGCGAAAATATAAAATTGTGTTGAAATTCTGATACACATTTAAACTTAATGACTGAATATTTTACGTAGTCACTCAACTTGAAGAAGAATTTACAAGATATTCCTCAGAGAAAATAAAAATAAGTCAGAAGTATATAATAGTTCTGTGAGTACAAAAATTGTTTGTATTTCGGTCACAAGTTCATCATACAATTGTGGTACCATAACAAGCAGTGCACTGCAATGACATAGAAAAAGTAAGTTGTCTTCCCATACCACTATATCCTTTGTTGGAGCAGAACAAGCTCTGTTCTCTGTCAGCTGACCAGTTGCACAGTCACAGGTCTGTGATGTAGCCTGCCAGTGGTAACACAACTCTGTACAATGGTAGCCGGCCATTCCTAGAGACTTATCTGTGTCTTCCACATAATTATTTGCTTCATAAATGCAATAGCAATGCTCTGAGGAAAATCCCTGTAGAATAATCAAAACTGGAGCAGTTTGTTTTTATATTTCTAAATTATGTAACTATAATAATGCAAAATTTGTTAAAAACCAACTTTTTCACCAACTGAGTGAAGAGTAAATTAAAAATCAGATGTTTTAATGATTTTCTTTTCTAATTTTAGTTTAAACATGTAGAAATAGCAAATTATAAGCTCTAGATTGACTTCGTTTGATTAAAGAAAATATTTTACTCTGTTTTCTAACAAAAATATTCATATTTGTCTAAAATTACCTTGCGTGATAATGCTGCTACAAATAAATGAAAATACTATTGAAATCACCAATCTCACCACTATTGTTCACTACTTTCAACTGCATGCATGCACACTAGATATTTATAATTGTTCTAAAATCTGATTTGTTAAACAGTGAGCAAGCCTGAATGTTGAAGACTGTATTTTAGATTTCAAGGTTTACTTTCTTTTAAAACTTGCCTTTTAATAATACTATTTCATAGACTATTTTCTACATAACTAAAGTTTTAACAACTGAGTAGGCTATTGTGTTTCCAATTGAAGTAATTACAGACATACTATCATATTATGCTAAGTATCACACTATATATCCTATTATATTAAGCCAGAACTATCCGGGTGTTTTACTCATCACGGATTTCTTAAAACTATTTAGCTAAGTTACTATTTTTAGAAAATTGAAAAACAATTTGTGTAAATAAAAATACAATAATATTGATTTTACAAACATACTGTAACATTACTTACTAAAGTAACGTATGCGCAGACTATCAACCAGCAGTTACAATATATTATTATACATTTCAGCAGCCTAACCTCTCTAGCTGGAAGATATGATTTATCTTCTACCCTTGCACTGTGCTTGACATCACAGCTACATTGATGTCTACAGTCTCTTCTGAAGAGGCCAGTGGTATGATTCAGAGTTATATAATCGAACCTTATAGTCCTGTGCCCATCTCTCACCATAAACAAGTAGTAGGTACACTCGTCAAATAAACATGGTTCTACAAAATTAAATGTGTTTCATTCAAGCCTTAATTGCTGTATGCTCTGAAATAATAGCTTGATCACATTTTTAGCAGAAAAATAAATTTTTTACATCTTTTCATTATAAGATTGGCATTTCCTTAGCCTTACGGTTTTTACATAAAAACTACTTTACAAAATTGATTCTAGAAATGCAATGGCCATGTCCTGCAGGACTGCAGAGCTGCATATGCCTATAGACATATCTTTTACTCTCTATATTCTAATATAAGTTTTTGTATTTGAAATAGCAATATTTATAATATTTTTTTAGTTTTAGGCGGAGTAGCTTAAGA
The DNA here is from genome assembly GCA_964035545.1 of Bugula neritina. Taxonomy (NCBI): domain Eukaryota; kingdom Metazoa; phylum Bryozoa; class Gymnolaemata; order Cheilostomatida; family Bugulidae; genus Bugula; species Bugula neritina. The sequence goes on from OZ037767.1 coordinate 5,393,225, forward strand.
ATTAAGAAAATAATTCTATTTTGAAAAGTGTTTAAAAAGTATGCTGTGGAATGCTAAAAATAAGCTGCACTTAAAAAATGTTACCTCAAGGTATAAATGTTTCTTACCTGCACATTTCAATTTTAATAAAAAATTTCTTACCAATAGAAATGCTGTTAAGATCTGTGGACTCTGGAAGAGACCAGCAGTATGCGTGTGGAGAAGACATATAGGAATCAAATTGGCAGATTGCACTGCCTAATGAAGTAATGTAAGAACTGAAATCAGCTAAGCTCGTTATATATCGATAGGAAACTTGAACGTTAGAAGATTGAAATGTATTCCAGCCCTCAAGATTCACTACAGTCAAGTGATAATGATTAGTGCATGTTTGAGACTCTTGCTTAGGGGTTTCTATATTTACGTAGCTTGTAGCTTGACCTGGAAAATGCAATAACTATGTTTGCACCAGATGTTCTAATCCTGTAAAATAATTACATGGTATCTTAGATTACTACTTAAACACTATGCTGCATATTATGATATGTATATTATCTTGATTTTGACAAACGTAATTCATACTTAATATATGAAAGAACTTACCAGTTTCTTGCTCCAATTCAACCAAATCTCTGCTGGCAATTTGAAGTAGGTGAACACTGTACTCTAGGTCCGAAAGTTGAGTCTTGTCAAAGCTTTCTTCAACTGTTTTATAAGCAAACATTGTTAATATTACTACTGTGATGTAGCTATATAGGTAATAATATATAAAAAAGTCACTTTATACTGTGACCCATTATGAAGCTGAAAACACCACTTGATGGTATTACTTCCAACTGCTTGCATACTTCAAAGTTTGAACAGTTACATACAGTGACAGTTTATTCAAGCTGAGTGTGACTTACATCTGTATCCTGCTTCAGAGCAAAGGCCTGACATAATCTCGCCATCAGTTATTAATCTCTGATAAGAAGCTTGATTGTAAAAGAGCATGAAGCAACTCATTTCCCCACTGTACCTCAGATTTATTCTACTGTCTTGACACGAATGTAGCTCTCCATAAGAAGTCCCATATTCATTGTAGACACCATCTCCATCTATTAAACTACCAACGACAGTATTCAGTGTTCAATTATTTGTATCAAAGTAAAATAAGATGCTTTTGCAATCTGGAAAAAAATTTTTCTCGACAAACTAAGACAATGTATTGCAATATGATAAGATTCAAAAACAGACAAAAATAAAAAGAACAAAAGTAAAAAGAAATTGTCTACTTTTCAGGTGCTAGTGTTTGATAGTCCGAAATAGAGAATTGATGCTATGTTTACTTACTTCAATCCAGCCCCAGCATTAGTAGTAACATAAAACTGAATCAGGTGCCAAGTGTTAAACTTAATCTTTTTTGGTGGAGCAACCTGGTCTCTATTCCTTTTGAACTCCGCAATGTAGGAGATGGTCTAAAATACAATGACAAAAGTGCATAAAAATGTTTAAATATGATATCTATCCTATTAAAAAATGAAAAAGCGCAGCAATCTGCTGCAAAACTGGATCAGTTGCCTAAATAAAATTTAATAACAATAACTATAAATGTCATATACATAACTGATAAAACACACTCACGCGCTTAATTAATGAGCATGAGGTTATGGGTTAAAATCTCAGTATGGCCCTTAGAAGGCTATCTGATTATGATTGGTCCTATATCAAAGCCTAAACAGTCTGCCATCTACTTTAAAACCTCATATATGTAAAGACTTTAAACAAAATATAGGTTTTTATTATTGGCTAACCTCAGTTTGTTGGTCTTCTGTTAGTGTCAGGGACAAACAGTCATTATCTATCACATTAATTGTATTCTGCAAGAACAAAACATATAATGTAAGCTTGGAAGGCAAACATAATTGTATTGCAAACCTCCCACAAACTTAAACTTATGAAAATAATATAGTTACATATCGCAAATAGCTTTTTTATGAAGTCATTACGAAAATATTTCTGACCGTTAAATAGTAGTTTATATACCCGGACTTGTAATTGCATATAGGCTATATATAAATTATGCAGCCATTTATCCAAGTAGTTGTTATGTAAACCTATTGTTGTTGTGGAAGCTCAAGAATGATCAGAGCAGCTAGCAAAAGTTTCTTTTGGGCTATACAAGTTTTTGCATAATATGAGGTTCTTATATGTAATATAAGCTCACCGTTTGGCCACTGCTAGAAAGTTAGGTCCTGTAGGGATTTGAACCACTAATGGTAGCCTGATGTTTCTACATTATTTGATGAAAGATATTATGGTATATTACCTGTCCAACAATAGGAGAAGAATTTGGGGAATACTTGAGCCAAGCCAAAATCTCCAAATTAAATATATCAATTGCCCCAGATCCTAATATTCCAAGTTGGTCATCATTATGATGAGAATCAAAGTCAAATGATAGAGATGATTGATTGGTCCCATTGAAGTGTAAAGAAAATTCAAACTTTTCATTTCTGTCTTTTGGAAGTTTATATTGCATCGTATAGTTGCTTAAAATAAAACAGCAAGTAATTCAACTTATTTATTCACGAACTCTTCTATGCTTCTACTTTGTTAAATAAATATGTGCATAGCAAAAGACTTGGAAAACCTTCATGTTGATCAAGCTCTATAAATAAAAATAAAAACACTAAAATAGGCTAATTTTTTGCTACTAAAGTTTATTGCTAATTGGCATTTACATCAATAAAAATTTTGATATTTAGTCATTGATTGCAACTGTTGTGTTAAAGCAATTGGTGCTATAAGAGCTTTTAGAGAAAAAGCTATGAATAGCTAATGTTTTATGCTCAAGCTTATTTCATTCTCTCTGTACTACTCATAATCTTATATAGCAACTTTTACAACTGTCACAGCAAGCAAAACAATAACTGGGATAACTGTGACAAATATTTAGCTACACCACAACTGTGACATGAAACTAGATAACTGTCACATACCTGTAACAGGTTACATACTTTTAATAGGTGTCACATACCTGTAGAAGGTGTCACATACCTGTGAACTTATAGTCACAAATTTGGCAGATAAAATATAAAATGAAACTTTATTATACTTAGTGTACCCCAATGGCGCCAGCTTTGTATAGTTTCCCTCAGCATTTTTATAGACTCCGAATGGATGACCAACCAGTCCAGGTATAAACACGGCTGGCTGTAAAGCTGTAATATAAATACTTTTAATAAATTAAATTTTAAAGTGGCTTGCAATTATTTTGGCAAACTTTCAAAAAATGTCGGGAGCTTTTATTTCATTTAAAAACCTGAATTTTAAGTACTATCAAGTTTTTAAACAAGTTAAAAATATCCTTTAAAAATCAACATAAAACTTTATGTTAGTTTATAGTCACCGTCCTTGTAAACAACTTTGATAAAAAGTTTTTTTATAAAATTCAATTTAAAAAAGTAATCTTTCAAAATATATTGCATTTTCTGATTAAAACATTTTTAGAACAAAGTAATATAAACAGATAATTTAGTTGTTTAGACTTTTTCAGGTATAGAGCACTACTTTAACAAAAATTTAAGATTGTATTTATGAGCATAATTCTTACAATATGCATCACAGAATTGTAATCCTCTCCTTGTTGTGTAGTAGCCAGGCAAAAAAATTTCATTGCAGGAATCAAATAATTCTAAACAAATAGAAAAAAATTAATATAAATAAGTTGTAAATGTAAGAATTAATTTGCTAACATCATAATTAGAAACTCATAGAAAAACATAGTAATAAAATGATTATTATCTGTTGGAAATGACATATTGCTGCAAACAATGAGCAACGTAACTGCTGATTTAAATCAAGTTACTAAACAAGTACCAGATGATCTAAGGGTAAGCTATTTAGCATAATTTTCACACTCTTGACAAGTATTTCATATTGCAAAAGAAACTATCTTTTATTAGACAAAGATGTAGCAAGATTTTTTTAGCAGTTGCGCCTGAAGTTTGGCAAAACCTCACTGCCATCGGTACTGTAGTAGATACAACACATTGAATGCAATACAAAATTAAATTAAACAAATAGCAGTTGAAAATACCAAGACTATGTATAGTATATTATGTAATTGTTACGATAAGGTATTAACAAAGTCAGCGTTTTAATCCCTAGACCAAAGCTGCTCCCTCGGGTCATTATTTATGGTTAAGACTAATTTGAGCCTATATGCATATATATGTATACCAGATAACACTTTTATTAATTATGTGCATATATGTTTTTTATCAACCAAATATTTTTAGCATAGTAAAGCAAAGCTGTAAGTATAACTTACTGGCAGCAAGTTTAAATGTAGCCATCACTGGGAGCTCATGAGTCAAAGCAAGGGTAAAGTTTAACTGCAAAATACTGCTAATTCCATTTGAACTCATATTTTCTTGTGAAGAGATGTAGCCATATGCTATTTGAATACACTGGCCGGAATATAAGTAAAATCCATCGGAGCAATCTACAGGAAAACAAATCAATTAATAATATTGCTAGAATTTGGAATTTAGAATTTGGATTTAGATACTGCTTTGAATAGCACACATATGAGTGCATTATGCAATGGCATGTACTGGTATGTAGTTTAGTTTTGCAAACATTTTAAAATGAGAGAAACACCTTAACAATCGGCAAATATTATTGTGATGTTTGGTCAGTATACTATCATACAATACATATTAAAAAAAAGTATGCTGGAAAATAATTGCCCCAACCGGGATTCGAACCACAAGCAGGGGCACTAAACTACTAAACTATTACACTACAGGGCTGCTGTGTAAACTCAACACTACATGTGCATAAGCCATACTGAAAGACTTCGCTCTAAACTCAACATATCTTTTTTGTTAAGATTTAATAAACACTAGTGAATAGAAATTAGAATGGATATAAAACTATGATGACATGTATATAAGAAAAATGGTATGTTTATCTGTACTACCTTTTTTATTGAATCTGAGCAGATAAGGGTTGTTCCATGGAGACTGGTTGAGCAGAGTAGATCCATCTGAGACTCCACATTGGTACTCTTGAGAAAAGAGAGCACAATCTGTGTCTTTGTACAGAGAGGCTTGGAAATACACACAGTCTGGATACAGCAAGCAGCGCATGCCACATTCTACCAGAGACGATTTGCTACAAAAAAAAAACAAATAAAAAGTTAAGACAAGTTGCAATAAATTTGTGGTGGCCTACACCTAGTACATGACTCTGGCTGTATTTAACACATAAACTATAACATTTTAATAACAAGTAGACACATTCACTGGCAATATATTGTATTTTTACATTAAAAAGTTTGTACCGATATGAATGCAGCAACACTGGCATGCATAGCTCATCAACAAAGCTCTACTTTGACAAAATTACATAAGGTTTACTTAAAGTCATACAGAATAAATCAAAAAATTGCGGATATTTTTTACCTTAAATATAGAAAAGATTTTCCATTAATACAAAGACCTTGGTTAAGAGTGAACAGATTTTGTGTTTTGGTGTGGAACCTTTCCAGCAGTGGTATTTTGCTATAGTTTGCATCTACATAAAAACAAGTATATTTACAGTGCATTTATACTTATAAATGCACTATACATAATATATATATAATATATAATATAAATCTATAACATATATATAATATATAGTATAATATATAATATATATCTGTTTGTATATATAATATATAATATTATGTATATATACATATATGTTTGTATATATATATGCACATTGTATTATATGTATGTATGTATGGATAATAGAAAGCATGCAGATAAAACTAAACGTGGCACAAAAACTTTCAGAATTCTTTCCTTAATAAAAAATACTTCAGTTAGCAAATAGAAAAAGATGAATTATCGTCCATTTAAAACTTATTTTTGCTTTTAAAATGTTGAAAAAAAATAACATAATTACATTGTCTGCAATGACATAAAAAGCAAACAATGTTAATAAAAGTTTCATTCTTTAAACTTTACCTAAGATGTAGAAAAATGCCGTAGAGTAATAATTTCTGGTTAGCTGGTTGCGATCAATCTCTTCTGTAGATACTGAAAGGCAGATCCTGGTGATATAGTTGTAGGTTACAAGCATAGATGAGTTGCTGTCATTAACGCAAGATTCTACACTATTAGTAAGCCGGTAAAAGACTGTATCGTTTGGGTGCACTATATACTCCATAGATGGGATCACGTGGTAGTTGCTGAATGCCATGTTTTCAACAGAGCTTATCGAATCAACACCTATATCAATTCGAAGCAAACTAATGAACATCTATAGTACACTTTATAAAATTAGCAATACTATAGCTTGCTTTTTATAAGTGAAGCTGTGTTTAACAATTGTCAAGTTACAAGTAACTCTAAGTTATAGCAGCTCATGCATTCTAGTATACAATATAGTAGTTTGAAAGCTCATAACATATTTTGATGTTACTAGAGTTAGTTTGTTACAAGGAAAGACAACTTCAATTAAAATAATTCAGCAAAACTTTGCTTAAACTCCTAAAAACAACTGTATCAACTTTTAGAATGGAAAAATTAAACTGAAAAATTTACTTTTAGTGATGTGTAACAGATAATGTTTAAAATTATTAACTCAGCATTAGTATTACCATCAACTTTTCACGCATGCAGCATAATACTAATGTGAACTTTCCATTTATAAAAATAAAGTAATGATAATAGAATTATAAACCCAACTACTATAATCCACTCTTATTTCAATTGTAAAAATATTGCCATATCATTTTTTTTATTTCAACCATCATCTCATCAAAGTCATTTTATAGATATAAAATAAGTATAACTGAAACAAAGACTAAATAGGAAGCATATATTTAATAATAGAATAATAATATAAGATATAATAATAATAGATTGGTAATCTGTCAAAGTTTCCCAAACTTCTTTATTCAGTTAGAAGGCCCTGAGCTATCACTCTCACAATTAAAAACAACTCAAGCTACAATATTGTTTCCTTGGTAACAGCAAAATGCTTTTGTTTTGTGAAATATCTCTAGGCTAAATGCCTAAATTAGTTCAGCATATAGTTTGCTGCTACATGTCAACCTTACCAATGGAATAGCTGTTTTCTGTGTAAATATGAGCTTCTACACCAGTTGTCGTCATGCAGTAGGGCGATCGGCTCTGAGGGGCAAGGTCTATAATCATGTCACATGACTCATCACTGGTGTAGTAGCAGGTGTTCTGTCTATTAACTGGTTTTAGAAGTTGACCTGTGTCAACTTGATCATTGCAGATCTCCACTGGAAGAGAGGTACTAGCTAGCTCTGATTTGTGAAAAAAAATAAAAAGACTCATCAATTTTATTGGAGCACAAGAAATAATAATGCCGTTGTGTTTTAGTATATAGAAATATTTATTGTTGCAGACTGAAAAGAAGTAGCATTGTGAAAACTGTTACATCATAAGAACTTTATAATTGTAGTTGCGAGTTGCTAGTGTCAAGCAAGTGTGGGGATAAGGGAGAATGCTGGGTTTTTATACTAGTCAAAAAGGTTAGCTTTTGTGTAGTAGCCTTAATGAGTGTGGAAAAAGCATAATATAGCTGGCATAGCTGAGATGATATGTAAAAAGCTATCATGAATTAGGAAAAAGCTTTTCCAGCTTATGTGAAGTCCTAATAAATAATAGCCTAAAAAGCAAGGTTATATTATAGGTACAGCAGACTGTAGAGTTCAAGTAAAATTAAATAAAATTATATAAAATATATATACACTGTGTCAATAGCATTTAGTTTGCACCTTAAACAATTTTCCATCTAGCTGCACTGCAGCTCAATTAAATAGGGCAAGTAAATTTTATTTACTATATTGCTTGTGTAATTTTAAATCTGGAAGATTTTTCGGTTTCCATGCAAAACTTAGTTGTTCTAAAATGATGCCGATGACAGGTTTAAAAAAACTAGATTAATTGACAGATATTAACAAATATAATTTACAAATACACACAGTCATGTCTATACTAAATGGCAAATTATTATAGCAGGTAAAATTTATGAAAGGATATAGTAGTTTAAATACTTGTTTATAAACATTAGTGTATCCAAAGGCTGTACTGTAGTTTAATGAGTACTGTGAAAAACCTATAAGACACACAAGATAGACCAAACTTCACACCCACTGCTAGGCTGGTTGATTAAAATTATAATGCTTACCTCTGTAGAATGCCGGTAAGGTTTTAAATTCTATAACACCTTTCACTTGCACACTTCTGCCCCGCCAACTTAGAATCTGATTCTTCTCCTCCTGGTAATCACACTTCAACATCTTTTTATCTATTTCACTCTTGAATACCTGTTGCAATAAAACCCAAAAGCACTAACATATACTGCAACTTGCGGCAACAGCAAATACAATTTAGAGAAACAAACTCTAGTAAGTTATAAATCAACTGTTTGCATTATTATTCAATACTATATTCATGTTTGCTGAAATCTATTTTGTCATAAATGTTATTGTAACAGATTTAACTGTTAAAATGTGCTGAATTTCTCAAATATAATAGTACTTATTGACAGTGTAACAATATCTCACTACTGTGGAGTGTCAGTAATATAGTTGAATATTATGTTCTGTAACTCCCTGTTCAATTAAAAAACATACATTGTAAAAACAATTTAGCTAGGCTATCAAATACTAGCTAATATGGATAAGATCTATTCTGCCGTAATACAAAGCTCCGTACAGGCAAAGCTATACGAAGCTTAAAAACATTTGCTAAGCACTTTAAAATAATTTGACTCAGTGAAGTATCATAGGTGAAATTGTCCATGCTTGTTCCATTTTTATCACATTTAACTATTTTTTACGTTTATATCTGTTAGTAGAATGAATGGCGATGCATCTGGAAAGTCTGTTAGCACAGCATCAAAGTTAGCGTGAATGTCTAGAGTTCCTTTTCCTTGAAAGAAAAGATCGTGCAATACCGAAGAGTTTTTTATATACTGATCTCCACTTCTACCTGTTAGTAGGTATGCCATCAAGTTTTCTGTAAAATTAGTTACAGAGAATTATTATTTAGCATTAGGTGATATTAAAATTGCTTGAAGTAAGTAAGAATTTGAAAAAAAGTTGTGTGTTAAACATTCAATGCAAACTACCTGTATAAGAAATGCAGATGGTGTCCCATTTGGTAGAAAATGATTCTTTATATGATTCTTCAATGGGTGACTTGACAGTGAAAGCTCTAACATGTAAAATAAGGCGACTATATTATTCATACAAACAATTATGTAGCCCTATGAATAAAGGTTTGTGTTTGTTATATATACACCTTTTACTACCTAAATTATTCACATGTGGCTTTAAAACCTTGTATTTCTTAAGTATTGTGATATAAAATTTGGTCAGTAATTTTTAAGGCAATTTCTATAAATAAAATGATTGTTTAATCTAACTTATACCACGTTTTATTGGTAAAAGTTGTTTAGATACTTATCATTTTGACTCTAATGCAAGAGCATGGTAGATTATATATTACCTATTGTTATTCAGCTCCATGTGCAATATGATTTGACCTTTATTTTCAAAGGTTAATGTGATTGGTCCACCAGAGACTGCTATCTCATAGGTCATGCTGAAGCACATAACAAAGTTCTCTTGTCCACCTTTTGTAGTCAAAGAAACTGGTTTAGACTTTGATCCAGATATAGGACTCAAAATAATGCCTGCACCTGAAAGATTTGCCATTTTGTCATGAACTTAAAACTTAAACCAAGCTATATTCCTAAATAAATATCCTACTCTTGTAATTATAATTTCATTCCGTATTTAAATGTTAACATAATTTATGCATGTTTAGTGGTCAACCTGATTCCTATAATAAAAGAACTTTGTTGCAAATCTGACTGCACAAAACTTTGAAAGGAGATACTAAAACTACATGTAATGTGAATAGGCTAAATATTTCTAAATGTGTTATACAATCCTCAGCAACAGCTAGCAGCTATTATAGGGTAGCATACGATGACATTAAGCTATATTTTTTAATGATTATACATAGTGTACTGACAAAATTAAAAATTATTTTTTAGTAATACTGCACATGGTAGTGTTTTTTCATAAAATCTGGTATTTTTAGTACTTATTGAAGTTATCTACTCTTTAAAAAACTGAAGCAAGTTTAAAAAATGGTTCAAGGTGATTATATAATAAACATAACTCATAGACACTATAAATTAAGATATCCGTATAAAAATTTAATGATGCAACTTCACAAATGTTAAAAAAATGCATTTTTGGTTGTTAAATGTAACTTAGTGTATTCATACCATTGCAATACGACATAGAAGAGAAGGAAGCTGTATCTCCAGACACTTGCATCCGGTTGTTGTGGTAGAGAGAGGCTAGTATTTCAGTGCATATGAGGTTGCCATCATCTACATATAAGCAGTTTCCATGCAGGGCTACTTCACTTAAAGAATAGATAATTGCACTGCCATGCTGCTCCACTACAATCTAAAACAAAGCAATGCCACTTATTAAAGGTTTTTAATTTAAATCATTTTTAGAGACAAGCTATAACAAGATTGGAAAATAATTTTACATGGCATTTTTCACACAGCCATGATATACTTGTGTGGAAGCATTTGTTCTTGAATTTTGAACTTGGCCACATCGGTGTTCTGGCTTTTTATTCTTGTAAAAGATCCATACCGGTTTATATATATTTTATTTTTTGCATTAAAGGTTACATTAGGTTGTAACACAAAATACTTTTGAATATACCGTGGAAAATCTAAAAAGTTTAGTTCATACTTGCACATACAAACACAGATAATTTTATCAACAGCTTATCTCTGCCCTTTTTATGTATTTTGCAACAACAAAAAATTTTCAAACATAACTTATTGGTAAGTTGTTTAAGCATTATTGTATCTAACATGATAGCTTATTATAAAGATTATTAAAAAATGATTTCTGCCATTACAATATAAAAAAAAACAATAGTATGTGTGTAAATATGTCGACAATATTTATAGTTTGTCTGTCTTTAAAGCTGAACAAGCAGTAACAATAATTATTATTGTGATTTGGTTTTTAAGAGAATGTAATTATGGAATATAATTACATAATATATTTCATAATTAAGGAACCGACTTTCTAAAAATGGTCTTTATAAATCTATTTTGAAATTGCAATATATAAAAGCAGCAGCAAAATTTTATAAAGAGCCCATGCATATTTAAAAATACATAGCTATGTCATAGTAAACGCATACAGACGAGTAAATCAACAATATTTATATGTAAACTTGTGTTAGAGACAGTGCAGAATAAGCAAAACAAATATATTGATATGCCTACCATATGAGTCTCTAACTTGTTAAGACAGCATTCATACAATAATATTATGCTTTTACATATATGAAATATACTATCTAAATAAAAACAAAAATATAGATAACAATTACAAAGATTATTTTTAAAATAAATTAGTGAATAAAAATATATAATTGTTTAATTGATGAGAATCACCAACATGCCTTCTACAAAACCTAGCCTGCTTCAAAGATTTTTAAAATCAAGTATACGGTTGCTTAAATTTACCGGAAAATAGTTTACAAATGTAGATGCCTAAAAGAAAAATAGTTTGAAAAATTCTATTTTCAGAAGTTAATAAATTAATTTGAATACTTCAGAGCCCCAACAACAAAGTAGATAAATTTAACATGTTGACCTAATAAAGGCTAATTTATTAAATTATATTGTGGTAAAATTTACACAAAAAATTACTTGTCAAAATGTGGAGCACATTAATTCTTATTGGAAGAAGTGTTATATTTTACCACACAGCCTAAATATGATTACAATTTAAACAAGATATATAGGTTTTGATATTTATATAGTTTGCTACCTAAATATATTAGTTCATGTTGAGAATACCAATAAGTAGCACCATTAGCAAATAATTTTTTAAATGCATTAACCTGGTAAACCATCTATTGTTTAATTAAAAAATTGCTAGAAAGTTAAAAACTATTTAGGTAGCTATAAAATATCGTATTTTTCTCCATACTTAAGGTTTTTTTATTTAAGTAAAATTAATATTTTATGATTTCAGTAAAACTAAATTGCTATACAAACAAACCATAAAACTTAATGCATTAATGTGTGTATTTAACACCTATTCAAAGCGTCAATAATAAATATTTACTTATATTGAAATTATATAAACAATGTAACTTGGCTTTTTAAATTGGCAAGTTGTATTGCCCATAGCCACCTATAGCCTATATAGGTATATGAGCTTTTATGCATTGTTAGGAACATTGTGCTTACAATAAATTTTACAGCATCAACATGCTTCTATTGTAATGTGTTTCCAAAGCTCTGTTATAAGTTTATGCTGTTGCTAGAATCTGTGATTGTATAATATACAATTAATAGATTAATTTGTAATTATTATATAGTATTGTGAACATAAAATATAATGCTAATTGATAGCATTAGAGTTCACTAAACATAACATTCAAGTTTTGCTACTTTTGTACCACATTTGCTTAAGCTCTTAGCATAGCTACTGTAAGAGCAAGACTGTAACAACTATGAGAAGAAAGGAATATATGATAAGTAGAATATCCTTTGAATTTTGATTTAATGGTACGTAAATATATTGTAAAAATATTATGTAACATATAATAGCAGTATATTGTAATAGCAGTAAATTTTAATAGCTGTGTATCAATTAACAAAATTGCATGTTTAAAATTGAAAAGAAGTTATGAACTGTATAGGTGAAATTTTGTGCGTTGTTCAACTTGGCAATATGAAATCGAGTATGAGTGGGGGCTATGAATGTAATAATATAATATAATATACTCGTAATTTGGTTAAGCCAGAGAGGCTAAAGCTGTTTAAAAAAAGTATATGGTGACAGCAGCCATAATAAAAATTACCTAAAATACGACTGCATGAAGTAATGCAGTTTCTTCTAATAAACTTTTAGTGAGAAGTGAAAATATCTCATACTGAGAACAAAGCTGTTTTAGTTAAACTTCAAACTCGTGCAACACAAAACTGCTGAATTTACACCCGACATGCATTACTATGCAGTGTGTTAAGCAGATTAGCACATTTTGAATATTCATTGTAAATTATTTTGGTTTGCTAAAGATATAAAGACCAACAAAGATGCATATTCTATAAAGCTACCAACGACTCTATATTTACTGCAGAAAATTTCTGCAGACAGTTTGTGCAAGCCCAGCAGTTAATAGTTTTCGGTTGAAAAGGGGGCAAAATAAATCACTACTGAAAAAGAAAATTTATTTTTAGCTAGAGTAATAGTCTCAGCCTTGATTTTTCAAAAGAACAAAACTTATACGTTAGATATAATTTGAATTTTCTTTTGATTGCTTAAAACTCCAATTAAATTCAAGAACAGTTTTTTATTGTTCAGTTTTCACTTTATCCAACTATTAAGTTGTGAAGAACACACAGTTTTTTAAGTGTAAACATTTCAAGCTATAAAAGCTGTAAGAAATTATTATTCAGATTGTAGATTGATATATGCCTAGTTGTGCAAGCTGTGAAGTATAAAAGAATTTCATTGAATAGTAATACATCCTACCTCGTATGCCTCTAAAAGAGAATAATTGAAATTCTTTTGCATTTCCTCCTCAGTGTAGAAGTTTGTGCCAGTTTCTGCGCCAGTTAGCAGCCAGGTCTGCTCATCAATGTTCTGAACACAAGTTTGAAAATTGCCAGGTATAATGATTTCTCCACTATACCATACATCTATAAACAAAATAAATACTTGAAATAATACTTTAAATTAAATTGAAGTTTTTCTAGTTGCAATTTCTTATTTGTTATATTGTTCAAAAAATGAAACTTTTTTTCTAATATGTATCGTTCTATTAAGCTTGTTCTGGTTCGGCATACTGTTATTTAAAGTCTGAAAAACTGTTTATTTGCCAAATAATGAAAAATATGTTTGTGTTTGTTCAGCTTATAAATGCATTTGTTGAAACATATATCATTTGAGTGTAAAAGTTTTAGGTTATTATGCTTTTTTCTATTCATTGCAGCTATAATAAGTTAACAAAGATAACAAACCACAAAGCACAATGAAGGTGAAATTCAACTCTACTGCATTACACACTTTGAGCTAAAATAGGCTGTAGATTATGATAAGTCAGGTAAAATGTATTTGAACAAACTTGTTTATTCACAATAAAGGTAACTTTTTATTGAATTTTTTTTCACTCAGTAAATCTAAATTTTAATGAAAAAAAATCTTAGTACCATCTTTTTGGTATTAAAGTTTACAAAAATCATATTATTATATAAGTATTTTACAAAACTCTATGAATAAAATTTATAAAAATTTCAACTGCTAAATAATTCTAATTCTGTATTTAGTTTAGCATTGATATCACTTATCTGGTATTAATTTTGATAACTTTAGTGTCAAATCCTATAGGCCAACAAAAGTTGCAAGGGTATTGACATAGTTTCACTGATACCATTATACATAACCTCTTGGCCATTCCGGGTATGGGTGACCTAGCTAAAGTACACAAAACCTTTCCAGATGTTCAGGGAACACATTTAAGTTGTATCAAAAACACCAACAACTCAAAAACGTAATAATAATAAGAAATATATCAAACCATTAAATTCCTACCTGCATAACAGTTATATAGGTGATAGTTTGATTACTAGCATGGGCACTATTATTAAATCAAACGTATAATGATTTATATGATTTACCAAGATCCCCAGAGTCATAGTTAATGCTTTGGAACATTGTGATTGCTGTGTTATCATCACGAGGCTGGAGAGCAAGTCCAATACTCTTTGAAAAATTGTTTGTGGAGGATTTCTGCAAAAAGGAGAAGCTGCAGTAACATATTCTAAAATCTAGATCCTAGAATATGTTTTGTCTCAAATTTACAACATTTTATGAATAACGGATATGATTTAAACCATAGCCAAACACATGATATACAAAAAAATTAAAGATGGCAGAATCAAATTTGGGATGCTTTGTGTGTGTGTGTGTGTGTGTGTGTGTGTGTGTGTGTGTGTGTGTGTGTGTGTGTGTGTGTGTGTGTGTGTGTGTGTGTGTGTGTGTGTGTGTGTGTGTGTGTGTGTTAGGAGCAGTTAAAACTCATACCAGTGTCACAGTCAGCTCTGGCAGAGAAGTATTACCATCACCACCATTATTAATTTCATCACTGTCATCATCATCATTCTGCTCTTCTATGAATCTCACAGACAAACAGAGTCTCCAAGTTGAAGACAGCCATTTAAAGCTCTCTGGTTCTACATTGACTGGTATCCTAATTTTCTCTGCAGGTGCTTTTAATGCAACCAAACAGCCTACAATATTTTATAAATTGGCATATATTTAAGTCAGTTATTAGAAAATTTGTATCTTTTTTATATTAGTAGAATGATTAAGAGTTATATAAAGACAAGCATGACAGCGTTTTCAAAATCTTGAAAAACAATCATTATTTCCATGTAAATTTACCAGTCCTAAATTTATTTTAGAAATAAAGTTGATAAAAACTATTTGTGTTTGATGTGTTCTAAAAACTGAACACAATTATCTAATTAAATTTTTTTCTGACCAACTATAATAATATGAATCTTAATGCTGATACATAAAAATGTATTTGCTTCAAACTTATTTATTCCATAACAATGACTATGAATAGAGTTATAAGTAACTGTATAATCTAATATAAGCAGCAACTTGCATGCTTTTTTACAATCATTTATATATATATATATATATATATATATATATATATATATATATATATATATATATATATATATATATATATATATATAATCACATAATTTGAATATTATACCATAACACAGCACAGTTTCCTAAAATAATTTAGAAATTTGCAGTTTATAAAACAGTATATACACAAATTTAAACACCTTAAATATATTATAAGGTAATTTTAATAATTTCAATAATTACTCATGATTTTTTAACAATTACTAGAAATAACTATCACTTTCAAAGCATTATCATCCTTTACTTGTAACTGTTTAGGAATGCAATGTTTCTCTATTTAGCCGTAAAACTGCTCAAACACCCTTTTGTCTACTGCAATAACATATACAAGAATTCAATAGATATTTGATCATAAAACTGATAGCAATACTTACCATCCACAGTAGAAATATGTGAAAGTTTTAAATACAAAAAAAAGAAACTAACAGTGTAGAGCATCATAATAATGCTGGTTGCAATCTATCTTCTTGTAAAGTTTAAAATGCAAAGCTGCAGTTATATATTTTTAGGCGGCAGTTGATTTCCAATATACTAAGCAAATATTCAAACCCTAAACCAAATAACCTAGTGCATAAAATATTGATAAGAAACTGAAAGAGTTATGCATTATATTGGATATAGACAGTTTGAATAAGTCTCAAATTCTTCATCATATTGAATTTATATATTTGCAGTCTTGTATATAAATAGCCACTACTTATGGGATAAAACAGCCTCAATGAATTATTTTGTTAAAAGAATAATTTAAGTAATTTATAACAATTTACACAAACTTTATCTCAGTTTGAAATACCCATACAATTTATGTTATAGCTATTATCACAGGGAGGTATAAATATAATATAAAAGTCACTAAAATTATATTATAGAACTGCAGTTTTCTGTAGTTTTCACTTCTTTTTAGAAAAAGTCTTGCAATTGGGCAAAAAATTTGGGGTTACGGGCATTTTTCAAAAGAAAAACTGTGATTACATTATAAAAACATGAATTGCCTATGGAACTATATTTTATCTAGAGTTTGCTGCAAGAGTTTTTTGTTCTATAAGCTTTAAGTAAAATATTGTTTGATGAAAGCTTTTTGTGAAGGCTTTTGCAATAGCTTTTTACTGGTAGCTTTTGTTTGATGAGCCAGTACCGCTCAAGAATTGAAAGAGGAAAGTTTGCTTTTGTTAAAGATGCAGGTAACTTAATAGACTGTATTGTCCAAATAATTATTAAAGTTTTTCGAGAAATATGAACTGTTAGCATTAGGCAAATGGTTGAGTTTTGTCCTCCATCCATTCACTTTTCATTACGTAAATCACAGCATATATAGGCACCAGTGCTGTCACAGAATTCAAAGTATAACAGTATAACAGTTTTTGGGGAGCAATAAACTACGGTATGTGCAGTTAATCAAAGCAGTTATACTATTGTCTTATACAAAACTGTAAACCATGCAACAGATTAATCCTGTTTAGACTATTGCCTTGCCTTAATCCTCGTGATCATTATTAGGAATCATACACAAATATAGCGTGAGTTTACGACTATTTTACAGTCTAAATTCTGAACCACATTAAGATGTTATGCAGAGATTTTAGTTAACCTATTAATCTAATCCTTTTTTATACGAGATTACCAAAGGATAAATGGCTTTACTAAACGCCCAACCACTGTACACTTACATGCGACAGCCTAAAAGCAAATTAAGTATCATATTTATGGCTCTGCTAGTATAAGTTATCCAACTCTGTGTATATTTTTCTAGGCTACCAGAGGTTTGTAGTTGTTGGCAGTGGTTGCCAGTAGTTTACTGTGATTGACAGTGGTTTGCTGTAGATTACTGTAGATTACTGTGGATGACAGCAGTTTGCTGTAGATTGCAGTGGTTAGAAGTGGTTGCCAAACTGTTTTAGTGGATAAGACAAGTAAGGAGTGGTTTCGATGCATGACAAAGTATCTAAGTACAATCGTCAGGTGATCTGAGAACTTCAGTTATAGATGCAGCAGCATGAACATTAACTGTATGGTAAGTGAAAACTTGGAGTTATATCATCCTACATTCTTACTAAAATTCAATTTTGGGCAAGGGTATAGGTGCAGTGAAGGAGAAATTGAAAAGATTCTGTGTTCTAGATTAAAAATTTAGCAAAATAAATAATGTTCTTGAAGGATTTTCAATTTGCGCCCCAAACCAAAATTTATTAATAAAATTAAAAAACTTAGGCCATATCTCTATTTCTCTACTATTCTTTCTAAATGGAGCATAGACTAGCAGTTTTACCTGTCAGTCATTACGTCGCTAAATACTAAAACTAATCAATAAGTCTTTTAATTGGCTCAGGTTCCTTAAATGCTTAAATTTGAATCTAATATTGAATACGAGTTATACGACTTTATAGTTCATACAAAGTTGAATACATTTCAACCCTATAATATTATTATATTCAAAACTTATTGAATAACTTGTTAAAACCTGATTTCTTTGAATAATCATTAGTTGACAGGACAAATGATGTGCCATCAACTTTGCTGATGTAGGATTAGAGTTGAAAATCAGTATAGTTCAATTGATTCTTATAGTTGGGTTGAATCATCTTTTAGTGGCTGTAGAAATGCTAAAATGTAGAAATGCTTTAAATGGTAAATTATTTTAATATTTAATGCTAGGAAAAAGTCTGAAAAACATGGCCTTTCAGAACTTACCTTATTTTCCAGCTTGATTTATCACAAACTGTGCTTTGCATATTACTTCAGCTTCGAAGTTTATAAGATGAACATCCATGTTGCAGTCAGTCCAAGAATCTGTTGAGAATTGTTTAATAGTATTAAGTAACTATAATACTTATACTTATATTCGCTATCATTCTTTGGTTTTACCGCCAAGTTGCTGCTTTAATGAACTGCTACAGTATAGATAAGGTGTATAGAATATGCTAGCAGTAACACGAGAGTTGTCAGCTCATGCTCTAACCAATAGTTTTATCTCACGAACAGGTTTTACAAGCAGGAAGTGAGGCAGATGTAAACTATTGTTTGTTGTTTTGCGCAGTAGAGGTTTCAGCCTGGCAAATTAAGCAGACTGTTTTCCAGCCAAAAACCCCATTTATCAATTAGCAGTCATTTCTGATAATAACGACCACATCGGTGCCATTGTTGCTTAATGTTGATAAATAATATAGTTTGAAGATAATAAAAGTTACAACATATCCACCAAATTTTAAGCTACTGATACTAGTAATTATAATCAATAATTATGATATTGTGGTGATGATGACAATTGATTAACCTGCAGGTGAAGCTGTACGTATTCATAATAACCAATTAATTCACCTGCACTAATTTCTTATAACAATTTCAGCCTAATATATGAAACAATGTTTTTAAATAATAAGCTAATATCTGTTCCTTTTTGAAGTAGCACTATAATATGTATACCAACCTAAATAAAGAAATAATAGTAATGTTTTCATCCATTATATACAATATCTTTCAACATTTTCTTGACAGTCTTGTGACAGGGAATAAAATGGCAAATATGAAATTTGACTTAATTTAATTCAGCAGTTTTAATACTGCAAAAAATATAAAAATACGTTTTCAAGCTAAGCCCAAAGTATGACTGACATCTAAAAATTTATTATAATTTAACTAAAGGTACAAATTAATTAAAATTCTAATTAATAATTAATTATAATTACCATTATAAAACTCCAATGAAGCCTTTAAGAGACTTGGCAATGCAGTCATGACATTTAACATAAATAATTTGTTTGACTTGAAGTTTATATTTATTTAGGATTAAAAGTTATGCCAACAAAGGCTATTGGCAGTAATTACTAATATTCATTACAGTGGCAGGTGTCAATATCAATATATTTAAAAAGTGAAAGAATTTTACAGGAATTTGCAACTTAGCCTCTTCTTTTTCTCTGTCATGTCCTTGCTTATAGCCTATAGATATTCATTAGACTTGCTTCTGTGAATGAATCAGTAATAGTTTTGCAAGCTCTGTATAGTGCAGCTGCATTTGATGAAGTGAAATTTCCACAATGTTTGTACTCAGCATTCGAAAGACATTTTGCTCTATTCATGCAGTTTGCACATTATATATTAGGGGCTCCCTTAACCTTGATTCTCAGACTGTTGGGGTGGAGAAGTTTTAAAACAATTTAAGAAGTACAGCTTAAGATTAACCTTAAGCTATTCTAGCTTATAGCTATCAGTAATATTGTTCAAGCAACGTTTAATTCTTATTATACAATTTATTAGTGTAATATACCAGTTAGACTAATCTTATAATACCTACAAATAGTAGGAGATTTTACATGCCTTATACCAAATGGCAAGGGTACTTAGGCTACAAATAGAATTAAGAGACTACTGCAAGTTGTTCAATAACTTTTGTTGTAGTTTGATACTACAAGCTAATAGGAAGCAGAAATTTTAATAGCCTAAGCGCCTTAACCTTCTAATAAGTTTTCTGATTCAGATGTGGGGTTTGAAGTTTTTAGCTTTTAACATAACGCTGTTTTGTTTCTTTTATGAGTTAGATTCTAGAACATAAGCTTTTCTCAATTTCCGAATCACTGCACAGCACTGCTACAGCTCTGAAAGCATGCTGGATAGAAAGCAATACCTGGCTATATATGTAAAGCTGCAGTGCAGTACACAGCTTGCAATTAGATGGCATATATTTATTATGGAAATTTACTTGTTTTTTATTTTGCAGATTTTACCCACAGCTTATGTACAGAACAATATCAAAAAGACTGAATATGAGGATTACGTTGAGGTTACTTTTAGCCATCTATCTGCTGCACAGCTCTCTGTGTTTAGATGCCAACTATTCCCTAGCAATGACCTACCTACAGCTACATAACTACCTGCAACTACAAGTATGTGACTCTATAATGTCTGCTGCTATGATGTGGATATCCAATTTAATAGCTATTTCACCAATAACAGTTTTTTTTAGTAAAATTAGCAATGAACTGCTACATATGAATATATATTATTATTTGATTTTAATTAATAACGTTATTGGAAGAGATGCATTAAGCAAGGCCGTTATAATCAAGCGAAGAGAGCATTACTTAATGTGTATTCATTTTAAATTTATCCAAATGAATAAATTAGAAATTTATTGACATTGATTTATAAAAGCTCAACAGAGCTTTAGGAAACAGAAATGACACTATTTGCAATGAAAAACAAACCGGTCTTTCCTGCCCATAGCAACCTAGCCCATCTTATTTTAATAATGATAAACAATGGTGTAAGATTTATAACCAATGTTTCCTTGTGTGAGTGATAACTTTTCCGCAAGCATTGGTCTGTAAAGCAGTACATATTTAATAACTATACACTTTTTTTGAATAATCAAGAAGAGTTAAAGCACCTTAGGACTTCGATGCACAGTTAAGTGGCAAAGCACTCAGACAATGTTTTTGTCTCCCTTCAGACTGATCAGCAAGAGCTGTCAGATGATCAAACTAAAGAGATTTTGTCTGAGCCAATAAGAATCTTCAAAAGTTACCATCACCTTGAAGATGATGGTGAGTTAAATCATTCATTGCTGCAATGCAATAACTGAAGGGTAAAGTTCCACTCATCCACGCCTTTGATTTTATTGTTTAAACAATATACATAATATAGAGATGATGTATATAGGCTATAATGACATGTATTTTGCTGGTATTCCAAGGTATATCCGTTATTTTGGGACTTTTTGGAGAGCATGAGCTTAAAATATTTTGGCAGATTGTCATGCAACTGGAATGAAAATTTAATAACAGTTGGCTAGACAAGTGATTAAAGACTACATTCCAGTAATTAAGTGAAACAGACTATAGTTTCATGACAAAATTGCAAAAATAGCATTTGGTACCTAAATTAGATAAGATTTTGGGTTAATAAGCAATACTTCCTACTATTTGGCATATTCACATTAATAATTCTTAAAATAAGTGCAGCTTATAGAAAGCATAATAACTCTAAAGAGTTTTGTTTAGATATACTGGATGAAGACACCCTAAATTTAATGAAGCTGCCAAGGTGTGGGAACAAGGACAAAGTTGAACCCATCTCCTACGTTTTAAAGGACAATCGACTTGTCAAGAAACAATCTTACGTAAAAATCTCTGAAGTCCCAACCTGGGATTCACCGGAATACAACTTCAAGTTCCCTCTAACCATTGGCTACAGGAACTACTCAACCAAAATGTCAAAATCTGATCAGATTGAGGCTCTGCTTCACTGTGCCACAGTAGGTTCTGCAGCGGATGTTTTAAATAGTTTAGTATAATTTCAAGTAAATATGCTATTCCTTATAGTATCTAGTTGGCTATATAATAAGCAGCACAATTGATCCCATGCAGTATGTAGTGCAAATCATATAAGAATTCAAGTTCATACCATTTTCATCTAAACAAAGTTTAAAAGCAATTTGATTTGTTTTGAAATATTTAAAACTATTCATGGTTTAAACATCTAGAATATATTTTTGTTATTTATATTGAGTTAGGCGAAATGTGCAGAAAACAAGAAGGTTACCTAAATCAAGTACTAATCGGTCACTATTTACCTTGGATAATGTGTTTACTTGTAAACAATATTTCCCATTATACTTTTATATAGTATAGTAGGTGTTATCCAAATATTTTTAAAATAACTAGAGCACTTAATACACATACTAAAGGTAATTACATGAGTACCTAATCAACCTTTAACTTAAAGTTTTACAAAAGTTATAAAGTACTGTTTAGTTTGATGTTTTGCAAGAGAATGTTTTAGATCTGGGCTGAAAAGTCAGGATTATCATTTAAATATATTCGAAATCAAGTGGCCAATGTATACGTTAGCTTTGTACCAGCCTTCCCAGCTGATCCGGGGAAGCTAGGAATTCTGGCTCAAGCTGAATCTCCAACACCTTTTTTACAACCGGCTTCTTCTAAAATAGATTTTGATGCCAGAGAGAATTGGGTAGACAAGTGGAAACCTAATCTTCCAGGTGGGTATACTCCGAGTAAACAATATTCAATATAATATATTTCTGACATGTAAATAGGGCAACTTTTAGCAACATTCTTAAAAGTCTTGATTGCTTCTCATCATTCTTACATTGTAGAAGAAAAAAATTATTCTACAGCAAATTGGCCCATCTCTAAAGTTAACAATATTCCTCCTGCATTTTTTTAATATTACTGCTTTACAACTATTGTAGATTTGAGTTTCATAAACTGCAAAAACAAAAATTAAAAAAGCTTTTTCAAGCTATACGAGTATTCATATGCTTTTTTAGATGATGTGGTAATTTTTCAAGCAGTTTTGTGTCACGAATTGGGTCACACCCTCGGCCTCGGGCATTCTGAGGTGAAGAATGCAGTTATGCATGGCATACTAATTGAACAGACTGGCGAGGTCACTCTGCATGCAGACGACATTTCTGGAATTAGGTCATTATACGGATCATCAAATGGCAAGGTAACTATACAAACTTATCCATCAATATTAATATGGAAATCAAAATACCTCTTATAATTGTATAGAGTATTTGTGTGTGTGTGTGTGTGTGTGTGTGTGTGTGTGTGTTTTGTGTGTGTGTGTGTGTGTGTGTGTGTGTGTGTGGTGTGGTGTGTGCGCGCGCGCTATTTTAGCATCAAAGCTAAACTATAAAGTGAATATAGTATTAGATTGCTGGATAAGCAGTGTGTTGCACTTTTTACAATTTTGAAAGTGGTTAAACTGCACTGTAGTAAAAATAATTTGATAAAAGTTTTGCATATTTTATTTATTTACAAAACAAAGTATGTAATTCTAGTACATCAAAAATTGATAGTAAACAATAATTGGATAATTAGAAATATGATATTAAAAGTAGCGAAATGCAATCTGTTTTTATAGACTCTGGTAGCATCTGGTAAAAATAAAGCTTATAGAAAAATGCAAAGGAAATTTAAAGGAAAAAAAGCTCAAGGAAAAGTAAAAAAGCCACTTAGAAATAAAAAAAGAAGTACGAGCAACAGAAAAAGACAGTCCAGGAGAAAAATTAAAAAGAAGAGACCAAAAAATCGTTGATCAGGAACACCAAGAGAACAAGGATCTTCGAAAGAGGAAAACATAAAAATTAAAATCAATCTAATTTTTTACATAGTAATATTTATTATTCTACGCTTTAAGCTTTTGGTTATACTGCAAAAAGATAAATTCATTATAGGAAGCTTAACCTAATCTTTTATGACTTTCTCCTGCGAACAATTGTTTTCCCTTTTCTGTACACGTATTGCAGTTATCAATATAGTTGGACCAGGGCCATATTTTTGTATAAAGTTGTTTTCTAAATCTTTTTGGGTTGTATTGGTGTTCCTAATCAGCAACACGTGCACTGAAAATAATGAAACGCAGCAGAATGGAAAAAGAAAATTGAATTCCTTGCCTCTCATACCATGACTACATCTTAAATTAAACATAATCATTTTTATGGGAAAATAATGATCGCACATTTATCAACATATTATTAAGAAGGTCTTTAATCATAATTATGATAGAGGTTTACTTATGTTGATATAAAACCAAGTTTTAGAGATGTCAATTAGAGACTGACTGAGATTGATATTTTTTATTATCAGAGACATTGATTGCCTTGAAGGTATAAGGCATTAAATGATTCACTGGTGCCAAAGTCAATTTAAATAGATGTTCAGACATTTATAGAGCACTAGACTGACATAGCTGAACACAAGTTGTCATTCCATAAAGGTAAGACCTCTAGTTATATGGAGATACCACTTATATGTATAGTGAATTGATTCAAAATATTTTTACACAAAAGCTGTAAGATACGTTATTACTATATAAATAAGATGTAATTGCATAACATAGTTCTAAATTTTTTAGCTAAAAATGATTGGTAATTTGTTTTTAACAATTAAACATCTTTTGCGGTTAAAAAACAAAATATGATTGCATTAGATTTGTATCTCTAAATAAAGATGCATCTTGTGTTTGTGCAAATACTATATTTGCTACTTGCTTTGTAACTTTAATATAGTGTATTATTACTTAAAACCCTTGCAATACATTTTTGATATATTTGAATAAACTTTGTGATGGTTTTATGTATATGGGTCATTTTACTTATTTTAGCACACACTGGAAATCTCCATTTTTTAGCTATTTTTCACAAATTAACTGCTAATGAACAAGAGCTTTGGCCCAAAACTAGTAAAATATGAATGAATACACCTAAATAATCAAGGTTCTAAATTTTGCTTTATTTGCCATGTTTTTTCCTAATTATTCAGCTACTTTTGATTGCAGAGTATTATGAAAAAACCATTACTCTCCAAAACCAAAAGTAGCTGAATAATTAGAAAGGAACATGGGAAATCAAGGAAAATTAAGAAGAACCTTGATTATTATGTGTGTTCATTTATACTTTACTAGTTTTGGGCAAAAACCCATGTTCCTTAGCAGCTAAAAATTTGTAAAATATATAGCTAGAAACTGGAGATTTTCAGTGTGTAGTACTAAATTAATTAAAATGACCAATATGTCAATATTCTCATTATTAGATACACAGAGGCAACAGGCCATTATTTATGCAAAATGTACATATCATACTTTGTAACATAATCTATACAAATGCTGCCACGTTGCAATTGACAGAATTTCAAATTAAATTAGTAAATATTACTAGAATATATAATTGCATATATAGCTCAAATATACAATTCAATCTACTATACTTACTCTATAAAATTCAATCATGTCTATATTGGTGTTTTTGTACATTTTACAGTATATGTTGGCTTGTTTGTATTTTCTTGCATAAATGATAAATCTAGTTTATTTAATACGAACAAATATGTGCATACATGTGAATTTTATCACATTTAATGATTGCAATTTTTTAAAACAGGTATCTTTTAAAACATATTACTTTTACATATTATTTCTAATGTTTAAAAATTGCTATGTTTAGGGATTTAGTATGATGAGAAGCTGGCTGCTGTATCTGGCAATAGCTTCCATCTGTTTAAGAAATCACGGAGCTGCTAGCCCTGTGAATACATATAAAGATGTAGCTGAATACTTCCGAAAATACTACAACTTTCCCTGGCCGGTGAGCTAATCTCTGTGTTTAGCTGGTGAATTATCTGTATGGATATGTAGGCATGTGGTATTTTTAAAACTTGGCATTTATAATATCAAAGCAACCTTTAAATATAGTGCATGTTATTTTACCTGTTATCGGAATTGTTACAGAACACTTTTTCTCAAGAGGTAACAAAGTATAAAAATTTGCAACAATTACCTTTATTCTTTACTGGACTTAATTAAACCTATTTAAGCTGTGGTAAAATTTCTATCATTTTACTAAAATATTTAATAAAGGCTGGTCATGAAAGTTGAACATGGAGTTATAATATACAAGCTTTTGGAGGTCAGTTACTTAAATTACTTTTGAAAGTTGTCCTCTCTTGGATGCATTTAACCATCAGTTCAAAAATCAATTTGCATGCGCTCACATAATAGCTATAAACCAAAAACCATGAAAAAGTTTTGATCTTTTCCTATTGCAGCACTTTTAAATCTTTCAAATTCTGTACAAATACATTCAAAATGATACCTAAATTAATTCAAGGGCCTTTTAAAAATGGTTTTTTATCCAACCATTATTATTCTGGTTATAACTTGTATACGTAAAGATTAATAATATTATATAAAAAGTATTCTAATCACTGTAATTAGTTTTATGCTTTAGTCACTTACTGCATGTAGAGTTTCTGTTTGATATAGGCTGGGTTAAGAGCAGACTCATCTGAAGCAGAGTATAGAAGATCAGTGAGCACGAATCTGAAACTATTCAAAGAAACGTTCCGGCTGGGAAATGATGGTAGGTAACAAAAGTTTACCTGCTATATCATCTGTTTACAAATAGCAATGCTTATTTTACTCAAATTCTTAAAAATTGAGCACTTGAAAATTAGCAATAAATAATAATAGAAAAGTTGAAAATTATTCACGCTAATCAAAATAGCATCTTGTACATAATAAAGGAAGATTCTACAATAGAGAATCAAAAATGATTTTAAAAGGCAATGTTCAGTATAATTTTTAATATGATAATTTAATCAGCTAGCAATACATCCATCTTTCACTTCTCCTCCCCGTGTTGAAAAAAATTATGTTTTAGTGTACATACATAGCTTTGTCAGTAGGTTGAATGACTTTTATCTTCTGTAGTGTTTGGTGAGTATAACAATCCGCTTTACTATCTTCTATTTTTATCAATTTATGAGTGAATAGATGACAAACATTTAAATTCTAGTAAGAAACTTTCACTGAACATAATTTTATGCAAATACTATAGTACTTCTTCATTATCTATCTACACACATTATAATTTTCTTTTGTATAAAGCTTTTAAAGCATTTTTTGGTACATAATTAATGTTTTCCTTAATAAATCTTGAATATAAAGTGCACATAACTCCAGTAACATACACGAGTCTACCTGGAACTTAGCAGTAGCTATATAGCTATAAGTATATTATATTGTTCATACCTGTATATGTATTTAATCCTTATAATTGCTGAACGGCCATTTATTTAGCTTATACCACATTACCCTTTTGACACTGGCTTGTGCCACATGTTAACTTATTAAATAATGCATCATTATTAGACAGGTGTTAATGGCTTAATTGGTAGCATTTATTTTATCTCTATAAACTCATAATTGTTTTACATTATTAAGTTCGATGATGGCAGTCATGTGATTGAGACAGTAGACCAGATAATATTATATTGCCGTAGCCTCATTCGCAAGTCATGGTCTAGTGAACTGAAGATAGCATATTATAGTCTGCAAAGTTTTAATAGACAGTTCTGGTAGACCACCTGTTGGGGAAAGGAATTGCTACGAGTATTAGTGAAGTATTGAAATATAACAATTAACCAGTGTAAAAGCAGTTTGGGTTGTACTTCATATGTTAAACAGAAAGTTTTGCAAAGTTTGCCTGTAAATCATGTTTTGGTAGTTTGGAATTTTTTTTTAAAAAACAATGGTTCAACATATAACATATAACAGGTAAAGCACACCAGCTGTTTCAAATAAACCACTGCTTTAGGTAATGTTTCTGATGGCTTAATGTTAATTAATATTTTAAGATATTCTGGATTCCAAAACCAAAGAATATCTAAGTCGGCCCAGGTGTGGTAACAAAGACGCGTCAGTTGACTTGAGCCATTCTCGCAGTAGAAAGAAAAGATTTGCAGTGATTCCAGACTCATTCAGATGGACTGATGAAGCCTTCAACTTTCAGCTGCCCGTTACTATTGGGTTTCGAAACTATACTAGAAAACTGTCCCGAAGAGATCAAGATGCAGCTTTGACATATTGTGCTACGGTAATTCAGTCAGCTGTTCAAATCACATGCATCTGACACATTATAAACAATTTACTTTAATTTTAGCACATATTATATGTTATACAAATTTTGACTGTGTTTCACTGAAGTGATTTTTATATAGGCAACAAAAGTCTACTTTGCAAGTTTAACTGATTTTTTTTCGCAGAGCTACATATTTTTAAGTCAAAACATCATGTATTATATTGCTTTACTACACTATACTGTTTATACCATAAATTACCTACACAAAATATAACATTCTGGGAATGAAAAATGAAAAATTTAATACTTTTTCTGTGGGGCTGCAAGCTGTGAAGCTAAGTTTTGTTATATATACTCATTTGTTAATATAAGTTTGTCACAAAGATTTTTAATTTTTTGATAAATCATGAAGTTAGCTGCTCATATTTGTATTGATTTTTGTAGCAATGGTCACAGGTTTCTGGGATACATTTTCAAATTCGGAGTAACATTCGGACAAACATATACTTGACCTTTGTCCGGAGTTTACCACAAGATCCAGGAGCAGGCGGTTCATTGGCTGCGGCTTTACCACCAACACCTTTCAGCAACCCTGCAAACCCCCTAGATATTGTTTCTGATATTTTGTTTGATGACAGGGAACAATGGGTACCAAGATGGTCTCCAGGCCTTCCTAGTATGTTAATCTTATTACAACTATTACCACACAAGGATATCCACACTATTGGCTTCTGCTATATTTAGTTTTATAAGCATTTAACATGCTGGTTTATATCAATATAAGGCAATGCTTAATTATTTATTTCATGAATTAATATACCCAGAACTTTTATACAATATCATGACGTTGTAGTAACTGTAATGCATCTTTTATGCATTAAAAAATGAAAAAGTATATTTCTAGGAGGAGCCACGAGTTTCCAAGCCACACTTTGCCATGAACTTGGTCACAGTCTAGGCTTAGATCACTCCGCAGATCCTACTGCTCTAATGCGAGCTGTTTTAGAGGTCTCTGATACGCCAGTCACACTAGGTCGTGATGATATTAGAGGCATACAGTTTTTATATGGTCGCTCTAATGGCTTGGTAAGTTACACATTTGGGTCTTTCTACTTAATTTAGTGCACACTCGAAATCTCCAGTTTTTTTAGCTATGTTTCGAAATTTAGCTGCTAATGAATTGGGTATTTGCTCAAAGCATAATAGAATTTTAATAAATATAACTAAATAATCAAGTTTATGTTTAATTTTGCTTAATTTCCCATATTTTCCCCTCATTATTTAGCTAATTTAGATTTGCGGACCGTCACGGTTTTTTCGTGCCACATATATATAATATTAAGTGCATATGACAATGACGTATGCTTTAATGTTGGAGAATCCCCTTCCAGCATTTTTTGTTATGCATAATGAGAACCAGCACATAAAAATATCACGTACAGTAAGTTTCAATGGATTTTGAGCAAACTGTAATGTTAGGTCATAATTTACTAATGTGTACTATAAATGAAGTAGAACAACTCAATTATCAAAATAAGCTGCATAAACATATTTTCACATTGTTAACAGATGCAATTTATACTCTTTTCCCTTTTGCAGACTATTTCGAACAGGTCGGGGTCTTCTTCTGCGACACAACGAAGGAGAGTCGCGCCACAAGTTCTAACGGTCTTGCCAGCTTCACAGCAATTAGTTCCAGCCTTTCCCGCTTCACAGCAATTAGTTCCAGCCTTTCCCATCACAACGAGAGTTTCTGTCTTACTGGTTCCTCGTTTCAGCAGGCGTCAAATTTTACTTAGTACTCGAAGAATTAGCAATATAAATAGAGGTAGAAGTATAACAGGTCTTCGAAGGCTGCAAACAGGCAGAGCTATTACAAATTGTAGAAATAGGAGACAAACAGGCACAAAAAGGAGAAACAATGCTCTTAGTAGAATAACGTGTCAAACTATAAAATCACTAAAAAGACAAAGTGTCAATGGCTAAATTAGAGTTGCATAAAAATTAGAATATTATCCTAGAAAATTTTTCATATCAAGTTCGGAAATGTTAAAACTATTATATAGTTGAAAACTGTTAGGACTATTAAATATACTCATTTTATATTCTGTCTGTACTCCTTAAGGCTGTGAGCTAAACTATATGTTATTAATGTGTTATTCAGTGCTTGCAATGAACAAAAAGATTATGTGGGTTATTGCAGCAACTTTGATGATTATTTTTTTTAAATATAAAATATATAGATAACTATTATTGTATTGAAAAAGTTGTGAAAATTGAAAGCTTTCACATCACTAAAGTTGAAAAATATAAGGCTATAGGAGTTGCTTTTTCTGTCAACAAAATAACTTTCTTCAATTAATTGTTACAGTATTATTATAGGAGGATGTTTTGTATTATACAATTGCGTTGTTATATATGGCATTTCTGGTTTTGCAGTTGCATATGTATTTAGATTTTAAATAAAATCTCAATACGCTTGGGATTGGCTACTATTTTCGGCCAATCAGATTCTAGAGACTAATGAGTCATAAAATCACTTGAATTGTAATCCTGTTGCTGTGTGCTCCTTGAGTTCACTTTGCAAACTCTTCAACCTAAACTGGTTGCTAAATTACAACATGAAAGGTTTAAACTCTTTACTACTGGAGCTTATTATAATCAACTGGTTAAATACAGTGCAGTTAAGTGCAACAACCTCTCTCACGGCTGACATATATCAACATACAAAAAGCCCCATCAAGGTAAGTGAATTTCGGCTTACAAAAACAATTATGATATGTTATATTTAAAATTTATGAATAAATTATAAATGTTGTTTTCATTTGCTACTCTACTTATATAGAAATAAGCAAATAAAACTTATGCCAATTTATTCATCTTCAAATATGTTAGTTTTTTATAAAATATTTTTCGTTGAACCTTTCAACCATATTTAATTTATAACCACATTTAAATTCGTTTTGTTTTAGACATCTAGTTTAAATGAGCAGCAGGTGGGAACAAGCATTTTGCAATCAACTCAAGAGTCAAACCTGAAGTCTGGGATAAGTGTGAAAGGTAAGTTATTATAGAAGACACACCCAAACTGTCTAAATTATTTACAATAGCATGTGTCATATTTATGTTCTTTTAATTTATTTGCTTACTCATACTTTTTGTTTTTACTTACTAACAATTATAAAAATAAATTTTAAAACAAAACTTCTTAATATTATATAATTTTTAGAATACTAATTTTACGCTATAATGAAATTCTCTTGCTACTTTGTTGTTTTATTACTGTGATGCCTTAAACTTTGTTTGTTCCTTTGCATGCTTGTTTAACTATGACCGCGGCTAGCAATTCAATTTTGTCAGCATGAATAAGTCTTTAAAGTTCCATAATATTAATTTTTTATTTTTTAAAATAACTACATTGTGTTATGTAAAATGAAAATGTTGAATATTCAGCTGAAAAGCAAAATGAAACTTTTGTGGGCAATATTTACATATAATATATTTACATATAATCTAATATGCAGCTTAAATATTATATATATATAATAATATGATATGCAACCTATAAAATATTGCAGTATATATTTGCTTTCTTTAAATTATAACCTAGCTGCTTGTATTTTGGCCTATAAATAAATAAGACAAAGCATTTTTATGAAGTAGTTTCAGCGTTTAAACATAAAGCTGTTTTTGACTTTGATGAAAATTACAGTTTTAAGGATGCATTAAGTATTGTGTTAACTTGTGAGCAGAAGGAAAAAATAAGATTGCCTAAGTTTTGTAATTTTCTTATTAAATTTTGGCTTTTAAGTGGAGCGTAACTTCTTTTGCTACATTTATATAGTCTAGAACAAGGGCTTTTCTCAACTTTTCCTACCTCTTACTTTTTGCATCCTTAGCTTCCAACGTTGGTTATAGTATTCTCTAAAAATTATTCATTCGAGGTTAAGACTACCGCAATTGTTTATTTCATGATTCCTAATTTACTTAGCAATTTAAATTACCAACACCTGCCAGCACCAAAATGTTTTCTTCCTTTCCATGAGATTAAGTTGTAATTAGAAAGTGCACTAAATCATTTAACATGGAATTAGTGTTTCTACCTTTATTGTTTTGTAACCAATGAGCACATTTTTGACTTAATTAAAGTACAAGACTATGTTCGTATATTTTAGTATGCTTAAATTTGTAGCTTGCCAAAGTTGTAACACTGTAATTCATTTGGACAACTGAAAACTACCCAACAGTTTTACTTGAGAGTCGTTTTTGCTATGACTTCAAAACTTAACTTTTTTAATAGTTAACTAACGCGATTGTTTTGTTATGCAATCAAAATTAACTTTGATCGGTAAGTTGACATAGCTCATTATATCTCTCCTAAATAACTACCTAATTTTGTTTGTATAGATAAGGTTAAAGAGGAAACTATTGATGAAATACTTAAGCCTCACTGTGCTAACCAAGACACATTCAATGAGTTCCCAGACAGAAAGAGAGTGAAAAGGTTCAGCCTTCTCAATGCAGCGAAATACCTCTGGACAGACAGAGACAACCCGTATCCTGTGACCATCGGTTTCAAGAACTATTTCCCTGGGCTATTGCCATCTGAACAAGAGCAGATAGCTGTAGACTGTGCTACTGTATGAATTGTCTATTAACTTGCTTAATTACCATTGCAGGGTATTGCAAAACAGCACCTAACAATGCTTATTTTGCTTGTAAAAGCAATTAGTGGTCCGGCTTTGGTTTAACTAGCTTTTCCTAAAACTTAGGTAATCTATTTAAGAAAAAAGCTTAAGAATGCCTGCAACATTGTGGGTGGTCAATATTTTATTATCTCTATGTAATTGTGGAGATACATGATTACTTAACTCTATAACATAAGTGAGTCAATTTTTACATATACTTTATTTAAGAGTTCATAACTTTGCAATGACAATTTGCTGTAACTATATTATACTATATATGCTAAAACTTCACCCATGGTGATGCATAAGACAAAAAAGTGCAGCATGGCTTTGTTCATATATCAGATATTTGTATTTTTTTGGTGTTTAGTGTGAGCTAAATATGTTGCATGGTTTTAGAAAACCATAGCTCTGGTTATTGTGTTACAGAAATGGGCAGAGGTTTCCGGGTTGTCTTTCAAGTTGGTGAGAAATAAAACAGCCAACATTTATATCAGCTTTCAGCCAATAGAAGGAGATCCTGGTGTAGGTGGTGAAGTAGGGGAAGCACTGTCACCCACCCCATTCAGAAAGCCACCGTCATCGTACATTAGGCTAGACAGCCGAGAGCCTTGGAATCTGAGACATTCTACTGGCAAATACGGTATGATTTCATATTATGAATGTAGTTATACATGTAAAGTGCTGGTTTAAAACCATGTGTATTACAAAAAAGTTCACAACTTCTAGTGGAAATATGCAAACATTTTGATTATTTCAATGTTTTGTTTTTTGAAACTATAATAATGGAAATCTTTGCCAATAATTGCTCTTTTTAATTATGCTAACTAATAAATAAAGATTCAATTGCTTATTATATTGCACAATAATATAACATAATTTCATGCAATTATTATATTTTCACACAATTATTATAAATTACGTTTATTTCTATGTTGCTGATGTTATCTGTTTATCAACAAATTTTAATCTCTTTTTTAGACTTGCAATCTACATCTAAAATAAAGACGTTGTTTAATATTGTTGGCTAAAACTTTACAAGCCCTCATTCTTATTTTAACTAGAAAACGAATTTAGTAAATGCATTTAATTTGTTTAATTGGCAACAAATTTAAATTTATTCTTGCTTCATATAGGATTGAACCTTGAAGAAGTGTTATGTCATGAAATAGGCCACAGCCTGTCTTTGGGACATTCTAAAAATAAAGAGGCTATAATGTTCCCAGAGGTGGGGGTTAGGAAGGGAGACATAGTCCTCCACGAGGATGATATCACTGGGATACAGAGTCTGTATGGACCACCTAATGGAAAGGTGATAATGTTTACTTTTTGCAGTCATATCATTCTGTGAGTACACACACACACACACACACACACACACACACACACACACACACACACACACACACACACACACACACACACACACACACACACACACACACACACACACACACACACACACACACACACACACACACACACACACACACACACACACACACACACACACACACACACACACACACACACACACACACACACACACACACACACACACACACACACACACACACACACACACACACACACACACACACACACACACACACACACACACACACACACACACACACACACACACACACACACACACACACACACACACACACACACACACACACACACACACACACACACACACACACACACACACACACACACACACACACACACACACACACACACACACACACACACACACACACACACACACACACACACACACACAAACTTATATATATGCATATTTTGACAAAATATTCATTCTTATATGAAAAAATTAGGCTTAACAACAAACAAACTGCAAACTCACACTTGCATAAGAGAAGGCAACTCTGCAAGATCAACACATGGAAGTAATGGATAAATGCTTATACTGAAGATAACTCTTTAACGAGGCTAAGAGCTAAGCATGGAGAACTGGCAGTAGTGTGTACAGAATCCAATGTCACATGGGAATAACAACATTGTTCATGTTTTCAACTTTAGGTTAAATGACTTGAATTACTTATTTTGAACAGTGCAAGGATTTGTTAACAGTATCAACAGCAATGAGTCATTATATTCAGAGAAATAATGCTATTATAGGTCATAGCACATAATTACTCACAATAAGTTAAATGTTTTACGTAACTTAATTGATCAATTATTTATTTTTTATTGATATTAAAATTCTATGCTTCAAGCTTTCAAGCCGGCAGTTATTATAAAAGTGTATAGTTTACTATGTTATGATTATAAGGTACAAGGTTCTGTTAAACTTTTTATTAATGCTTGTTTAAAACTGTGTGTAGTCTAAGTTGACTTCAGGATTCAAAGTCTTTACCCAACAGTTTATCTCGACTTGGAAAAATTAATTGTATTTTGACTTAATCATGCTATAGCCCCAGGCTTTATTCTGCAGACAATTGTTGATGAGAATGACGTCACACTACAGCCTTCTAAACCTTCCAATTTCACACCCACCATGTTGTTCTCAACACAACCCAAGCCTTCTAAGAGCTCAAAAAACAAGAATTCTAAAAATAAAATAAGCAGATTGAAGAAGTGTCAGAAGTTTGTCGGGAAGAGAAAAAGAAATTGTCAAAAAAACAAGTTTTCACAGAAAAGAAAGTTAAAAGCTTTAAGAACCAGGATACTGCAATAAGAATTGTGCAATAATGTACAAATTATTAATCATTGTGAGAAATTGTTGTTTTAACAGCTATATTTCTAAAGTTTATATTTAAAGCATTTGCATAGACTAAGGCCTTATTAAGGGTTATGCAGCTCACTATTTAAGGGTTTATATTTACTGTAGTGTTAAAAATCAGCTCAGTCTACTCAAAACTTAGTCTATTCTCCCTGGACAAAGGAAGTCACATATGTTACTCCCAGTAATAATTTATTATTAAACTATAGGCAGATAACAAAACAAGACCATTGAAACTACCACAATTATAATATCCATACAATTATAGTTAGAGCCTACTGATATTTTCAATATAGTTCCACAGGAAGACAACTCTAAATACACTCAGAATTTTTTTTACAACTATTGCATAATTATGGCATTTCATGTAATCTAATAATTCAAAATACATATAGTAACTGATTTTTATTTGATATTTATTAATTGGTAATTTGCAACAATGTTGAGATATCATGGTAGTTTAATAAACAATGTCATAAATCAAAACAATAGAAACGGGTTGCTGCTTACACTGCAGATTTGATTGTTAAAAGAAATGCAGTATATGACTACATTCTAACTATTGTTTATACCAATAGCATACTTCAACGTATGAGCAAGAGAAAAATTTATTCTAGGAGGTAGAGATGATGATTAATATCACATTTACAATGAGTTATGCAACAGCTGTAATAAGGCTCCTCATCATTGGGACTCAAACGCTGAACAGTGTGAATGGAAATTTAGCTGCGGCTTCAGGTGGTTGCTGTACTCCTCAAATAAGAGAGCAGACAGACGAGATAGTAAATACAACTGGTGAGAGTAGGTAGACTTATAAATCACGTGATTATATTGGTTATTAAGTGCGTTAGATCATGTGTGCTATTTATGTATAATAGATGTATACTCCAATAGGAATTATATCAGTTGAATTAAAAGAAATGGGTTAATAGTATTAGTAGTTGTAAAATTATTTGAAATCATTACATGAACACCATTAAGGTACTTTTTGCTATTATTACAGTTTCATGAATCGAAATTAAGTAATTTCTATGTAAAAGGTAATTTGATACAGTTATAATACTGTATTTAACTTTGTTTACTCACGCCAATTCAATAGTTATAAAAAGAGTTCAGGGAAAAGCTATGAGTCAGTTAAAATCAGAAAATCCACTCGTCTCAAAAAGCCAAGTGAAGCTACAGTCTAACAATGATATTAATATTGCCAAACTCAAATTACCACAGAAAAATATTGAAGAGGTAGAAAAGTAAGTAAATAAAGCTATTTATAGAATGCTGTCCAAAACGACAAATTTATTTTGCTTAATAATATACGAGATTAAATTTTCTAATTATGTAATCAATCAGTACCATTTTGATATTAGTATTAATACTAGAGTGCCTTAAAAAAGTTAGTATCAGTTTGTTGACATAATCTAGCATGGCGTCAGTAGCTAATAACAAAATAGCATGCGAAGACTTAATATTTTTTATTATTTGTTAGTAAATTACATTTCATCTAAATGATGAATTTGTGACTTAAAGTTCATCTGAGACTGTTTAAATCACATGTTCTCTGCTTATGCTATACTAAAAATAAAACTTCGTTATTATCTAATGATAAACTTTGTATATCAAAGAGATTGGGCAGAGTACACTCAGCTTTCTTCCTCACTCATCAAAGAAGTAGGCAATGTAGAGCAAACTGTCAACCAAGTAGAAAAATCCATTCAGACAGGCCAAAGCAGTAAAGAGCTGGTTTCTCAGCTTAAAATGATTCAGTTGGTTATGACGCTTCTAGATAACATTGCAGGTAAAATTTTGCTTGTATGTAGAATGTAAACAAATGAAAGCTTTACAACTGAACTGTTAATAAATTAAATTAAATTTAATATTTTTGTAAAAAAAACTATGCTATAATGTTAAATATCTTATAAACTAAATCTTTGCCTGAAAAGATAATTAGCTGCAAGTCTATACAGATGCATTAAAACAGCAGTTAATATATTTATGTGAGCAATAAACTGCTTTAAAGTCCTTCATAATTCTAAGGAGAAGTTGCTTCCTCTTTGATTCTGGAAATCTATATATAATATTTACATGTATATAAATGTATATAAATATATATAAATATATATATATATATATATATATATATATATATATATATATATATATATATATATATATATATATATCTCAATCTGTGGACAGCAGCTGTTTCGGGATTTGTCCCCTCATCAGCACAGAACAGAGCATCATGGCCCACACCTTCGCAATAGTAGAAACTTATAGTTTTACTAAAGCATATTTAAAAGGTGTGTAAACCCAAGCCAGAGTGCTCAAGTGACTCTAGGGGTCACCTAGGAGTCACGAGCATTGCTAAATGCTAGCAGCATGGTGAGAGTGCTCAATCATTTAATGTCATTGCTGAGCATTAAATGAGAGCGTAATATATATATATATATATATATATATATATATATATATATATATATATATATATATTATGAATTATGTAAGTACACATCTGTATCAATATTATTGAAAAATCATCAAATGATTAACGTAAATATTCACTTATACTTATATACTATTTGAAAATTTCTAGTATAGTATAGACTTTCAAATTATGTGGTTTGCAGCAAATGAAGTGCCTGTTATACAAGAAAATGGAAAAGTAAGTGTGCTCAAAGGGAAGAAGATAAATCTAGACTTTGCTAACAGTAATATAGATATACAAAAGGGCAACTTAGATACAACTTCCTCACAGACTACTTATTCCAAACCAAATGAAGTGCAACCATTTAGTGAGTGTATATTGTACCTATTTCTTTAAATAGAAACATGTATTTAAGATGGCCAGTAAGTTATATGTATATAGCAAAATATTCCAATATAGAACATATTCATGATGCTAGACTGATATTATTGGTGTGTATTATTGATTATTTAATTTTTCTTTCTATCTAGTTGAATTCGCTGCTTAAATTAAGAAAATGTTTTTTTGAAACTTTAATAAAATTCAAAGCTTGAAATCATATCCTAAAAATTATTCTGACTATAGGAACTGCTACTGATATTTTATTTAGCTAATATTAGCAAACATTTTTTCCATTTTTAGAGAAGGTTGCGGACAAAGGCTTAAAGCTGAAAAGAAATAAAGTTGAGTGGGCAATATTGCTCTCAATAGTGAGCATTGTGATTCTAATTGGATGTGTCTGTGCTATAAGCCAGTGTGTTCCAGTTTACAAGCGTAAAGCTTTACAAAAGATACCTTTACAATATACCAAGTTGCCTTGGATCAGTCCTGCTGAAATTTGTAAAGCAACACAAGTAAATCAAGACGTCAATTCTTCACATAGGTGAATATAAATAAACTTCAAATCCATTATCAGCATTCTAAAATAATAAAAGCATGCAATTGAAGCTCCTTAAAAAAAGCAATATTTTACTGTAAGTTTGGTTTTAAAAAACTTTATGAATTAAAGAAAATTGCATAAAAATTCAAATCAAAAATTTAATTTTTTTAAGCTTTAAATTACTGCATAAGTAGCTATAGACAACAAAAAACTTGCAAAGATTTGTTATAGATGCCTTAGGTAAAAAATATTTACTGTTTCTTCTAGAAGAAAATCTCATACTACAGATAAAAATGGCACTTGCCCAGGACAAAACACAGCAAAGTTCAAGGGCAATGTAAAAAGGTAAATGTGTTTGTAAGTAAAACATGATTGCAAATAAAAATATTATTAGTTTCAAGAATATAGGTTTATATCTATTATCAAGTTGAATCTCTAATTTGGGAAATATTTCCTTTACATTCTTATTTCAACATGTCATTAAGATAGTAGTAACAGAAACTTCGGCAGCCATTACCATATTTCTAAAGATTAAAATAATATAAGTAAAACAAACATTTAGTTGTTTTAGGGTTTCACTTTAGTATGTTTAATTGGTAATATGCTTACCATAACAGTTCTTCACCACTTAAAACACGATAACTTTGCTATATGACATTTTTTAATGATTTCAGTCGTCATTGTTTACTGTAAGCAGCTGTATAGTTTTGGCACTACAATAATTAATAATGCATGTGTGTTTACAAAAGATTTATATATATTTTCTAATAATGCCGCTGATCATCTTACAGCTCCTGTGGACATTCTTTTAAAAGTTCTATATATGGGAGTTGTCCACACTGTAATGCTAATATTCTCAATTCAACCAGAGCAAAGTTAGTTGAAATTAAATATCTTGGTAAGTAATGCCCGCACTTAAACAATAGATGGTGGACAGCAATATAATAAAAACTTAACAAAATGGAAATATGTATAACAAGTGCCAACGCATAATTGTAATGTTAAAAAGCAACGTATGAAATATGGTTAGTTTAGTTTAACTTTAGATCTACATTAGAGTTGCTGAATTTTTAGCTCAGAATCGCATGGGATATGCGATGAAATGTTTCTATTATCACTGCAGAGTGTTATTTCCTAATTTATCATGATGTAGTTATATTACACTTTGACTAAGTCTCATAATACTTAGTGCTTTTAAGAGTTATGCTTTCTTATTATCAAATTGTGATAGCAATAAGTAATATGGAGCCCAATTACCAGCTGGTTGAAATTGCATAACTTTAATTATTCCGAGACTCACTTGATACTGATTAGTGAGAATAAGTTTAGTTTAATTTATTACACCAAGCAGCTCTTCACTTTTCACTAAAACCTGATTGGTTTCTTTCATTCAATTTATGTGAAAGTAAGTTAGGTTAAAACTTCTCTTACTTGTTACAAACTGGCAGCAAAGTTCAATACTGGAACTGCTATTATGCATAATATACATTATATATTATATATATACACGTTATATATTATATATATATTATATATATTTTATATATATATATATATATATATATATATATATATATATATATATATATATATATATATATATATATATATATATATATATATATATATATATATATAGAATAAGCTTTCCTAAACTGTGCCATATATTACTATTATTAATTTTCTTAAGTATGATGAATTGCAACCTCCAAATTTTCCACTTCCTCATTCTGAATTAATTGAAATGTCTTCAAAGCTTGCCTCATACCCCATTCATTTCTGTTGCTGATTGCATCATTTAAATGGTTCTAAGGTTTTCATACTACTCTTTAGTGTTCCATTATAGACCTATTGACATTATATTAGTTGGTATTTGCATCAAATGCATAAGTGAGTTTTACTTCTCATTATCAGCCTTTTTCACAGTTTTGTAGTTCACATCTTAACTTGTTAGAAAATAGACAAGTTTTTAATGAGCTTTGGTAAGTGAGGTCACACACTAACTACAAGCATGTTAGGGTTTATAACCTATCAATATAAGAAATATCACCAATTTGTCTTTCTCCCTTCTCTGCCCACAGCTTATTGCATGCATGACTGCTAGTTTTTGAGAAAGTTTAAAATCAAATTATGCATCTTTGTATATTATAATGCAGAACATTTAATTTGACACATAACTTTTGTTTTTAAAAGTATTACTTTCTGCATACATAAACTTTTATATTAAAAGTATAATGTTTATAAGCAAATAAGGAAATTAGTAGGGTAAATAACTCCAACACACGCACAAGGTTGAAATATAAACTTAGATGTAGTTGTCATGCATCACTTTGTATCATTTTTAACTTGTCAAAGTTTTATAAGTTTTACCCAAAAAAGATAATTAATTATATTTTAGGTCACTTTATTATCCCATTATTCAATTTTATTGCAAATTGCAAAACATGATATGTGGGTGTTTCATAGTCATGCACATTATAAAAAGCCATTAGGTAGTTGGTGAAATAATATATGGGTAACTTTCTAGGTTTGTGCTTATAAATCTTTATTATGCAAGCATACAAATGATAGTATTTTAGTTTCTGATAGTTCAAAAGATACATGTAGTGTGTGAGGCTTCAAAGCATATAAAAGCTTATTAGCTTCGAAGTTGAAAGTTGAAAAGCATGTTGGCAAAGTTAAGAATTGTTAATTTTGTGATAGATTTATTAGTAAATGGGATTTGGTGTACTTTTGTCACTGCTTTGCCTTTTAATTGGTCAGAATTGAAGTATTCATGAAATATCATCCACTTAGTACATGAATCTAATTGATTGTTAGTCAACATAATGCACTTGGGATATTATATACAAAAGTTGTACACTTGTTATACATCAGCAATATTTTGAAGAACAGGGTAAACAATAAAATTCCCTTATATTTCTCTAGAATATTTATTATTGGATAGATAACCCGGATATGTCAGTAGATTACTTCTGGGTAGGTGTAGCCTATATCCTCCAGTTCTCTGAGTAAACAACATGACTTGCCTTGTCAATGTCAGTTGCATAATAGCGTGGTGTGTAGTAGTGGCAGGGGCTGGGAACATTTGCAATTGTTTCTTATTATGTATTCACAGTGTCCATGTCAGTTGTCATTGTTGTCTAAGATTTATTACTCAAGTAATTGGGACTTGAAAACGTGAGGCACAGCCAAATCACATTTCTCGAAAGAATAAAGGCGCAACAATGCCTTCAGCTGTAAGGTGTGCAATATCTAGGGCCATCATCATCTGCATGAGATATACTTCATGCATTCTTATAGATACGTTTTATTAAAGCATTAACCTACTATTGTTTCATTATTAATTCTTTATGACTATCAATATTGCATGCTTACTGCAATCACGTGGCAATATAATGATAACGCTAATGTAGAGTCTGAAAGCATACGTATACAGAGTGTTCATGTAGGTTCACTGACATATATTATCAACCTGCTTCCAACTGGTGTTGCATATAATAATTATGATTGAATTGGTTACAAAATAAAGTTTGATCACCTCGTGTAGGTCATAGTGACACTTAAAAGCAATTATTTCTTATAACAATACCTACACCGTTACAGCAAACACAATGCCTTCTTATAATTATAACAATATTTATCACAACGTTATTGCAAAATCCACCTATAATCAATATGATAGTCTAATATTAAACAGCAATTACATTGTATTTATCTCGTGGCAGCTGCACCGGTATATTTATCTATATTTTATAGACGAAAGAGAATGCCTTTCTCGGACAAATCTCAAACGAAACAACGGATGTCTTAATTTCAGTAGTAAAAAGCATAACCAGGCAATGTCACGAGGGCTGAAATATAATCAAGACTGTTGTCCTTCAGAAATGGATAGCAGTGTTACTGTCAATTACCTGCCTGTATTACCCCATTCTGAAGGTAAAGGCCAAAGGCTGGTTCTTCTTTTGCAAATTTCAGCATGTCAAGTGGCAATTATACGTTTTGCTAAATTAGCAGCTCTGTAGCTTTCTTTATTTCTCACAAGGATGAGACTTGTACACTGCTAGTATCATAGTTATTCCCAGGAACCTAGGTTCAGAGTTGCAAAAACCTAGAAGATTAATAGGCCTATCCAAATTCATCTTGTACAAATGTAATTGTAAAACTACTTGGCAATAATTTGTCATCAAAAATAGGAATTATTTGATAAAAAGCTGCACCTAGATTTAGATGTGGTAACAAGTTTGAGTTTTTTGGTTAGCTTTTACTTGTGCAAAGATGTGGCATAACATAGGAAAATACTTCAAAAATAGGTTTAGGATCAAATAGTCTGTTCTGACATGCATGTGAATAGCTAAAAGTAATCCATAATGTTATGCTTGAACTTTTCCAGCACTGTCTTTTAGTGCTTGTTGTTATAACACATAATCCACAGCCAGTTAAGTCTTGTCATTTTAAGAAGGGTTTTTTACATGGTTATAAGTGTTAATGAGTCACAAATCTTCAATAATATTGCCAAGAACATCTTATTAATACCTATCAGCTTTTCTAAATAATGACTGTATAGGTCAGCTACAGCTATATATTCATATACTATTTAGAGTACAATTAAGATGAATATTAGCAATAAACGGCTTATGGCTTATAGCTTATACATGTATAGTTAGAGTCATAGTTATAGTATAGCTAACATCACTTGCATATGTTTGCAATTGTCTGTAATCCGAATGACTTGTCTTGTAACAAACTCTGCTTACAGCATTAAGCATTATTTAAGATGGTGGTAGGGTGGCAAGATCCTGAAAAGTAAGGATGAAGTTCCCTAGCAGATGTTATGCTTACTCATCAATGTTAGGCAAAACTTACATAACATGCACTGCTACTGTAGGCTGTGTTATGTATATGCTATATATCATCCACTATCTATCAGTCTATACTGTCATGAGACTCTGTGTTTTACTCAGTTTAGACTTTATATAGTGATTGTGACTTTGCAATTTCATAGAATATCACTTTTATTGCTCAGCTTTAGAAAAGTGACAATCTGAGCTAAATAATATTACCTAATACATGTTATCAGTTGCAGACCACCTCTTTCCTTCTTTTTAGAAAATGGCTTCTTTCACAAGATGAAGAAATGCAAAAAGACTGAAATTGAAAGGAAACTACCCAAAATGCCTCACCATTAAATCACCACTAAAGGTTTATGAGATAAGACAGTCTGTGGTAGTCGAGGATGGATATTTATTCTGATGCATGATGAATCAGCCTTGCTG
This sequence comes from Bugula neritina, assembly GCA_964035545.1. NCBI lineage: Eukaryota > Metazoa > Bryozoa > Gymnolaemata > Cheilostomatida > Bugulidae > Bugula > Bugula neritina. The sequence goes on from OZ037767.1 coordinate 5,437,463, forward strand.
TAAACCGTGTTGGTAAACTGACACTTATCATGGAGGATATAGTAGCTGATCACTTAGCATCTAAAGTCTGCCATTACACAGATTACTCACGGCACGGCCCTAGATTCAATCTGGCAACACCTTCCATTCATTACGTAACGGAATGTCACATTTTTTATTTTCTGGCACAAAGTTGCCAAGATAGAGATTAGGCTGAGTAAACAATTAGATAAGACATTGTTGAACAATGCCAGTGGGAAGCCTGATTGTAAAGGAATAAGGCTTTCTGCCATAGAAGACTATACCAGCCAAGATTTCATAATCTTATAGACACTGTTGTTGGGCCCATGTCCTTGCACAATGTATTATGTGATTAACTTTTTAATTTGCATAATTTCCAATTAATCAATTTAACTGCTAGCATTAAAGTTCTGACAAGCATAAAATAATGTTATTGCTGATAGGTAGCAAAGAACTTTGGTGGTTTAGAAGATTTATGTAATTTTAGTTTGTGATTAAGAATGCATGAATGATTATGGACTATACTGTCTGTAAAATACTTCGGAAAAACAAAAAAACATTTTTTCATTAACATTGTATTCAAAAATACATATAATTACTTGAATTGCTAAATAAATGGTGTATATATATATATATATATATATATATATATATATATATATATTGCAAAACTTAAGTTTCATAAGAATATATTTGATGATTATTGTTAGATAACATTGAGTTCAGGATATATGTACAGTTTTACAATACCGAAATATGCCTGATATCCAACACTCATTTCAGTATCAAAGCTGGCACGTTCAACCCCCTCCTCCTTCAAACCTTATAAGCAACAAAACTTCAATGTAAGAAATATGCCACATCATAATTGCATATATAGCCATAGCCAACTTTCAAAAATCTTTATCAGTAAAAGAATGTAAAGATAAAGTTCATGGTTGGCTTTGTGATGTAAGCAAGATATAGCTAATATAAAATATTTTACAACTGAATTGTCCAAACAAAGGAAAGATAACTCTTGTTCTTGACAGAGTTTATCCTTTTTATAGTAGTTCACAAAGAAAGTTCAAGTTTTTATTATATTTTGAGAGAGAGTATTATAGCAGCTGTATTATAATAGCTAAAAGTGTGAAATTTTCAACTTCTTATTGCGTGATTGTAGAATTATAGACGTTTGCTATAACTTATTATATCGCTGTTATTCATAATTTATTGTTGGGAACGCTGAAGTAATTGCTTGTTATACTAGCAAAAATAGCAGCACCAGTTTAGTTTGTAGAATAAAATATTACTAAATGCTAAACTCTTTAACTGATAATTGTAGCACATTTTGAACTAATGGAACTTACTAATTATCTGAAAAAATAAAACACTTTGAAAGAGTTTCCATCAGAACAAATAAGTTAATACAAGTGTTCAGCTAATGAATGTCAGCTCATATTATTTGAAAATCAATTTCAAATTAGATTAATGCTAAATGTTCAAAAATTTACTGGCAACGTCCTAGACAATATTTAGCTAATACAAGCGTTAAACTGCATAAATATATCATATTATAGTGGGATAATTGAGATAACCATCAAAACTAGATTAAGTTGAGGGTGCATGGGTGTAAAAACTTTCAGAGTTCAAATTACCAACTTTAATATATTGGGCAGATGTCAAAGCGTGATGAAATCATGACTAGCCTAGTTTTTAACTTTTAAAGTAACACTTCTAACTTTCAAGTCTAACTGATTAAAATTGATGCAAACATAAATCGTCTTCTTTAATTAAGTTGACTGAATGTTGGTCAATGATGATTAAACACAGAGTCTTATCACGTGAATGTAAAATAAGTGGAGTGCTTTTTGCTTTAACTTATGTAAGATGAGGAATATTTCACGTGACATGTAGATAAAGCTACAACTATATCCGAGATTGTGGAAATAAGGCTATATATGCATATAGAAGAACATTGTTAATTTTTTGTTTTCTTTAGCATTGAAAAATGGAAAACAAACAGTAAGCCCAATTCTAGTTTTTAAATAGTTATTATATTTCCTATAATGTCAAAGTTTTTTATATTTCAACAGTTGTACCTGAAAGAACACTTGGCTGAATATTATTTATACATACATGTATATATAAAAAGTATTGCCAGCAACATAAAAACTGCATAATACATATATATATATATATATATATATATATATATATATATATATATATATATATATATATATATATATATATATACTATAATATATAGAAGTTTGGTAAGAATTATGTACTACTTTACAAGCAGTCAAGTTATGTAATTAAACTTACTAGCATTTGAATAATTTCATTTTAACAGCAAAATGAGACTTGGCGCTATTTGGAGAGGAAAGGCAAGTTCCAACACATAGCAATGACCATATATGATTATATTTATAAGTCTACATGGAGCAACATTCTTTGAATTACTTGGATTGTTTATATAGACAAAGTTCATGATGAGAGATTACTAGTGACGTGGTTAATCTGCATGTAATCTGAATCAACAATACTGGCTCCTAAAGTTAAGTTATTGTTCTCAGAGTGCAAGTTATCTTGTGAATATTTTATCTTTTGGTTCCAGTTTAAATATCATAAAATTAAAATTCTGACATGTTTTTAGTTGATAAAGACTGTCATATAATTAAATTTGGTAAAAATGTAAAACATTAATTTCCCAATATATTTATATGTGTGTGTGCGTGTGTGGTGTGTGGTGTGTTGTGTGTGTGTGTGATGTGTGCTGTGTGTGTGTGTGGTGTGCGCACACAAATTCAAAGGTACATAGAAAGATTACGTGCTTTTCTACTTTGTAACCTATCATCCTGCCTATTTATTTGTTACAGCTGCATATATGCAGAAAAAAACTGCTTTATCATTGAATTAAAGGTTAACTTCCTTGCAAAGGTTTGAAAAAAGTACTTAAAAGCAGTTTATCTCTACAGCAAATGCAAGCTATGAAACAGCAAAGCTATAATAGAAAAGTCATTGAGCAATTGTTCTCTAGGAGATTTTCATTGTTACATGTTGGTAACATGGATCACGAGTTGGTAACACATGTACTACATGAGGAAGTCTTTATTCAAAGCCATTTGCTATTATTTAGGCTACTATTTGCAGTTTTTACATTCAGCCAATTACCTCTAGTTAAACTTTGTTTAGCTAGTTTTGGTTACAAGTGTCGGAAATATCTGATGACTCAAGTGTTTTCTAGTCTGGTTTCTTACTCTATCAAATGATAACAAATCACAGGACTTTCAGCTCTAGTTCTGAGAAAAACAATTTAATAAACCACAGCTAAGTTTTGATTTAGTCAGGAAAGAAAGATTCGGAGATTAAGTGGTAACTTGGGGTTAGGTTATAAAAAGTTTAAGAAGTTTAATTTCATATCAAATTTTCACGCTAAATGTTTATTGGAAGTATATATAGGTTGGATATTGCTTCTATTATCACATCGTGATAGGTAAAGCTAAACCCTATGCTATCAAATGCAAGAATTCCAATTAGATAATAAATACATTGCTTTCATAGATTACATATTACCTTATCTAGCTATGAATGAAAATTGTTTATGGTATCTTGTGGCTGCTGTTTTAAGGCTAAGTTCAGGAGTTCTATGAAGTGTACGCGTACATGTATATCTCTAATCACACATTCACTGGTTACTGTGTTTGTATTTTTAATTACATTTGTCTTTTGTTCTATAATACAAGTTGAATTCATATTATATACAGCATGGAAATTTTCTATTTGCCGTAATTACTTATGAACCATGCAGTAAGTTTAATAAACAGTTTTAATGTATGTTTTGCAGTTTATTATTTATAATGCAAACTTATATGCACCATGCTTTATTTTGCCTAAATTTAAACTATGTTTTATCAAATTTTATGCTAACAAAACAGCCGCAGTATCAAGGCATGGTAGTGATTTTATCAAATAAAAGCTATAAAGGATCGAAGAAAAATTAGTTGCAAAAGTATTATGTTTGTTTCTTGGTTTATTCAAAGTTTTCATCTGTTTTCAAAGTTTTCATTAAACTTTCAAATCTTCACAGCTGATTTGCCATTTTAATTTGGTCCATTCTTCAAAATTATAAATAATAGTTCGAGTTGTGACGTGCATTCCCCTCCCCCATATTTGTTTATTAAACTTGTTATATTGCTAGTATTATAGGTTAATGAATCATTGCCATGAAAACATTAACTTAATCTGCTATACAGAGATAATATCTAAACCATTTTGTGTCTTTGATTTGCCCCAACTATAGTCTTTCAACTTTTATAATACGAAGTCAATCCATTATTCAAGCAGTTAACTGTATAGTCAAGATGTACTCAAATTTAAAACATTATAAAATATTTCTACCAAACTAATTACCACTCTGAAACAATCAGTTGTCTATGAATGACATAATAGCTCTACATAAGCAAATAACTATCACTCATTCTAAATTACATTGTAAATTAATGAAAAACACAAATTTAGTCTTATAATTTATTTTATATTTTATACATAAAAGAATAAATACTAAATATCTTTTAACAAAGCTATGCCAAGTTGTCTGAGTAAAAACCTATATAGAATGCTACAATGCTATACAGGGTCTAAAAATAAACTTATTTGTTAGTTAGACTTTATATTGCAGCTACCATTGTTATAGGCTTTGTCCAATAGCAAATCTATTACGTCACAATATTTACGGGAGATTTTTACAAAATCAAAATTAATTTACAGTAAAAAAGGAGGGACTTAAAACTGTGGCACCCAAAATATAAATTTAATAAAAATAAATCTAAAACTTTTTAAATAAATGACTTGATAGATGACTTAGAGGGACAGGGTTGTATTTCTGAGGGTTTGTTTAGATTTTCCCAATCAGAACGAGTTACAAAAATGCCTTCAATTGTGTTTTCATCAATTTCTTTGGACTCTGATACTTCATGAGATTTTCTGCATTTTTGGCAGCAACGACAGAATTTATACAGATAGTACAAGGCAGCGATGACAAGAGCTGTCAGCACTGACACACCAACTATGGCAATTGAGATTATTTCATGAGGCCCAAAGTTCCACAGAGGCTCTAGTCTTTCTGATGCTGTGGTTGTGTCTAGTTGTAAAATGTCAGTAGTGGATACAGTGAATGTAGTCTCAGAGAAGATGGGTTCTGTGGATGATTCTAGAATGTGTGTTAGGTTGGACATTCTAAAAAATACCACATGTAGTTGTATAAGCAGAAGCAACACAAACTAATACCTCACGATATATCGTCATTGAACATTTCGGCTGATCTATGTTTGTAACCAAGTTTGTTGCTTAAACTTATAACAGCTAGAATAATCTCAGGTGACAAAGATCAAATGTGCAATATAAAAATTCAAGTCATTTTTTGTAGTTTCTATTGTTTTATAACACTGAATAACAAAAAAATTGATTATTGTTCTAATAATATTGCACCCTTTCAAAAAACGTTTTTCAAATACAATATAGAAGAATAAAAATGACTGTAAAGACAACTTACTTTGAGAGTTTGAAGATGTACTAAGCATAAAAACAGCTAGTGTATTTCTTTAGCAAATAGCTTTGAGATATATCAACAGTTGTTGGTGCGCCTAGCCTCTACTGGAAACTGGGAAGAGCTCTGTCGTGCAATTACTTATATTGCGGATAGAAGGTTTGCTCTCTAATCTATTGCAACTGCACTCAAAGCTTACCCAACCATAGCTATTATAAATACCGACTACCTGATAACCACTTATCTTAGGATTTAGTTTGATACCATTTCCTTCCTTTATGTACCACATAAAGACGTAAGTCTCTTAGGCAATTTACCCAACCTTTATTTTACCATCCTCCAATGATAAGCCCAAAATTATTGAGTATACATGCTTGTTATTCAGTTGTGCAACATATGAATGTTGCTTGACAGTTAGATAACTTTATATTATATTAATTTACTACCAATATTTCTGTAAAGCAGCAAGCTATATTCTTAGTGCAATTCATTTACATAATAAACAAACATACTTTTGTAACATATTTAGCTAGCGAAATATCTAGCCTATCTATTGCAGAAAGTTGTGACTAATAGTGCAATATCTTGATAAACTTTGAAATGCAACACTGTTGGGAGTCCGATGTTACAGTTGATGCTAGATCTAAGGCTAAAGCAGTTGCTATACGTTGAGCTACAGTCATTTGATATAATATATGCCGCATTTCCATATGAGAAGTACTTAATAGTGGATAAATCAGTCATTTATGGTTATCTATCAACAAGTATAAATAGTCCCAAGGATTGCATTACATTGACAGTAATTATGTTTAGAGGTTACCCTAATGAACCTGCCAACTATACTTGAAAGCTAACAAATTATGATAGAATGAGCTGCTATGCTATGGATATTTCTAAGACTACCAGCCATAATAATTGATGGGGAAATAATGTAAATGAAGATGCAGTTTTTTATAATAATATCTAGGCTCGGCAATTGGCCCGAGATTAAACGAATATGTCGTAAACTTTGTTTTCATTTTTTTTCTTTAAAAATAGATGCGCTACCATAAAATTAGTAATGCACTAAAGTCTAAACATGTGGTGCGGTAACTCGTGCCGCGATAATTGTGGGGAGCTAAGACTCTTACCTATATAGTTTGCTAGGCTAATAATTTCCTTTGTTAGCTTCTTATATCAACTTTACGCATATATTTCTGAAGCTAAGAATGTGTAATTTTTAAATTGAAAACTCTACAAGTGTTAAAAATGTTATATATATCTAATTTACAATGAGTGCAATGGCTACAGTCAAATAATTTGAACTATAATTAAAATAGCTTGCAACTATAATTGGTAAGGAAATGATGGAGTTATGACAAATTTGGTGTTTCCTTTTTAATTAGGCAATACAATATATTATTTCTAAATATTTCCATCATTGGGTACACTTCCACCAGTATTTTAGAGACTTTGAATGTCACAACTTAAGTTCATCATATATAGCTCCTGCATATTGGTGTAGATTTGTAACTTCCATATACTCATGCTAATAGAAGAATTGGTTTCCTGCCTTTCAATTATTTGTATATATTGTAAGCAGTATATTCGGTATGCCTATATTATATTATAATATATTTTTGCATTGCTGTTTTGATAAAAATATATCATAATTATAGTATTTCAATGTGTAAAAGTAATGATAAATGTTTAAAATATATTATACTTAATTGTAGCTTGTATTTCAAACAAACGTAATTTGGGCATACCATTATTCAAGCTGCATGTATATAAAAACTAAAGCATAAAAGCATGCATATATAGAACAATCCTCAAAATTGGAGCAATAGCCGCTTTTATAAGTAGTCTCCAGCTACAATTACAGTAAAGATACTTATATTTACTTTCTTTATATTATAACGGTTCAACAAATGTTTTATTAAATGAGAATTGTAGGTCTAGTAATGAAAATTGGCTTCTATTAAAGAATTCGCGATAAACATTTATACAAACCAGTAATGCGCCATATTTTGTAACATTTAGTTATGCAAATAGCTACATAATTGGCTATTGTAAATCTCTACGTTTATTGAAAATGTAAACTAAAGCTGCACATGCTGATAAAATTTCAATGCGTTTTAGCCATTTTAATTACAATGTATGAAGATGTGTAAGTAATTTAGTAGAAACAGTGCTGCACTGGCAGTTTAAGAAGTAGTTAAACATCAAACGTGATTTATCATTTAGAGATCTCTATAAATAAGTTACTAATTCTGAGAGAACAAAACTTAGCGAAATTGTTCAGATGATAAACTAAAAATCTTACGTAGATAAAAACTGTTTTATATGCAAGATATCAAATTATAGACTTTGTTTTGAGGCATGGTTTCTTACATTTCTATTATTAAGATTTTAATTAGCCATAAAATAAATTTTTAGATTTCTACTGGCACAAAAAACACTTATAAAGATTTTTTAGTATATTTCTTTTGCTATTTTTACCAACTAACTATAATACTTAATAAATAAATAAAATAAATAAATAAATAAATAAAATTTCTTATGTTATTTCTAACAGTATATGGCTATGGTATATTTTATAGAAACTATCATTTGACAGGTTTGTTCATATAATTTCAAAGGCAGGTTTTTTGAGAAATACAACAGCATGCAGTCCTGCAATGAAAAACCTTTTCGCGATGCAGCGAATCATCAACTATACAATACTGTGTCGGGTCATTCGCTAACAGCTAGAAATGATACAAACTATAGATAGCTGTCTTACAAAGCAGGAGCAATACTAATGATTGAATGCTCTACGTATGTCGCACCACCAAGCAGACACACTCATATTATTTATATTTTATTTGAATCTGTAATTAACCTACATTTTATATGCAAGGAAATTGAGTCTAGTTCTTGAGAATTCTCATTAAAATTACTTGAAGCAAAAGTTATAAAAACATTGTGTTGAAAGCTAGACTTCATTATTATACATACATCAGAGCCAAAAGAGCTGGTTATAATAACTTTGCAAAACAATTATTTTTGTGGTTATTTTAAACACAGTATCATGACGTATTGAAATTTTTAATTTAAAACTGCCTCTTTTAATATTTTACATACTGTAATTGTCAATTTTGGTGAAGCTATCTTTTTAATTAGGTTTAACTTATATAGCATTGAATTACATAGTATATTTGCAATATTGTACATTTCAATACCAACAATGAATTTCAAAATAAATAATTTATTTGTTATAGGGTTTTAAGTAAAACTCAGAAGAAAATGTTATAGTTTTCTTTATCACAAACAACTAGACACTATGAGTAACTGCATGAGTAGATCAATGGAAGTTGAAAAAAATCGCTATTGATGAATAATAAACTAAGCATTTTAATTACGTAATATGAACTCTTTCTATATATTCTATGTAGATGGGCTTTCAAATAGTCATGAAATCACTCAAAGCTATTTCATCAATAGCTAAATAAGGTTATATTTTACAATTAAACTTCAATCAATAAAATATATGCTTTGCTAATAATAAATGGTTAACCTTTAAAAAAAATCGAAAGCTTGACAAGCAGAGCAAAGAGACACAATGACCGGGTCATGAATAGAAACCTGCAGACACCAGCGGCTGCTTTTCAATTAAATGAGACTTTATTTCAATTATATTGGCACACGACTGAAGCATTCTGTATAAATTTGGCACTTATAGTTACATCGTATATTAATGAGAGACGCATAAAAAGCTAAATGACTGTTAATTATTCACTTATTTTTGCCATTAGAACTAATCATAAATTTCACAAATAAATCAATTAACTTCTTCCAGCTCCAGGCAAGGAATTATAAATCTGTCTGCATTCTGAATTGTGTAGAGATTTGATTCAACTGCCAGATGCAGAGAGATATTATTAGCTTGCAAATATATTGCAGCAGGCTACCTGCAGTTTTTGCAAACATTTAATTAATTATAATATATGGCATACTTGCAACAAATACAACAAAAAATGGGTATATTCTCAAAATTATGTTATTGGCTAATCATTGGAAAATACTGAGCCAGACTTACAGGCAATAAATTTGTTGTGTAAGCATTTCCTTTTTATATGCCGAATATTATTTGTTACTTAAACGATTTATGATACTTATTCCATTTGTATATACATGCAATGCATTTTGCTTTAAGGTATGAATTTAAATAAACATCAGGCATCTTAGTAAAATGAATGTTATTTGATTTTGCATGGTAATCATGTTAGCGTTGTTTTATCGCAATGCAAATATTACTTGTTGCTGCTTTTAGCTGTCTACAACCTTTTGATAGCTTTTTTTAAAACCTTCTCAACTTTGGACTATCTGCGTGTTGTATATTATAAATGCTACTGAATGAGGTTTACTAAGTGGATAATTTTATCGTCTTATGTTTTCAATGCAGGCTATAACCCTGAATCAATTTGCTCTTAATTCTATACAATATAAGAACAATTCACAATATTCTTTAGCAAGACCTACTAGATTTGAATTATGTTTTTATTAATTATGTAACCTTAACACACGATTTACTACTGCAGAAACAAAATAAAATAATGTTAGTCCAACAAATAAAACCGGAGGGTTGCCAGCTAAATCTAAAGCATGAAGTGGTTTGCAACCCATGACCATTTAGCTGCTCCATACGGTTTTTAATCAAAGATGCAACAACAACTTGACTGATTAAAGTTACAGCAGATGCTTTATAGTTGTAATGATGTTTGTGGAAATCAATTAAATTATACGCAAGTTCTAAAAAGATATGTATGCAATAAAATTTCAAAAAGCTCACTATTTTAATTCTGCTCACAAGGTTTGTTTATATTTCAAATTGTTTAAAGGTCAAAACCTTAACACCTGCAAACCTTTTTATATAAACTGAGCAAGAAGTAAAAACTTTAAAGCACTGTTCGCATACTTTAAAATATTAAGTGGTGGTAATTAAAAAAGGTTAGCATATGAGAAATTGAATTTTAAAAACGTCATCCAAAATTGAAGTTTCGGTGGATCCTAATGTAGTTTGGACTGTTTGAGGCTAAATTAGTCTTTACATCGTATTGAGAAATTGCTACAAGCTTGTCTAACATCTTGTTACTATAAAGCAACAGTTTGACCAGAATAAGTTCAAAATTGGTCTTTATTTTATTTCTATGCAAAAATTAGCTGAGTCAAATATTATAATGGCAATTTATTAATCTCCGATCTAACTATCAAGTCTATTTAGATTTACCAGTCATAATGATAATTAACAATCATTAAGTCTGCTAGATTTATATTGGAAAAGCTGAAGAATTGATTTCTTAGTTTTGTGTGCGAAAAACATTTATTTAAGATTCCCATTTTACTAATAAGCAATTGCCACCGTAAGAACATAAATTATACAACCAGTTTATTTCCTTTGATATATTCAAATGATTGATGCCTCAAAGTTTACATAAATGTTAGCAAAGAACTTTGTAGTATGGCAGGTAAAGTAAGATTGATCTGTTATCAATTGGGCTATGCAGCTGTTCTTAGACAAAGCTGACATAAAGCTGACTTAAAACTTATTGGTAACAAAATATATAAGCAAGAAGCAAATAAATTTTGAATTGAACGTCCAGCAATTGAAATCAAAATCATTGTTTAAAAAGTGTTTCTGCAAAATAAGAGACATGAGAATTACCTAGTATTTTATATAAAGTAAAGTACTAAGTTGTCTACCAACTTTGTTTAATATGCTAAAGAAAATTAAGTAGTAAAGTTGACAACCATGCAGGCCAAAGAAATTATAATTATCTGTTGCGAGGGTGTTGCTTGAACCCCTGTGCATTAAAATACAAAATAATATAATACTAACAAATGTGGGTAAAATACAGCTGACCACATTTCACTATAAGCTGAAAGTACAAACGATATTAGTTTTCTTTACACTATGTTTGGTAGTTTCGTAATGCTAAGGAAAGATAACTCTGCTAAACTAACCTCTCATAAAATACTGACAATGAAAAGTTGAACTTATCAAAAATTTAAGTCGGAGATGCTCTACAAGTGCCGGCATATTCCTCAGCTTATCACTCAAATACTCACATGTAATTAATGGTTGTTATGGCCACGAAAGTATCAGCTAAGTATATAAATTGTGGTATTATGAAAAGTTAGCACTAATACCCCATCTTCAGCACATGTAAAGAGTCTTATCATACTGTGGTAATTATGATGGTGGCAACTCTATAGATAAGATTAGTAATTTCCTGTGCAAAGGAATGATGTCATTTGACTGACATTCTTGTTGATAACTAGAGACACTTTAACAAAACAGTTACATGGTGTATGTATATCTCTAGTAAAAAAGTTTGATTGTTAATAGAACATGTTATATAAGGCTTGCATTAGAATTTAGATGATTAGGAAAAAGGTTCACAGCTGAAATTAGAACAAAACACTATAGCTAGTTGTAAGTATTACAGCAGCAATTAAATACATATTTGTGTTTGAAATTTAGTAATATAAATTAAAGGATAGCCTGGTCAAATAGACTAGACTCCATCTTCTTCTGTTTTTCAATACTAATATACAGATTATATTTATCTTTTCCTATTACTTACCATTTACTGTTTATGGAACCAACACTACATACCTGTATTTTATTTAGGCTTTCCTGGAAGTAGAAATATATGAAAGCGTAGGAATTAAAAATAGCTGAAAACCAGAACATCTATCAAAAGCCATAATTAACTTCGTAGTAAAATGTTTTGCAATCACCAGTGTTTGGCTGATCATTACAACATTTATTCCATTTTAGGAGGATAACTCCAATAGTACAAATGCAGGTAGGATTACTGAATACAAAATTATCTACCAGCATATTATGTAAACAGGAAACAGCTGTTGTCACCTGTGAGCAGCTGTGGTCTAGGGGTTAGAGCGTTTGACTATAGTAAGCAGGAAGTCATGGGGTGTAGCCTCAACATAGGCCATTGGTGATGTTAGGAGGAGCATCCAGTCATAATTGCTCCTGTGCCCCATCTGAATAAGTTCTTAGCCCAATTTAACAAAAAGCTATTTCTATCAGAGGTTTCTCACAGGGATGGTGACTATAAAATTGCGTGAGCTCTTTTACAAGCTGATGCAAACAACTTGTAAAGCTTTGATGTTCCGGTTATCTACAAACACACATGCTTATTGCACATAAATAGCCTTGTATTACATATTATACGCAATAGCACCCAATCTCAGAGTTACCGTATAAAAAGCTTAGTCTAGTCTTCTAACTCTATATTTAACAACAATCACTTAAAGATACAGGCAGTTGCTCAAGAGCTGATTCAAAGTGTCACTCAACTATCAGTGCTAGCAGTAGCTTACCACCATTTGGGTCCGCCTCTGCTACATACTTCCTTAGTAGTTTCCTCACAACTTGGAGAGTTACTCTCACCTTGCGTTACAAGGTGGCTAGCCATGTTTCTTCCTTCTCTCTTGCATATCAGGATATCTTCCTGGTGAATCGGCAATCTAAAACTAGAATCTATCAGGAGGTGGTGGGCTGATATAACATGTGAGATCGCCTAAAGTAGTTTGTGGAAAACTTCCATTAAGCACTAACCGTTTTCACATGTCTTAAGGACCAATGGGCAGATTTTTTCTTTAGCATAAAAAAGTGAGAGAAAGTTAATTTTTTTAGATATTGGAGCATCACTTGCTAAAAATTGGAATATTCAGGCTTAATACAGCTGCATTACAATTCATAGAATTAAATATGATCAATGTGACAAATGACATTGCATGCATCTATAAATCACAGTTTTTATCTATCTATAGCTACTCAAGGACTTTTATTCTTTAATAGTATATATAGCATAATACTATTTTTTTATTCATGATATTGTCAAAATGCTGCAAATTATTTATTTTTAAATTGAATAAACTTTGATACTTACAGCAATGCTATTTTATCAGTTGATGTAATTTCAAGTGCATATAATTTTTATTTCAAATGTTCACATTCCAAACCAATATATATGTTATATATACCATAATCATTTGACTACTTACAGATTTTTCTTTGAAGTGGATATATTTAAACAAATGCTTGTATATAAACTAATTAGGTTATTCAGTCATTCACTCTCCTATTTCTAAACTCATGACCAATTTTAGCACAACATCCTCTCTCAGGCCTTTATGGATGCCGTACAATGGGCAAATACTTTTAAAATAATTTATATAATTGTGGCATAAAGAAATATTATGGAGTATTGATAAATGCAAATTAATCACAACAAATAGAAACTAATGTTTGAATTTCTTTATATTTAAATATTACCAGTTTTAGTGAAAAAAGCACTATACTCATCAAAATAATCTTCAACCATTAAAATTGCTTAATTGCATTGCATTTTAGAAGTTGTGTTACCATGTCAGAATTCTTTTTAGTATTGCACTTTCATGTTACATACATACAACCGGCATTTTCCAAGTGTGATCACTTGCTGTGGTTTGTTAATTAATCACAGACTCTATTTATAACATTTTTAGTAAATTAATATTGATAACTTTATATAAACTCTTTGTTATATTCAATTATGGAGATGTGCTATAATGTACTGTAATAGAATTATAAGTATGCTAACATTTTGTGCACTTATTAAGCAAGTATAATAAATTCATATCAAATTGGTGCGACCCCATAACAAAAAATGAAAAATCTCAACCAAATCAAACTACAAATCAATTTTTATTAGGCAAACAAAGAGCAAGCTTTGAATTTTTAACTATTTTGCATATTATCATGCAATCATCCCTCCCCCCCCCCCCCTTTGCTTATCGGCATGAAGAATGTCACAGAAAGCCTAATCTCAAAACCCAAAGATTATAAGGTGGGGTTTTACTCGTGCTGGTAAAATTAGTAATACAGCGGTGAAAAATGATCACTCAATAAGTTAATTGTACTAGTCTTATACTACAATGCATGATGTAGTTATTGCATGGATCAAGATTCAATGGCTAGATAGCCAATGAACTTATTTTGCATAACAAAGCAGAGTCTATAGCAGGAGCTGATTCGGAAGTTGTTTGGGGAACCCTCATACTAATTACCATACAATACAATGGCATACGGTTGCCATAATTAGATTCCAAGTGACAGCTGATGTATAGTAGAGCAGTGTGTTGGTGGTTCCACCCACACCGCCAAGTGAACACCTACAACTCTTCTTCAAGGGTGTATGACGTTTGCTAAGCAATTAGTGTATGCACTTCTATATATAATCACGGATATACTCCTCCCAAATAAAAATAACGAATTCATCAAAAAGTTCAAATTAAAATTACAAATTTTCAAACTTAGGTTTTTTGCAGATTATGTTGTTTGCAACTTTAATATGACTGATTCCGGTATGCTGCATGTTGCAATATCACATAAAGGCTAATGATCCATAACAAGGGGTCTTGACTTTCTGGATTAAGTAATTTTAAGGATATCACAGTTAATTACTTTATTTTATAAAAGCATCAGTAATTAGCCAAAATTGCTATAGGAGACGTTTCTGATCGGACTTTACCAGTACACCCTTGAACCCCCTCCAATCCTTTTGGATACTTTCTCACCTGCATCCAGCTACTCTTCGTAAAAGAGGCACAAAAAATATGTTTTACATGCATTCAAATAGAATGCAGCATGCATGCCTCTTGTATCACATGTCCTAATTTGAGCAAACTTAATAGAATAAAGTTTGATTTGAGTTTTTTTCTGTCAATATGGCACAATTGGTACACAAACCCTCTTAAATGTGCTCTATTAAACATTCCATGCACTCTGATATTTTGCTATTGTAACTGCTTCTTTGTCGTTAGATTAATTACATCTTAAACAAAAGGCCTGGCACTAGATTGCAACTGGAGCCCGTACATCAGTAAATGGAAAGTGTAGGATCCGTTTATCATGCCAATTTTTCTGTCAACAATAAACCATCATAGATAGCCTACGTCAAAATCAAAACCAACAATTATGCAAATGATTTTTTTTTGGGCTCAATTAAATTACAATAATGCCCGTGAATGTTATGTGGCCAGCTTTGCATTGTAATGCACGTGGTAAAAGCTTTTAGAGAAATGAGCAGGACCTTATGAACAATAGACTTGAATATTTAATTACCTCCAAACTAAAAATAATTCATTTGTTATATTGACAGGTGTTGCTATAATTTGGCAAAGTGACTGGTAAGTAGCTTGGACATAGATGAATCTTGGATTAGCTGCCAAACCACATGCAAACTGTGTAGAAACAGTTCCGTCAAGCAAAGATTGTTTAAGGTTTACATCTGACTTATGTGAAAAGTTAAAATGAAGTCCAACATGTTTTCTTTCACCATGATGGGTTACTTTACATACAATTGCAAGGCAGGTGCAGCAAAGATGAAATTGAGAAAAGCCTATGTTCTGAATTAAAAATGAAGCAAAAGAAGTTATGTTCTCCCAAGAGTTTCAACCCGCAACCCTAACCAGAATTTGGTAATGAAATTAAAGAACTCAGGCCATATCTCAATTTCTCCACTACTGCTCCTAAATGATAATGGCATTTATTTAGTTTTTTCTTACAATTACTGGCAGCCATTTTGGAGAGGTACTTGCAAAGACTCATCCTTAGAACCTATATTAGCTACAGCTCAGACCACCAGCAGCTGCTTACACTGCATGTATTTGAAATCTTAGTAAGTTCCTATAAATAGTCCTAGAAGAGGAAGATCCATGCAATACTAACTGGTAACCTTATGAGATTAGATCTCTTCTTAACCTTTCCCAAACCACCAGCATATAGTCTAGCTAATCGCTTTTGATGAGACTGATAACTCTGCTCCTTACCCAACCAACTACCTTTACAGTAATATCATATATTTTATTGTCATTGTAGTATCATGACTCAATTTGATTTAATTTGTTGGGGCGTCTATAATAATACGCTTTGAAGACTAGTTTTAAGCAAAAAAAGCATTTAAAAAATTGGCATCGCATATCAACATTATTTATATTCGAATTCAATAATATGCAAAGAGTGTAATTTATTCAAATTAAACTGCGGTGAGCTTTATCTAGCAATAAACAGCACTAGAAAGTTACAAATACAGCCAGCTAAACAATGCTATACAACCAGCTATAATACACCACTATACAATCAACTATACAATCAATTAAACAACACGTTATACAACTAAATTAATTGCAAGATTTGGGAGGCATTTCCTTGAAGTATTCAGAGATCAATTGGGTGCTTCTAGCAAATCAAATATTGTGTCGCACCAGTAGAACAGCGCAACTTCCCCCTCTTAACGAGGAAACTATAGAAATAGAAATACTTCCTTTTTAAACACAGCCTGGTGGCCTCAAGCTGTTGAATTATTCATGATATGGAATCATCTGGAAATATTTCATAGTGTTAAGTGCCTGGTAGAGGGCAAATTTTGTTGATATTGATAACTATAAGAACATTGCTCTGAAATCAAACCAATGCATTCCTGATAGAGTTTTTGTACAATTAAATTTAAATTTGTAAGTTATGCTCTTGACAGAGAGTTGTTTTATTAAGATTTTAACTATTTGCAAATTGAAGTTACTAGTAATCAGCGCTTCCATGCTGGGCCCCTAAATACTCCTTCAGCCTTAAATTTCACCTCTCTGTCGTGCAACCAAACAGCTCTAGATTTCTATAGAGAACCAACAGGATGTACTTCAGATACTTCCTGAAACTAGCCACAAAGAATCATTTTTATCTATTCGTGCAGTACGTATGCCAAGCAACACATAAAGCATATATGTTATACATGCATATATTATACACAAAAAACTGTGCTTATAGCTGATAAAAGGGAAAAGGAAGTTGTTGGTATATTCATGTAAATTATGTGAACCAGAAATATAACATGTGGGTATAAATAACCTGTTGAAATCCGCCTAAAGTGCATGCACCTTTCATTATTAATCTATAGTTTTGCTCAACCATAGTACTTGCAGCTAAACAAATTTTTAGAAGTATAAATTTATAACCGGGAACTTATTTGAATGCTAAGTCATTAGTTTATGTAAAACTGCTATCCAAGCATAAGTTGGTATTTTCAAAAAGCTTGCCTAATGTAGGCTATATTATTCTCAGACTACACAAAATTATTACACATAACCGCATTTTTACACCGTGGGCATTAGTAGAAATGTATTAAATATATGTAGGTTAATTTATATATATAAAATATACTCCATGTTTTGCTCGTTTGACACATCCTTCAATGCTAAACTTGATGAGATTATTAGGAAACACAGCTCTACCAAGCTCTGCTGTGCTGTGAACCTAGCTAAAAGATCCTGCTGATACTGTTTGTCTGTGATTGTGTAATCCAGGTGGTTAACTTGATAATTGAATTTAGTGGTCAAAGAAATTGAAAAATTAGTATTGAGACAATGCCTATCAATCAATTTACTGAAGACACCATGTTAAATGCCATTGCTTTATTGTTATTAAAATCCTGTTAACTAATTTCGTACTGAGTTCCGGTATAGCTCACACACCCACACACCATGTAGTATCCTATTGTCTGCTATGCTAGTATTAACATTGATACACTTAGCTGCGGTACCTTACACCTTCGCAAGTACTTTATGTGTAGCATTACTGAATACTGCTTGCGTTAGCCTTATAAGGCCTGTGCAGATGAGCCCTTTCTAATAAAGCAACTCATTATCGAATTAATCTAAAGCGTTTTCATCATCTGTAACTATAATAATTTGGTCCCAGTTATGCATGTCTATTGCAGCTAAAGAAATAAAATAGTTTTAGCTTATGCATGGACTATGAGCTATATAACTGTCTTTTCTCTAGCGTCAGGATAGGAACACTGAAAGTTTTATTTTCATGGACATATTTCTGTTTAACTAGATGTTGCCTTCAGCTTGCTGAAGCATCTAGGAATGTACTGTAATTTGGAAAGAAAATATTTTTTCTCTCCAAGCTTTACTGGCCATGGATTGAACTAATATAGTTTTATTATATAGTTTATACAATGCTTAGCAATTGAATAAAGTAGTTACCTCATAGTTCTACCGTGTTATCTGTTAAGGTGATACACAATCTGAAGCTTTTCATCATGCAAGCAAGTTAAACAAAGAACTCACTACTAAAAAGCAAATGGCGATACTTTCCTTACTCACCTCTTACATTTTTTATTTTCAATGTTTTGTTAACTGAAAATGATCAGTGTCAAACCAAAGTTTTTTTTACTGTTTTTGCTTTTTTTTCTGGTGCATCAAGCTAAAAAACTAATTAGTTTTCAAAAGAATTCTTTCAATTTTATCAACATTATAGAAGGTCCTGAAACAAAAATTTAATTGATCTATTTTGCCAAGTATTTCAGATTTTTTTCTAGAGCTATTTTTTGTATCTTGATGATTGGTAATTTGTCAATTATATAATTCAAACGGAGTTGCGTTCTTGGCAAAGAAACATTATTGGAACCAGCAAAATCAAAGACAATGTCAAAGACAAATTAGTGATTATTTTGCATTCTATACACAAATTCCTAATGATTTTTTAATTGCCACACAATACGCTAAGCAGTTGGTAATCTGCCACCATACCCACTTGTGCTTTGAAACCATGAATGTGGACTGCATGCAAGATTTTTATATCAATTGCAAAAGCTGGAGCTCCCTACAAGCGTGATGTTTTTAAGAAACAGTCATGATTTAGTTACTTAGTATATCGACTCAATGATGACTTATAGCTTAGTGATGACTTAAGATTTTATATCTGCTGTCACAATGTTCTCTTCAGAGTTTAGCGGTTCTGCAATAGTCATTAGAAATGATCTCTTTTGGCACGTAGCAGCAATTAATAACGGTCTCGGTCATGTACGCTTTTATTTGTTTTTGATTAAATGACATATAGTTAACGTATTTCATTGCTATCAGCTTATTGTAACTTGGTTACTTCCATTACTTACATCATCAGATAATGCAGTTCAACAATTCAACATCATATTGACATGCATCTTACTCAACATAATATTCACTTTTTGACGGTAGAGATGTAAGAGCTAGGCCGAGCATGAAGAGTTTTTGCAAGGAACAAACCTACGTAAAAATACTATTATGCAAAGCAAGCTTTTTAAAATAGTGCTTTGCATCAAAACAAACCCATTTCATAGAATTTATTTTAAAAAGCTATGTTTAATAACATCCTAGTTATTTAAACTAACATGCCGAATTGAACTGCTATATAAAACTTTGCCAAACTTTGATCTATATAGCGCTAATTCTGAAAACTCCTCGACAAATAGACTTACCTCACTATAAACTATATAACATAATATGCTAAATATTATATGTTATATGTTATATGCTATATATACTATATGCTATATATACTATATACTCCCATTATATACTATACACTATATATACTATATTATACTCTACCTGACCTATACTCCATCAATTATTGGAAAAAATTAGTGTGAGAAATACAGAGTGAATTTCAAGGCTGCAGTGCTAAATCATTTAAAATAAAGTGACATAAAAATGTTTGAAATTCTTTGATTTAAATTTAGTAGTGAGCTTAAGTTTTGACATCTTTTCAAAATGGATCCATTGTTCACATTTTCAATTTTTTAGCCACTATCTAACCAACCTTTAGCTATTTGCATATTAAGCAAACCAGCAATAACTATTTGGTTTTAGTCATTATTCACTGAAATATAAAATGTCAGGCTTATAAAATATAATTTTTCAAGAGTAAAAGTTTCCATTAAATATTTGAGGTTTATTGTCATTTAAAACAAATGAATATCACACTATTTTGATCAATAGAATGTTATAAATAAAAGTAATTCTTCTTATATAGACAGGCTTATAGAAAACTCGAGATAAAAATCAGGCTTATATCTTATATGGTAATCCATTGCATTTTCTTAAAACAATTAAATGAGCTGCAATAACACGCTGAAGTTAAAATGGATATTAATTGTTTTATTATTTAACACACAAATACTTGTTTAAGTAAAAATTTTTGTGACTACATTTTTTATAGTAGTTCACATTAAACAATTTTTTTCTGAAATTCATTTAAATTATTATAGGGTTATATGAATTTCTCATAAACTAGCTTAATGTCAGTATATAGTGTGAGAACTATACTAATACTTGCAATCCATTATGCTAGCATTGCCCTATATATAAGGGCTATTGGGAATCTCACTTTTCCAGTTTAAACTTGCAACCCACAGTTTGTAAAAAAGTTTAAGGTCTTAGAACTGAATTATTTTAGTTACAAGACTGTGAGGTATAGCTGGCTAAAAGATATTATAATTTTGACAAAACTCTTTTAGAGACTGTGCAGGTATAATATCTTTTCTTTCAAAATGTCCTACAGTAACCATGGGAAAAAAATGTTACCATGCAGCGACAAGATGTGTTCATCTATTTATGCAATCAAATGCTACAATTGGGAATTGCTTTACAGACATGCACAACCAAGCCACCATATTTATTATATAAATGACAATAAAAATGCTTTGTAAACATACAGTAGGTAAACTATCTTAATTACTATTTTTATTGAATTTACTCATTATATTGCTCTACCTTTACTTGTCTAACGTGTTTTAGGGATAAGTTCAGATCATGAAAATTAGTTTAGATTAAAATTGGTTTATATGTAAATTAATTTAAAAAAAAATACAATTATTGAGTTTTTACTGCAACATTTAAAGACATTGCTAAGACTTTGTGCACTGCTTAACTGAAAGATCATTATTTGTACAAGAGAGCACTTATAATTTAATTAATTGAATATCATTTTTCTGGATAAGGTTTGGTAAAACTGCTTAGAAATTCAATTTATTGCATTAAGGTTTATTGTAGCATGTGTAAGGGAATCATTATATAGCTAGTATTTTTTTGGTTTTTGATATTTTATTTATTTTCTAAGATATTAAAAATTACAATTATAACTATTGTTAAAGAATAATTAGTAATTATGTACAATTGTATTTACAAGTTTCAAAATATTGACAAAAGATATGAAAACATTTGCATCAAAACATTTTTTAAAAATTGCAATCTTCTATTTTTCTAAGCAAATAATCATAAAGTATTCTATAAAATAACTACTATTTTCAATGCTTTGAAGGCATTTTGACAATTGAACTTTCAGAATTCAGTCTACCGAATGTGATTCTGTTTGGATCTTGGGGGACGACAAACACCTCTGACAGATTGTCTGGTGTTACTTGAATCTCTTTGTTTACTGCTTTTCCTTTTCTGCAGGGAGCACAGCACGGTGAGAGTTTGTATGTGTAGTATAGGGCTGCAATGAGTAGTGATGCTACGACAAACAGTCCGACAAGTGTAATGGAAATGATTTCGTGACCTCCGAGAACCATGTGATTTGTTACTGAGTCAACGCTGACGTGTGGAGTAGTGGAATCAGCTATGTTCGAAAAGTCTGAGTTGGTTGCTTGAACTTTGATTTCATTAGCTAAAGTGGTGGTGATACCAGATAGTAGATGGTGTGATAGCGTGGCCATTTTATGTATCGTTCTGTAAACATAATGAACAGCAGATGAGCTAAAAGTGGCTAGCAGCAATATAATATAAAAAAATAATAATTATTCTGTAAATGCCTAAAGAAAAGAGCTAATTACTTACCAGTATTAGGTATATTCCTAATGTGCAATTTCTTTGCAAGTAGTAATGCTTTAACTAAATAGCAGTATGTAAAACTTCAAATAGACAGTAGGCTTGTGATCTACACTGTGCAGCAGGCAGAAGCTGTTTGATTCACTGTAGCTTGCTCTCCTGTTTTATAAGTTGAGCAGTGCGTAAGCTTGACATGGTATTACATCAATAGCTTCCTACAACTTGGCACGCTAGTCTATTTGTAACCAAACTCATCAATCTCACGTACAATAGCGTTGACAGTATGAATTGATAGTTTTCTTTGCTCTTTTGATGAGCGGTTGACATTTAAAGTTAAATGGCACAGCACGGGTGGGGTCTTTTAAGCCATGTGCACAACAATCACTGGTAACTGGATTAATGGTTATAATTGTAAGAAGATTATCTACTCTTAAAAATGGAGTGATAATCCAAGGTGTGAGTCACCCACTGAGTGAAATAGGATGTTGCCGAACTCCCAGGTTCTTCTGACAGGGCAAACACTCAGAAACAATACTGCATAATAACAAACACTCGGTGCTTATATTGTAATCCTGTTGGACCAAACACACTTTTAAAAAGAAACTACATACTGTGAATTATCCAAACTAAAATACATTTTATTATGAGTTTTTTAAAGTTCTACAACATTTGAGTTAACATTGTATTTCTGAGAGAACCGTCTTCAAAACGCCTGCACATGAAAATTGTTTGCATGTTTTCATAACTTTTGTTTTCAAACTATTTTAGGAGACTCGAAATAATGAGCTACTTTTAGGCAGTATAAAAACTTGACACATTGAAAAATAATTTCAGTTAAAATAATTTAAATCTCAACGCTGCTAAAACATTATACTTTCACTTAGATGCGTCATGATGAAAATTGTAACATATAAGGCTATATGACTAGACAAAGAATTTTACAAAAACTATAAATTATGTTCGCATTTTTTGTCAAGGCTTTACATAAAAACTGTCCAAGAACTTAATAAGTATTATAGCACTGGCTAAATCCCATCAACACATACCTTATATTACTCACACCACTGGAAGTATTATGACATTATTAGTCAGTATTGAATTGCTGCGGTCAATTTAGGCAAGAATGTAAATTTTTTATTAGATAATTGCTATAATAGCCAGGTAAAGAAACTTATCTTTTGACCTCGAATTCCGGTCTGAAAACTGCAATTGTGATAGTTAATCTAATTTTTTATTAACGACACCCTAAAGATTAGAATTTTATGATTACTCCCCATGCAAAAAGAAACATGTCGGTGAAAGTTTGCTATGGGTAATCTTCTTATAACTCTTGTCATTGATCTTGCCAACTTAGACTGTCTATGCAATATAGTATTTTTATATTATGAATGCCTAACCTCTATAGCTAGGTAAATATGGTATGCTCCCTTTCAACCGCTTGTTTTAATTCGATTGACATGACTCGTATTAAACTAGGCAACAAAACTCTACAAAAGTCAAACTGTTCCTATTTACTAGCTTCTGCGTATAAACTTTACTTAGGACTTCATGCAAGTCCCATTTTACATAAAAATATGTCATAAGCAAGCATTTGGGGATAAACCATTTATTTTGTATCCACCTCAGGAAATTTGACGCAAAAGAACATTTGCTTGTTTGTGCGTTTTCATTTTTATGAAAAATTTTGTTAATGCATGAAAAAAAAACTTTCTAGAAAATATTACAATAACCTGGCAATTGGCTATACAGTACAAACTTCTATTGTTACTGGCTGTAACAAGTAAATGCTAAATATATGCTCCCTTCAAAAATTTATTTTTACACAAAAGTGTTATTGCCAATTTGGCTTTAATATGTAAAATTCCAAGTCAATTTGATTGTTTATTGTTTTCCCACGAATCAGCCATATAGCATTGAGGCATGAAAAAAGAGTTGATGTGTTTTCCTTGCTCGCTATAAAATTTTTAATTTTTTAGTTTTCAACTTTAATTGCATTATCCATTGATTATTTTCAAAGAGAGACTAGGTTCTATACACTAATCAAGCTCCATCCTCACCATCCTTAGTTAGTGGTGCGCTGCTACGTACCAAAGCTGCCTGCATGTATAAGTAAATGCCATCAATAATTGTCAGCTAGTGGCAGTAGCAACTGGTGGTCGCTAAGTGCTACTGCTACTATTTTCTCATAGAAATTTCGCATAACATCCTACTTTGAGCGGTAGATTTTGAAAATTGCAGCCAATAATCAACCTTAATAACTTTGTAATCAACCTTAACAGAAGCAGCTTTGCATATTTATTGATTTCTGTTTGTTTAAAAGTTACCACTATCTGTTGCAACACTCTTTGTTAGAAGCATGAGAAATGTAGTTTAAGCCTTTGTTGAGTTCAGATGGAGGTAATCGGAGCTTGATGCTTTTTAAATCTTTAAGCACCCTTTCCATCTCACCTCACCCCAGCAACACAACTTACATGAGCCAGGCACCAGCTTCAAGAGAGATCATTGCTTATATATAGAATCCGTTATTGTTTTAAGCCAAAGACTACGTGTTCTAGTCTTTATAAAAACACCTATACACTCTACAAAATATATTTCATAGCTTTGGTCATTTCTGTTGGATCAACATACTTTTTTCATCACAAATCTATTTTATATTAGTAAGAGAGTGACCAAACGAACAAAAAATTATTTTATATTTTCAATAGTTAGATAGATCAGTTCTATTAGTAAAATCATTTTGTTTTGAAGTGCGATATTAAAAGAGTTAAATAGAAACACTGTTATTTTAAATCCTTCTGCTTGAAACATTCATTCATTTATAAAAATTCAGGCCAACTGCAGTAAAAATAATCAAGAGCATTTACTGCTGCTTGTAACAATTAAAGTGGATTGCGTAGTAAATGAGCAAATAGTTCATTGTTCACTGACAGCACTTACTATTATAATAACTGATTACTTTACAATCAAGCACATTCTGATATAGCACTCAAAATGATGACATAGAAAGATGAGCATCGACTCTTCACATTATGAGTAAAACAGATATACACACTTAGCCAGGACACAACACTGCTCCTTTCATCTAAAATCTTCTCAAACTTATTGAAGTGAATTCTTTAGAGCGAAATATTCAGTGTTGATTAGAATAAACAAAAGCACAATAGTTTCTTACGCTGTATTTTCACCATTGTTCAGTGAATTAATTAAATTACTTTATGCTGTTGTTTTTCTAGCTTTAAACTGACAATACGCCACACCCCCCCCCCCAAACAAACTTGCAGTATAATATAAAAGTCACGCTTAGTAGAGTATGTTAATTTTCTTTGATTTTGCTATTTTCTTACTTGGGCAATGCCTCACAGAAAAAAATTTATTGGAATTTCTTTTTAAGTGCTCATTGCATTGCTGTAAAAGATTGTCACCAAAACTGTGTGTGAACCATCTCACGTTTTAATTACTGGTTATTAGCTACGTGAGGAAAATCACTTTTCATAAGGCTTTGGGCCAAAAGTGTCTCTAATATGCCATATTTAGTTATAATTAAGCAGCAAGCCGTATGGCCATTATAACTTTTTCCAATATAAAAGTATTTTGGCCGTAAAACCCAAGTGTCTTTCAAAGTGGCAATTGTGTGAATAATTTAGCTCGTCAAGGTGCAATTTATATCGAGGCATTACATTAGTGCACACTGTTGTCGTTTTGTGTTTCAGATGTTCTTCTTAGATTGCCAATTATTATATCCTAAACCATCCATCAACTCAGTTAAAGGTTTCAGAGTTGCGTCTGATCCAAGCTCCACTAAGTAACTGCATGCCTACAGTGTTTAGTAACTTCCTGCAGATTTGCCAGTGCCTAGATCTTCTCAGCCCTCCAAATACTCAGCGAAACTGTTACTTGCAACCAAATTACACGAAACGTCATTAGAAAGTTGCTAAAGAATAGGCTATGCATGCTAAATTATTGACTGAAAAATTTACTATTACTGATTGTCAGATGAACGATGTTTGTTTAATTTCAGCATTTTCATATATATTGAAAACAATTTTTTATTTATAGTTCACTACCCTTTATAGTAGTTTACTTTATTAGTTAGAATAACTTCTTAAGCAAAACAGCTAAGTATAAATCGACAAGAAAGCTTTTTATATGTATACTTGTTCTTTGCACAAAATATGTGATATCCCAGTTTTAGTCGCTCGTTGCCAGAGCAGCAGCTGTTGAGATGCTTAGACCAATTGCTTTGTAGAAGTAAATGTTCACATTGATATGCTTATTTGTATCTTATAATATTATTCCTAAAGTGTAAACTAGGATGCATGTATTGGATTGCGGAAGACAATGTAGGCCGGAAAATGTACGTTCTCAAACTTTAATGGGAGAGAGTTGGTGGCAGTGAAGAGTCCACATTAACAATATGTTAATCAGTATGCGTCCTTTGTCAGGCTTCAATCCCACGTTATGAATAAATCATCAAACAACAAAATGTGGAATATATAAATGGATTACTACAAACGATGTTTATCTGTAAAATTTTATTGGCTGTGATAAATAGCCCACTTTAAATTTGAGTGAGTAACTTTCAAGTTAAAAATATAATATTTTTACAAGGAAATATTCCCTATTAAAAATGCAATGGATTGTTAACTGACAAAGTCATTGCATTATAACTGTTGGGAAGTGCAACTACTATCTGCTTTGGAAATCCTTCCTGGTAAATCTATTCATATACACTGTTTATCTGATCAAAAAATGTTGAATCATTTAAACAAATAAATGATAATAAATTTGTGTATTTAAAGAGTTTGTGAGGCTGTCATTATAAAGTGGCTTATTTTACTAGTATACAGTTTCGTAAGCTGCAACTGTTCACTAACACAATATATGCATAAGATAATGTTTCTTTTTACTTTCTCCAATTTTACAGCTCTTAACATTGACATTTTTAAAGAATATTAAGGATGCTTTAAAGGCATCTAGAGCTGTGATATATGCAGCCAAGAAAGTCGATTTGGCAAATAGCAGCTGTTAAAATATGCAGCTGTTTGCCTGTTTTATGTTAAACATAATACACATTGTCAGCCTTTTGCAAAAAGCATGAGCTTCAGGTTGCATAATATTAATCTTAAACAGTTTCTAGTTCACTCAAGTCGTAAGTAATAAGTTATACCTGGAAGTTTATTTTGTCAGCTTGATTGAGAAAAACATAAAAACTACCCAAAACTTTGGTCGCTTCTTTGTTAACTTCTCTTTCATAATGACAAAGCAAAAAATTTATAGGTAGACTATTTTCAGAACCTCTCAGCTTGACATAAACATGAATATGCAACATATGATGATGATTCATACAAGGCAAACTGGTAGGTCACACGCCTGAGTGATGTGAAATCATTGTTAAAAGAGGTAATATGATTGGTTGCTTTAGAGTTGCCTCAAAGTACATGTCTATGTTTTATATTTGAACTTAGTTATATCAGGGTCTATAAATTTTATGAAATAAAAATGAGTAATGCTAATACTAACTCTAAAGTGATTGATATGCATCATTGTCTGACGTAGCATCACCTTATGAAGGAAGCCTTACTAATGCTCACACTGATGTTACAATAGATGTACTAACACCTTTTGAATGAAGCATTTTTATTATCAATAGTAATACTTTAATACGCAAGCAATGTTTTTGTGGTAGCATTCTTAGGCTAATTATTCATTGTTATATGGGTGTTACCGAGTAAACTAATAAACTGACAGTATATTATGTATCTACCAAAATCATCACTGCATCTGACAGATGATTCATAATCATTACTGTACTTGGCAGATGACTCATAAGTCTTAACATTTAGATATTTCACTGTTAGGTCAGTTAAACCAACACAGACCAACTATTCATTTACTTCTTCTTCTATAAGTAAAACATGTGCATGTAACATGCTGCAATCAAACCGGACTTCAAATAACTTTACATTGACTCTCAAAAAGTCACACGTCTTGGCAGCTAAGATATGCAAATAGCCTTCTTGTCTTTTATTTACCTGTTTAACTGCACAAAGCAGTTGGCAATGTCTGTGCATATATCTTCACAGAAGAAAGGAAGCTATGTGAAAGACAAGAGTTCGACAATTACGTAAATGTTTCTTACAAAAGCTAAAAGGATGTTGTGCTTTGGCATGAATGTAATAAACAGCGCCATGGTTCTTTGGCATAGTTATGTGTTTTTTTTGTTTTCTGTAACTTTAAACTAAACTTGCTCAAACAATGAGTTATGTAATTTTGTTCTCTGTATGGTGTTAATTACAAAAAGGCAATTACCTATAACGATAATAGTTACAATGGTGATTGTAAATACACCACAAAACCAAAATCGATAATTAAATAACATTATTTCATTGAAACATAATTCTGGAATTAAATATTTTGGTACAATTTTCTTGAGATTCATTATCTTGACTCATTCTGCTTCACTTTTTGCTTCAAATATGATTTCATAATCTATAATCTATGACAATTACTCAGCCTACTTTGTTGAAGGACCACATGAATGACTAATTCACATAGCTGACCCCAAGCTGTGCAGTTGACAAGGATAATAAGTGATTCAAAAGATGAAACATCTCACTTTGCTGCTTAAAAGCTATAATAATCTAGTATTACAATAATATGGTAATTGAATTGAATCATTTGGATAATTAATTTAGATGTAATCATTCAACATGTGCAAGCAACCCTAATTGAAGCAAAATGGTAACTATACTGTTTGACTTGTAGTATCAAAATCCGTATCGAACTATGTTACCTTATAATTCAGCAAGTCACTGGAATTGTGAAAAACTACAGAAAAAGCTATTTGAAGTTGCTTAAGTTTATGTTTTCAAAAAAGGCAACTTTGCAATTTTGTGCAATGTAGGAACGTATGCAATACATTAAATGATTGGATATACTTTAATAGCCTGGTATATATGAAACAGCAAGATCTGTGTTGTGAAAACTACTTTCAATCTCTACTATTGGTAGCTCTTACATCTGACGGTGTTATTATGTTTATGTCAACTATAAAGTCAATACTGTGTGTAGGCTATAAATAAAATCATATAATTTTCCTTGAATATTATTTGCATAATAATTAAGAAAGCTCTTATTGCAAAAACCTAATAAATTATAACTTACCAAATTCCTCTCGTATTAAATATTATACCTATTAAACTGGACTAAAGTAAAAAGTATTTCAAAATACTTTTTTCTACCAGAAAATTGTTATAAAAAATATGTTTTTTGCATGAAAATACTCTTCCTGGAATTATAAAATAATGGATATGTTTACTGTAGTATTTTGATGCATAGTAACTAATTTTGTGTATTGAAAAAGTGTAACTCGTTGCAAATAACCTGAAGTAATGTGCTCCTATACTGATGGCTTATAATATATTATTATGCACAAAAATGTTACTCAGTGTTTTCCTTCTTTTACAAAGAATGTGTTATAAAAATTATATTAATAGCATATGGCGCATAGGTTTAAGCAAGTGCTTTTCAAAAAAACAATTTCAGGAAATCCTTAAAACTAAAGGATTGTATATACCAAGTTTATTAGTTTGAAATTAACAATTAAAATTTAGAGACCAGCTTCTACTTTAAGTATTTGAAAAGCAATCCTGAGACTAAAGTCTATGGAAAATTCTCAAAGATGGCAGTAGAATGATTTAATTGGTAGTTCATGGCTAGAAAAAAAACTGTTTACTAATCTGAACTTTTGTTTAAAACAATATATGTTTTTTGTTGTAGCTTATAATTAGAAAATATGGTACATTCTCCAAAAGGATATACAAAGACATATTCACATTACTCACACCATTCAACTCCTGGCCAGTATGCAAAGTGTGCCTTGCTCGTTGGCCAGATTTTCTTTAAAGCATGACGTCAATGGCAAACTTTTTCTCGCTGAAATTGTGCATGTTTGGCGAGTAAGAAGCAAATTTTTAAATATACTGGGGGTCATTCCACTACATGCTGATTTTTGTAACTGTAATGCTTTACCTCTTCATCACAAGCTTTCAGAGATTTTTTGTACAATAGAGTTAGCTAACAAAATTTGAGCTTACGCACACAACACTGCGCATACACACACGCACACACACACACACACACACACACACACACACACACACACACACACACACACACACACACACACACACACACACACACACACACACACACACACACACACACACACACACAATAGTTATGTAATTTTATTTTTGCATCATATTAGAATATTTTGTTTATCTAAGCTGAAGTTAAAGCCCAACATATTATTGTGCAGTTATATGATCAGAGCCTGCTTTTATAAAAACAAATCACTTAACTGGCAGTTGGATGTTTTCAAAAATGCAGTTTTGGTTATCAAAATTACCTTAAAAATTATTAGAAACAGGATTATTTTTGATTATGTTCTCTTTTTGTTTATCATTTCTTAATTTCTATGATGAATGAACTGATAGATTTGGTTACTCATAATCGGTTGGTAAATTTTCAGTTTGCGGTGAATGTAAAGCTTGGCTAAGCTACCAAAACAATACTGCATGGTAATAAACATATTAATATGAGTCAATTTACAAACAAAGAATATATTATTTCCTTGTTTGACAAAACTTTTTATGACAAATCTATGAGTTTTACATGGATAATCTAAGTTTAACTTGCACTATAAGTATGTTATATATACACAGTGAAACTAGTCATGACAATATAGTTTTCAAAAATATTACAATTTGCTATAAATCAAATAATTTCCCTCGAGTTTGCAAATATATGTTGTGCTTTACTCAAAGTGATTCTTGGTATCAAATTTGCTGCTTTTAAGGAGTTGCCTCACTATATCTACTAAATTTTGCAAAGTGGATAAGATCACTTTGACCTCTGTGATGAGAACTGTATATTCATATGGCTGATTTAGTAAACTTTTGTGCTGACTTTCAACTTAAGCCTATATAAACTGGAAAGGTGTAAAAATTTTTTATATTTTTTCCTTAAGTTATTGAAAAATAATATTGCAGCTATTCAGTCTCCTTCATTCTTATATGGTGATATTGTTATGAAAGGCCCAAATTTTAAAACCAATATTTTGGCATTTTTTGTTTCAAAACTGGGATATTTTATTTGATTTTTTTACATTTCTTATTTCTTTTTATCTTATGGTATAATGAGATATAAATTACTTACTTAACTCCTGTGCCTGTTCAAATCAGCATCATATCTGGGTTGATGTGTGTTAGCTAATGCACACATATAGTTTTATATATGCATATAAGCAAAATATGTGTTTTAGATAATATAATAAATTACAAATAATACTACAAGTCTTATATTACTTTGTGTTATAATTGGAAGGAAAAGAAGAAGATAACTACCAACATGCGACCTCCAGCATTATAATATTATAATGCTGGTGGTCGCATGTTGGTAGTTATCTTCTTATTCTTTATAGATTCTATTAAACAAAGAATAATTATACTCTATAGAATATATCTGTCCATGCCTGTGTGTGTATTAAATATTAAATGTGTTGATAGACAATGTTAATAAGTACAATAGCCACATTTTAGTTAAAATAATTTTTTTCATCTTCACATGTTTACAATACTGTTATGAAATAAAGAAATAAAAAGATGAAAAAATTATTTTTAAAATTTATTCAATTTATACATAAATTGCAGACAATCATATATTCCTATTTTCAATTGAAAAGTTGTAAATATAAGTCATTGTATCAAAGCTGAACATTGTTGTTGGAATATGATTATTTTAGGCTCCCTAACAAATGTTATCTCAGAGTTTGCCATCACATCTGTATAGATTCAAATAAATAAATTCGCATGCTCTAAATCTATTTTCAATTAAGCAATAAAACCCTAAATTGTACCTTCATATTTTTATTATAACTATACAAATTATTAGCTTTAATTGAATATAACGAAGTTCAAAAATTTTATTGCAATGTGATCAAAGATAATGCAACTCCAACTTCATCATTAGTAGATACATTATAAAAACAATTATGTGTCTCATATTTATTAGGAGCAGCAGTGGTCTAGAGGTTAAAGTGCTTGCCCAGTAAACACAAAGTCATGGGTTCAAACCCCAACAAAGGCCATTGGTGATGTTAGGAAGAGCATACAGCCATAATTGCTCCTGTGCCCCATCTGAATAAGTCCTTAGCCCGATTTAACAAAAACCCTTTTCATCAGAGATTTTCTTATGGGATGGCGACTATAAACTTGCGTGAGTATTTTTAAGTATCTTATATTTATATGTGATAGAATAGTACTATAAATAAAATGGTCACAATGATATTAAAGTATTTGGCAAGTCATACAATGAGACTTGCATACTGCAATCTCTGTTATCAACAAGTACAACGTGACAATATTTCAAACTCTTTCACACAGGTATAACAATCATTTATTTGTCTGCTGCATATTATATTTTTATTCTAGAAAAATCAACTAGCTCGTAATATTGTATGCATGCTTACATTTGCTAATAAAGAAATTATGAGAATTGCTCGTGGACTCAACTTGTCAGCCTAAGTAATAAGGTATAATAATATGAGGCATAATATATATTGAATAATTTTGTTAAATATAATACATTCAACTAACTTCTGTATGTGTTGAATAAAAAAGAGTCTGATTTATGCGTGTTCGTTGAATTTCCATGGCATAAAACTTACAAAGTATAACATATCGCATCAATAAAATGCAGTTTTCCTTCCAGATCCAATTTTTAAAAGGTACTTATTACATAAATAAACAGCTGGACTCTACAAGACTTCTCTCCAGTATTCTATATCTGTCATAGTTTTACCAACAATAGACTGAGATTCATTGGGTGGAGGTGTAACTTCTAGCCTATCAGATGTGGGCTTACATTTACAACAGAAATTGTGCTTGCATGCAAAAAATATGGCTAATGATATTACAATTAATAGACCGATAATTGTTACAAAGACTACATAGTAGGCTCCCAGTGATAAATAGTTGAGTTTCTGTGCCTCAGTAGTTGTGTCATAGTCTATTGTAGGTATATATGTTGAAGTTGTCTTTTCATTCAGTATATTGACATCGGTGGCCATTTCTAAAATGTAAGTTATAATAATGTTAGTGTATTGAGTATTTGAAACTCATTAAAAGGTTTGAGGTTTTTTTTAAAAAGAAATTCCAAAATATTCAAGTGCATTGCACTCTGAAGAAATAAAGTGTAAGAATTGAAATTTGCTGTAGCTTAAACTTTATTATTGATATAAAAAAGTAGGAATTCCTTGTTTTGACTACAGATAGCATTCTGCAGATTGTTGTGTAAATGAAACACAACACCCTCATAACTGGAGAGTAACAGAAATAGCAACAAAAACATGTTTATTGATAAGTAATGTTTATGACTATAATTGGAGTGAGCTATTCAGAGTGTATTCATTCAGTTACAATTCCATGCAGAAACTAGCTTTTTATTATCAAACTTAAAAGGTCACAAGAACACTAAGTTAATCACATTAGCTGTAGTCTTCCTTGTAGCTATGAATTTTTTCTAATTAAAAAGGCTAGATATTCATTATTTAGTAGAGTCAATTGAGTTATAGCCAATAAGTATTTTTCCTTTATTTTAAATGGTAAGCAATGCTAGTCACCTTAGAGATGATTTCATGACTTAGCTTGACCAAAATATATATATATATATATATAGACAGACATTTTATTATTTGCTGTCATATAAACCAGAAGTGTCTATAACTTTGGAAAGTTGATATATATATAATAGCGCAAGCAGTTGGACCATGAAGCATATTGTTTTTCTTTTACATGCCTTTAAAATCAGGTGTAGAATTAAAAATTTTAATTAATTACATGACCCACAGTATAGTTAGGATGTTGAGTTAGAGGCAGAAAATGACAGAAATGACTATAAAACTAATTAGCTAGTGTCATTGTAGCTTTGGAATCTTGAAAAGTAATAAATAGAAAAATATAATCAACTTGGTGGAAGCTATAAATATCTAAAATAACTAAAACTCGTACAGACACTTGGTTAATTTCCTCAGCTCTTGGAGGAAGAAATTATTTCTTTGAGCTTTAATTACCATAAAAAGTATCCGTATTTTATACAAACATTGGTGTGAGTTGTCACATGCTGCAAATTTGTAACAAGTATAGCTGACCATGGGAGCAGTTGTTATATAGTAGTAAAAGTAGACATAAAATTAAAATTATGAAGAGATTGCAGCTAGTTTTTCAGGTTTAGGTTTTGGCAGGTTGACTTTTAAAAATTCTTTTCTTGTATAAAGAGCAAGTGGAGAATTCAAAAATAATAAATTTTGTTCAATTACCGATAAATTTTAGCAATCAGCTTTTCAATTAAAACTAATACAACAGAACTATAGATGTCCACTGAATACACCTACAATACAGCCAATAAAGGTGCCAAATACCAGCCATTTACACTATACCAGTGGCATATGTAAATTATAAAACACTACACTTTGAGTTTATTGCCCACCCTAAGCCATCATTATTTTTCAATGTATTTTAATTAATTCCAAAGAAGGGTCATTGAATCCTCTTTAACTCTTTTTTAAATATTGTTTGGGGATTGTAGAGCCACAAGTGGTGATAACGCTTAAATATAATCAGGATAACTGTCAAACCTAAACACTACAACAAATGAATAATGAAAGGCTAATTGTGTTTAATTCTGTGCCCATTCAAATTTTTACCCCATAATATTTTTGGGTTTATGTTCCAGAAAACACACTAGATAAAGCTGATTAATTCAATGTAATGCTCTACAAAACTCTATAATTTTGTTCTAGTTGAATTGCAAAATGTATAGTCTTTTTAGCTAATTACAATAATTTAAGCAATTTACACCAAAAATCCAACTCTTCATATCCAAGTTTAACTTACTCAAAAGCTAAACTCCTTTTTATTTTGGTTGTAACCTTCAACATAAGTTATATCTTGTGCCATCAGTTAACTGCTTTTGATACAATATATGGCGTTATATAATATAATATTACATAACGTGGGTTATATGATGTAATATAATATACTGTTATATAGTTTAATTTAATATAATGCAGTATATAAGAAGGTTTGTTAAGTACGCAATAGCTCACATGTGCAAGATCTTTTTAAGCTTGTGTGATATTTTTGTCATATTCCACACAAAGAAATTAACTATAATTATACAACCAGGGATGCCAAAAACGTTAGTCCACTAAGTCAACTCTACTGTAGTATCCTGGGTAACTATATTTTATGACCTAAATAAATATCATGATTATGATATTATAGACATAACTCTGCAGATTATTGTATTAAAAGCACAGCTATTTACTTAGCAAAGCAAGGTTTGTACCGGAAAAAGTAAGGTTTACATCATTTCAATCCATTTTTTAAAAGTGTACGGTATATTTGGTAGAATTGTCTCATTTTATAAGTGATCGTACAGAGCAGTGCTTGGTATTTGAGTTTTACAACCTAACGCTATTTAAGCTCCGACACATACATACATATTATACAATGCTATCTATTTAGTAATAACCTTCATGCAGATAAAGTCTACAAGTTGCAATGAATATTAAATAAAACAAGCTTTAAATCAATTTTTTTGTAAATCAACATAATTGTCATACAGAGACTTTTTTCTGTTGGCTATAACGATTTATGGCCATTACTCCAAAGTCACACCTTTGTGGACGTTTATTGCCCTGGTTACTAAAAGCAACAATCAACTAAATTGTAAACTACAGAAGCTTAGTATCAAACCCAGGCAGATCCTTCATATGAATCAACAAGAAGATGTTTTTAAGGACTAGAGTGTAGTCTACACCTGCTATTGTTGACTAATCACAGTATTTTTATTGAACTTCCTGTTTGCCTTCAGAAGATAAACAGCTGACTGCACCAAAGTTAGTGCTGGACCAGTCTCCTATAAAAACTGAAGATACCTAAATTAAGTAGCCACTCAACTGTCAGTATTTCTGGTATTTCAGTTCTATTTTTTTATTTTACGTTATCAGTGTTTGTCAGCATAGACTTTGTACTTTTGGTACACCCAGTGACCACAAAAGGCTGTGTGTACTTTACAACTATGTGACATAGTACAAACAAGATGAAACGCTGATAATTTGCGTATCACTTATGAATACCAAAAACCTATATAGATTTTCACCAAATAAAAACACATACCAAAGTGCATGCATGCATCACTACCAAGATCAAACTAAGTACGTGCAACCATCACAAATGCATTACAGATTTTAAGTCTGAGAATGAGCACAAACGCAATTTAAATATTGATGTGAATATCTCAATTTACAAAATTTAACCCTGAAAAGCTTAACTAGTTAAGCTTGTTTATGTTTTCACAATCTAAAATGCTAATTCAAAATAGTTTCAATAGCTATTCTTTCTGTTCAAAACCTATACAGTAACTATGCTAGATAATTTTACAGTCGACCTAAATTTAAAAATAGAAATTATTGCTATAATTTAAATAGCATAAATTAGTTAAATACTATTGATGGTGAACACATACTTACAGTAACATTGGTAGTGAGTGAACACTCCGGTTAGAGGAAACAAGCTTTAGAAGAACCAGTAATCATATCCTAGATACTAAAGTGCATTTAGTAGCAAAATTACTTTCTACTTTTACTCCTCTCACACCAACATATGGAATGTAAAATCTACCAGTACTTCCATATAATATCTAATTGTTTCGACATAAGAATCTATTGTTAATACTGTTGCTATTGGTTACCATTGGTATAAGTGATGTACCAACAGTTCATATATTTTATATATGGTAAAAATTTACATATATACACGCATTGCCAACTTATTTTCAATTATTACTTCATTAATAACCTGATAATGCAATATGTTACAACGTAATGCGTAATGCACCATGAACATGAAAAGTATGGTACGGCTGGTTAAACAGCGGATTATGGAGATTAGGGTATTGTAAA